>OZ020546.1:11407017-11734724 GCA_963971435.1 Lasius platythorax
ACACGGTGATGTCTCGCATGTTCGATAATCGCCCCAATAAGCTAACATTGAGGCGAGATTTTGAGAAGCGCAAGTGGCGAAGCGGCGAAACGTTTGCAGAATACTATCACGAAAAAGTGATTCTCGCTAACAGAGCATCCGTCGACGAGGAGGAGCTCGTTGACTGCTTAATCGACGGGGTGCAGGACACACGTATGCGGAACCAGGCGCGGATGCTGCGCTTTACGTCAACAGTGGACGTATTAAACGCATTCAAGAAGCTGTCGTTGGATGGCGAGGCGAGAGGCGGCGGAGAGCGAGCTGCGAAGGGACAGCGACCGATGCCGAAATCACCGCGAGGAGGAGGAATAGCTGCGGCGAAAAACAGTACCGTCCGCTGCTATAATTGCGGAGCGACAGGACATTTCTCCAGAGACTGCAAGGAGGAACAGAAGCGGGCGAAGGGCTCGTGCTTTGGATGCGGTAGTCTGGAGCATCGCGTGAAGGAGTGTCCGAAGTCGCGGCCGAATGTGGAAAATACAGCGAGCGTGGTCCAGACGATCTCACCGAGCGCTCCATACCTGGTAACTCTCGCGTATCAGATCGCGGACGCGTCCGGTAGCAAATGTAAATACTCGTTGATGGCGATGATTGATTCGGGATCTCCCATTAGTTTAATTAAAAGCGATTTCGTGCCTGCTCATATTCGTATGCCAATTATTAAACAACAATCTTTTTACGGTATTAACGGAGCTAAATTGGAGATACTCGGGACTTTCGAGGATGTTGTCGAGGTCAACGATATCGAGTTGAAAATAATTTTTTTTGTTGTGCCGGATACAGCGATAACGTGTGCGGCTTTGCTCGGTCGGGACTTTACATCGTCGCCGTTAGTTAAAATAACATTGGGGGAAAAATTTAATGTTTCAAGGGCAGATTTGCGAACGGTGGATAACTCGGACTTTTCGAATCAAATTCTGCACATTTTGTATGTTGACCACCCGTTGTCTGTTGCCGAGGCAATGAATATTAATCCACAGATTAATTTTAAAATAAAAGAACGCATCGAAGAATTGTATAGAAACGAATGTATTATTGACACAGGAATTGCGAGTCCCCAAAGAGAAATTGAAATGAATATTAATTTAACGCATGATCAGCCTATTAGTTTCAGACCGCGAAGACTCTCGTTTGCCGATAAAGAAAAATTAAAACAAATTTTGGATAAATTGTTACAGGAGCAAACAATAAGACCGAGCAATTCTCCATACGCTTTCCCAATTGTACTTGTACGTAAGAAAGATGGTAAATCGCGATTATGTATTGACTATCGCGAACTTAATAAAATAACGGTGAAAGATAATTTTCCGACCCCTTTGATTGATGATCACTTAGACAGATTGCGCGGAAAATCCTACTTTTCTAGCCTCGATTTGAGAAACGGATTCCACCACGTTAAGATTGCCGACGGATCGGTAAAGTATACGTCTTTTGTAACTCCCTTGGGTCAATTTGAATTTTTAAAAATGCCTTTCGGGTTGACGAATGCTCCGCGGGTCTTCCAGCGGTACATTAACGACATTTTTCGCGATTTGATTTGGGAGAATAAAATATTGATATATCTTGACGATATATTAAACGTTGGCGAGCACTTGGAAATTCTTCGTAAAGTTTTTGATTTGGCTCGGCAACACAGGTTGCAATTCCGCTTGGATAAATGCTCGTTTCTATACCGTGAGATTGTCTATCTTGGTTATTCGATTGGCGAGAGCGGCATTCGACCCAGCGCTGCGAACGTGGAATCTGTTGTCGATTTTCCGGTACCGCGTAATGCAAAGGAAGTTCATCGTTTTGTAGGTCTCGCGAGTTATTTCCGTAGATTTATAAAAAATTTTTCGATCATTGCAAAACCGCTCTATGATTTAATAAAAAAGAATGTAGTTTTTAAATTTGGACCTGAAGAAAATCACGTATTTGAACTATTAAAAAATTTATTGTCGTCACAGCCGATTCTTGCCATTTATTCGCCGAAATTATTAACGGAATTGCATTGCGACGCCAGTGCTAGCGGATTTGGTGCAATTTTATTGCAAAAACAGAATGACGGTACGATGCGACCCGTATCTTATTTTAGTCGCAGAACTACGGCGACCGAAGCACGATATCACAGCTTTGAGCTGGAATGTTTAGCGGTTATATACGCGATTAAAAGATATCATATTTATTTGTCGGGAATTCCGTTTACTATCGTTACGGATTGTGATAGTTTCCGCCTTACACTGAGCAAGCAAACTGTTAACCCGCGTATTTCGAGATGGGCGATGTTTTTACAGGATTATGATTATAAGATCGAGCATCGCCCGGGCAAGCGAATGTCACATGTTGATGCATTGAGCCGGTGTAACAGCGTATTAATTTTGGAAGCCAATACATTTGAACAAACATTGTCGATTCGACAAGATAGAGATAAAGAGATTTGCGAAATTCGAAATAAGTTGGAAAACGGTGAGGATAAATTTTATGAGCTGAGAGACGGTTTAGTTTACCGTAAATTTAAGAATAAAAAATTATTGTTTTACGTCCCGAAGTGTATGGAATTAAATGTAATTAGAACTTGTCATGACGATTTGGGCCACCTCGGAGTCGATAAAGTTGTCGATAATGTGATGAAGGTTTATTGGTTTCCGAATTTAAGAGAAAAAGTACGAGAATATATATCGAATTGTTTAAAATGTATCGAATTCTCCCCAGCTTCCGGGAAGGTGGAAGGATATTTACACAATATTCCGAAAGGAAAATTGCCGTTTCAAACGATACACGCCGATCATTACGGACCTCTAGAAAAAACGGGGAAAGGCTACCGATATATTTTCTCATTGATAGATGGATTTACGAAATTCATAAAATTATATCCTTGTAAGACAACAAAGACTGAGGAGGTAATTCGACACTTAAAAGACTATTTTCGCGCATATAGTAAGCCTAGGCGCTTGATAAGCGATCGGGGAACGTGTTTTACGTCGCAAGCGTTTGAGAAATTTATAAATGAAGAATCTATCCGTCATACATTGATTGCCGTCGGTACTCCCCGCGCTAACGGACAAGTCGAGCGTTTTAATCGTATCCTTACGCCAACGTTAGCAAAATTGTGCGATACGCCGGAAAAATGGGATAGAGTACTGGAAGATGTCGAATTTTCCTTGAATAATACGCGCTGTCGAAGTATAGATAATACTCCCAGTCAATTGCTGTTTGGGATCGATCAATTAGGAATTGTGAAAGACGAGATCCGTACTCTACTCAACCCGTATTCTGATGGCAATAGAAATTTGGAAGCCACTCGAGAGCGTGCGGCGAACGTCATGGAAAATTGTCAACGAGCGAACGAAACCTATTATAATAGCAAGCGAAAGCGTGCTACTACCTACAAAGTAGGTGATTACGTGGTAATTACCAATACTGATGTAACGCCGGGAGTGAATAAAAAATTAATTCCGAAGTTCAAAGGCCCATATATTGTAAAAACCGTTTTAGACAATGACCGTTATGTCGTATCTGATATTGAGGGTTTTTAGATAACTCAATTACCGTACACGGGAACTGTAAGCAGACCACATGAAAATGTATATTAACCATTAAACCCTCAGATGTTTATATTTTGTATTTATTATTGCATTTGATAAGCGTATTATATATTTATATTTTGACGAGTATTGATTGTATTATATTTCACTTTGCGCATTTATTATACTCATGGCCGAGACGGCCATATTGTCAGGCTGGCCAAACTGTAGACGATAAGATTATTAAACGTCTAAGATGCGTGTGAATTAGCGATGCGCGGATCGATTGCGCGGAGAATGATCTCTTTTCGCGACGGTTCGATATCGACACAGTCGTTCGGGATCAGCTGATACAATAACACGTGCTTATTGACACGAGTCTCCTTTGACCTACTTATACACTGTATCCATATAACTCAGATCGAGTATTAAAGCCTTTATCCTGACATTCGAGTTATTCTTATTTGTACGTTTCCTGACAAGCCGTTCCTAATAAAGGGAATTACTAATTTGAATATAGTAATTTCCCACAGATGGTTCGATGTATCGTCAATATTTATTCCGACTAAGGTTTTTACTTGTGACAAAAACTTTATCATTACTTGTTTGTCGCCCTTTAGAGACAAGGAAATAAATAATGGAGAGTTCGAGAATCGAAGAGATGCGAAGATCTATTTTAAAATAATTTATTTAGCGGATTTTTGATCTTTGATTTTCGGACTTTCCATGAGACATAACGCGATCTTGAACAATGGTTGAGTAATTGAACTAAAATTTTTAATAAAACGTCTATAATAACCTACAAGACCTAAACATTGTTTAATCTCTTTATGGTTTCTTGGGACAGGATATTGCTGGATTGCTTTTACCTTTTCTGGGTTAGGTTTTACTCCTTTGTTTACTCCCGAAATTATATGGCCTAAGTAAATCAATTCTTTTTTGAAAAATTCACATTTATCCGGTTGTAGGCTAAGACCGGCTTCTCTGAGTCTTTCAAAAAGTTGAATAAGTTTTTGTTTATGTTCTTCCAGAGACTCTGCGTAAATGACAATGTCGTCTAAATAAACAAAGCAAACGTTTCCTTGTAGACCCGTTAAAACATTGTCCATTAAGCGTTGAAACGTCGCGGGAGCATTCTTTAGTCCGAAGGGCATTTTTTATACTCGAAATGACCGTTAGGTGTGCTAAAAGCTGTCTTTGCTGAATCTTGTGGATCCATCGGAATCTGATGAAAACCAGATGCTAAATCGAAGCATGAAAAATATCTGGCTTTCCTAATTGAACGAGAATGTCCATTATATTAGGTAGGGGATATGCGTCACCGAGATTGTTTTATCATTTAATTTGCGAAAATCTATAACTAGTCTCCACCGTTTATTACCGTTAACATCGGGTTTCTTGGGCACTACCCATAATGGTGAAAAGGATGATTGAATTATATCTTGTTCAAGCAATTTATTAATTTGTTGTTTAATTTCCTCCTTGTGAATAAGGGGGTATCTATATTGTTTAACGACTATAGGGACATTATCCGTAGTAGGGATAGAGTGAGTAATTTGATTTGTGTCTTTTAATTTATCCCCTGGCAAATGAAATACGTCGTTGTGATTTTCAATAATAGGTAATATAGAAAGTTTTTCTTTTTTATTTAAGTGATCTAATCGTAGATTTTCTTTTAGTATTTTTAATCTTTCCGTTAAGTCATTCGAGATCACCGAATTTAATACGTATGCAGGGCTGTCCCTCGGGCTCGTGTTAATTAACACTGGCTCCACATCAATTATGGGTGTCTCAATGTTTGATTCTTCTTCCGTTATATTAATCAAATATGTATGTGCATTACCATCTGTTACTTTTACTAAACTATCTATAAGAAAAATACCACGCGATATTTCTTGTCGAGTTATCAATCCGTTATCGATATTATTTTGCTTAGTTTTAATTACGCATGGGCATATGCTTCTAGCTGGTAAGCCATTGAATTACTAAATTCGAATGAATATACTTTATTATTCCGAATTGTAACTTTTTGGTTTTCAAAATCTATCTTTGTATTTTCGAAACGTAAAAAGGTAGAACCTATAATTCCCTGTTCTTTCAATGGAAATTTACTCGATACTACGTGAAATTCATGACTACCGTTTTCCGAGTTTAAATATCCGAGTTCCGAGAGTTTGTTGCTTTTCCTCCGTTATCCTCTGTATTACAACTTTCCTATCTTAATATACTAATGTATCGCGATGTAAGGAATTTGCTTTAATAATATTTATGTCCGCGCCTGTGTCTAGCAAGAATTTATCTGCTGGGTTTCTGAGTTCGACGAAGGGGATGGAGATGACATTTCGGGAAGTTGTTCGAATTGTGAATGTTTGGATTCCGTTTCGATCGTGTGAATCGGGTTTGTGCGACTTGAGAGCTGGCCTTGACGTTGCGCGCTTTTCTCTTGGCCTTGGTAGTTTAAATGATTATTGAATTGGCCGTTATTATTATTATAGTTATTTGATGAGTTACGTGAATTGAATCGATTATTATAATTTTGTCCAGTATTTATTTGTTGTCTGTTAGTTTGTGTATTGTTAAATCTGCCTCCAGAATTATTGTCAAAATTCCGCGCAGAATTGAATTCGGGTCTATTGTGATTACTGTATTGATAATTTGTATTTGAATTACTGTTTTGATTTTGTGTGTGAAAAGCCTTTTTTCTACATTCACCTTCAGAATGACCAATTTTCTTGCAGTAATTATAAGTTATATGAGTTGATTGATTAGACTTATTGTTAACTCTAAATCCTTCTGTGTGATATTGCGACTTTTTAATGAATCTAACTGTACTTTCTATTGCATCTTCTAATGTATTAAATTTTTGTGCTAAAAGATGTCCGACATGTTTATGTAATCCACCCAGGAAATGATCTATGAGTTTATTAGTGGCGAAAACTCTTAGTCCTGCTCTTGCTGCCTGATCAGGATAATTAGAGATCGTGATAATCATTTCAGAATTTAATTTTCTTACTTTACTGACATATTGCTCTATGGATTCATCTCTATTTTGCTTAAGATTGTTTATTTCAAGTTCCCAATGATCGAAAGTTTTGTAGCTACCGAATTCCTTTATTAATGCCTCACATAATTCATCTAAATTTGTTATTGTATATATTGATCTAACTAGTGCAGCTTTTCCTGTTAATTTTGCTTGCAAAATTGCTCTAAAAAGGAATGATCTTTCATCTGGTTCGATTAAGTCAAAGACGCCTTTGCAGTCGGATGTAAATTGATGTACTGGAATGTTCGTACCATTAAAAGTCGGCAAAAGTGATAAGCTATGTCGAACAGAAAAATAGCTATTATTCGATGCAATAGAGGATCTTCGACTTTGTTGGTTTGTATCGGAATGATTTGGCCTAATTAAAAAGTCTACTTGTGACGACGCTTGCTCGGTCATGATTACCGATTGTTAATTTAAAAGTATATGATTCGACTCAAAGCTGCTATTTACTAGACTATCTTCGAAGCTATCTGTGCTATAATGCGCTTTAGGATTTCTATAATTTTTAGAATTTATAAACTTACAGGAGTAGTATAACGAGGAATGATGAACTGGAGGATGCTTAACGTTGATCTGCGATGTTGTTGTGCAAGGTTCGGTGAAATAGACCTTTTACGTGTTGGTTGTCCACGGAGTCTCGTCGTAATCGTCGGCGTTATCTTGAGAAGATTCCGTTCTAAGATTCCCGGTGTTCTCCTTCTTGACTCGCTAGGCTGCTGTCTTTCCGTGTCGTGACTCCCTGCTATCTTTTACCTCGGATGAACTACAGTCCGTCGAAGTTTTATCGATAGGTAAACCACAGAATTACGACAGATTATTGCGCCTATTGTTACACTTGCCAATTAGGAACGTTAGCCCTCGTTATTCTACTTCAGTATTTTACTTGAGAAGTTTTCTCGATTCTAGGCCTTTCCAATAGTGTGTCCTTTCTTCGTGCTTTATTTCGGCAACTCCGTCTTTTGTAGATAACAGAGCTGAGTGTTGATAGAAGCTTCCAGTCTTCTAGACAATTGAGTACCGCTGCCACCAATTGTTACGGGCAAGAAGCTGCGCAATGTTAAAAAGAAATAAAATCAAGCAATTGCCTAATACGAAGACTTTATTCGGAAGATGTTCACACTTTGAGAGACGACTTAAGACTAGACTAAACTACGTTCAAAAAAGATTTCTATCCAGAGGAACTACTCGAAAATTAACCAGAGTAGCGTCCAATAGTATTGCTTGTTTTTAAATGTTGAAAATCAAGATTGGAGCGGCTTTAAGTAAAAGGATCGGATAGTAGGGTTGAAAGGTAAAAACTGAGAACAAATACAACATATGGATGCAATAACTTTCAAGGTAGGGTAAACTTTCCTTTTTATGATCGATAGTAAAAGGGAAAGTTCATAGAAAATATCTGTGAGGGTTTTAGACGCTAGTCATTTAAAATAGAATTAAAATCCCCCAAAAAATCACACATTATATGAGAACTTCAAAGAATATTTTTCATGGTGCAACCAATTTTTACCTTTCTTGTTTATTTTGTAGCTATGTTATAAACAAAAAAATTTTACTTTTTGGAGTAGTCTTAAAGTTTTATGCTGTTTTTAGGTCTTAGAATTCATTTGAGACGAAACTTATTATATGCATCTTGTTGGGAACGAAATTTGCAACAAAATAGGACCCTTGCATTTTTTCGTACGACGAACGCTGATTTTTTTTATTGACGCGCGAAGTTATCCAATATTGCGCACAGGTCGGATAACGGTTGTTTTACACTGAAATAATTATTTTCCATTAACATTCATTTTTCACATTATTATTAATCCATAAATTATTGCAAAGCCGTTTTCAACACATCCTCTCATTTTTATTTATTTGTTGACAAATTATTTATTTAAAAATTGTCATAAACAATTCAAAAAACATAATATTATATTCGTTGTACTCGTCGTCTCATGGGGAAAACATATCAACTCAAAAAATGTTTAAAGAAGATTTATTCATATTTATAAAATTTATTCATACATATAGATGTACACCTTTTGACTGTTTTCCTCACCACCGTCTTGGATAATTATTTCAATCCTTAGTATCCATTGTCATTTAAAATGGAATTAAAAATTCCAAAAAAATCATACATTATCTGAGAACTTCAAAGAATATTTTTCATGGTGCAACCACTGAAATATAATAATACTGGAACGCGCGCTGGTGCTAGTGTCGTGAAATGACAAAGAAAGTCTTAAGTGGTATCTTTGTTTCTTTTAAGTATAATCTATATACGCTCTCCCACACATTGCTACACGCTGCCTACCACATATGCGCAGTACAAGTTAAAGAAAGATATAGATACCACTTAACATGCTCTCTCTCGGATCATTTTTTAGCACAGGGCAGCGCGCGTTGCAGTATTATTATATTTCAGAGGGCAATCGATTTTTTAGACCTTTTTATTTACAACCGACCTTTTTTGTTTTGAACTGACACGTTACGGATATGTGTTCGCATTTGTTCTCCTTACATCTCATTTAGTCGATTATCAATTTTTCGAGTGAACAGTCCACGTTTTTGAGCATCGTATTAATCGTGAGCAGTTTGTGTATTTATTAATTTAAAAAGTTGCATTAATTGCGAAGAAAAAGTTAGCTTGTGAAGACAAACATGTCTGATTGTAACGAGTGTTTAATTTGCAATGATAGACTATCAAAGGGAATTATAGTTAGAGCAAAACGTCTAGCGATCGACACTTTTATAACGAACAGTAAGAGGTATAAAGACAATAAATGGTTGGTTTTACAGAATTTAGACAAAATCCGCATTCATGACAAATGTCGGATACGACATATTCTCAAGCTGGACCATCTCGACGATCGAGCACTCCGGAAGGATTCAATTTCGAATCCATCTGTTTCTTTTGCGATAAACAATGTAAAGACTATAGAAGACGAGACGACTTGTTTCGGCCGACAGCATTCAGCTAAGAATTCAAGAAACCGCACGAAAACGAAATGACCAATGGGCCCATGATGTACTTACAATAAGTAGCAACAATCCCGAGACAAACATCTTCGCACATGTCGAGCAAGTCTTGCAGACGCAAAGCTTGCGAATCTGACGGTCGTAATGTTCGGTTCTCTCTTAAATAATTCAGTAAGTCACCAGCTTCCATTAATTCCAATATGAGCAATGATGAATCTGTGTCAACACAGATATTCAATAATCTTAGCACATGTTTGTGACGAAAGTCGCTCGTAAAATTGGCTTCTTCCAAGAATTTTATTTTTTCTTGCGAAGAAGCATTTTTTGGTAGCATCTTTATTGCGACAGGCGTTGTTTCCGATCCTTCGAAATCTTTGACGGTTCCTTGGTGTACCTGCGAAATATTTCGTAATTAACACAAATCGATAAAACGCATTTAAAAAATATTTATATTAATTAATTTTCTGTGCAAAATTTTGACTTTTGCAATTATTTTTATTAAAAATGTGTCTTTACCTCAAAATTTTCTGATTAAAAAATTAAGGAAAGTCTACGAGGATATATTTAAGTAATAAGAAATTAGAGTTTTTATTTTTCCGAATGCGCCGCTGCCTAGAAGCTCTCCTAGAGTAATTTGCTTTTTTCGATAATAATCAATGCAAATTTGTCCAGATTATATTGCAACCTAGGAGCCTTGAGTTGAACGTTTTCGGAAAGTGCGTCGTTTGGAGTTGATTCCATATCAGTTATTATTGAAAGCGGAACTATTTTCTTACTTGCTTGGCGTCGTCGGTATGCTGATAGATAAAAAAGTGTTATGATATTATCTAATAGTATGCACTGCAAAATTTAAATTATTTTCAACAAGTAAACTAACTTTTCAAAAACTCTTTATATACATATATCAAATTTTCAAAAACTCTCTATATATGTATATCAAATCTAAAATAATAAGCAATTAAAGTCCGAAATTTATATCAAATATACTTACAACAATAAAAGTAGTAAATTACAGATAACAAAGTTAATGACAAGAGTTAACATTAATGATAGATAATTGTATAGATATGATAGATATTGCATAGCTGATATTTCGATCGATTTTGTTAAATCAACGATCGCGCTTAATTCACTCCATACTCCAACGCCGTAAACGTTTTTAGCCTGCACGCGAAATTGATATTTCTGATCCATATTTTTGGTAATTATCCAGTAATTATCTGTTCGGTTATAATATAAATTTTAATGTTTGTCTTTGTCGATTTGATTACCTTCTTTGTAATTATCTTCAATAATTAAATCCTCCAGTCGATACAACGTCACTTGTAAATCGTGAACTTGCGTTTAAATGATACGTGAAATTTGGAAGTTTCGATACCGTAGGTATCCCAGCAGCGCTCGGAACATTACCTTTGTTACACAAGAGTGCAATTTAATTTTCTTTGTTTTATTCTAGTACATACTTTTACTTAAAACTTTATTATTTAACTTTTAAAAAATTTGTTAAAACATTCTTAAAATAAACACATGATATAATAACTTAATTTGCTTACCAATCGTTTCAAAAGTAAATCTTTCATCAGGCGGCCATATAAAGTTTCATGTGCTTAGGGTATCTCAGAATCAAACGAAATTTGTATAGAGTTCGCAGGAGTAAATTTTTTATATAAAATGTTATTTTGTCATTATTCACCTCAGTGCTAATCGCGGTTCGCCATTCCCGCATCCCATGATTGTTATATTCCAGTGTGTAACCAAATCCACACACAGTATGGATCGTCAGATTGACTAGAAATCCACGAGATATTCATACCATTTGTACTGACACCGCTCAAAATTAAATTATTCGGTTGAGACACGTAGACTATTTTGATCAAACTGTCAGTGAAGAAATTGCTGAAATTACTGGATATACACCCACGCATATCAAATATTTTTGTCCTGGCAGCAGCGATCGGATTGTCGTGAAAAATTTGCCATCTACCGTTCGTTCAGGCTGATTGATAAGTTGTTTGTTGATAAGTTAGTTTTTGCATGTTATTTGGAAAAATAACTGGCATCCAATGCACCTCGTAGTTCACTGTCACGCAATTTAGTTTTTTGGGTGGCGTCCAATAGACTACCGCAACAGTAGACGTTAGAACTCAAATCGTCACATCTTCCGGCGCGTTGAGGTTGCCCGGGGTAGTTGTCAGTTTAACACCCGCGTCGTATTGCAAGTCCATCGATAACTTGTCGACGTAGAAATTGCTCAGTGTCAGCTTCAGTGTGTACTCTCTGAACGGCGTTAAATTCTGAATTTCGTAATGCTGTTTGTATGTCTGCACATTGAATTCTTCCAACTTGTTAATGTCATGGTTCAAACGTGTCAAATAATTGTCAAATAACGGAGATGGTATATATAGTAGTAGTTAAGTTGTACTTTTTGCATCCCTTATTGAGAACTGGCTCCGAAAGCGTTACGATATTATTCGCGGTTATCAACACTTCTTTAACATGATAATCTTTCATGTTAGGTGTGAGACATATCGTCGGGGGATATGTTTGTAAAGATTTATCAAGAGATAAGGCTTGATATATATGAGGTATTAAAGAGATACGTATTTTCTTGATGTTTAAATGCGTTTTCTTTGCTTTTGAGTACAGCATACTTTTTTTTAAATATAGATTTGTTGCTCGTATGCACTGTACAAATAAATGTTTATCATTTCAAGTGTTAAATAATCGAGAAATTTGTTTTATTTTCTGCGCTTAAAATCAGGTTACATCTACAACCATAAATGTCCGCTGCGAATAACACAGTAAGACAAGAAATCACTTTTTCTTTCTCTCTGAAGTGCGATAGTACGTTTCTCGAAGACTTTTTCGCGCTGAACACGGTGCCGTCAGAATGCTAGGCTTTGCCTAGCACGTCAGGATTTTGAGTAAATTGGAATGAAAGGGGCCAAAAATGGCGTTCTTGGCCATATTTAATTTTTTTGCGGTATAAAGAAAACTGGTTTCTAAATAAACTCAACGGCATCTGAAAGTATAATTCAGGAGCTTTCAAACGAATTTTGGTTCATGATCGTACGACTTTTTTTCATCAAGTTATAGCTGTTTGAATTTTAGACATTCTGTATAATTTACGAGAAAAGTAAATACACACTTATATATAGCAGCAAATAAATAAATAATTGTAATATGAATTTACTTGCAAAGAATAGGTCAAGTATAAACTTTGAGTACACATGCTATTACACTTAATTGTCAATTCAAAATGGCGGAATTATTATAATAATTATAATAATAATTATAATAATAATAAATTTTATAATAATAATTATTATGATATTATTATAATAATTATTTATTACTTACTACTATTATAAAAATTAATTACTAGTTACGATTCGATTCGCTGTTATTCCTGCCCATACATTTATCGCCCAGCGATTCTGAAAAGCGCGTTCTCGAACGACGTGCCGGTTTTCCTCTGCCCAATACAGGAAATTATGTGAATTAATCACGCCGTTCGGTGTGAACGTGGCTTCATTGGTCCATAGAATTCGGTCGGGAAAAAAATTATTCCGCCGACACTGCGCAAGAAAATTCTGTGTGTGTTTCGCAGACTGTTAATATTTATTAAAAATAACGCGAAAACATTAAATGAAGATAATAAAAATACCTTGACAAAAATAGACGCGCTGTTCGTGATCCAGTGTTGCCAACTCGTTTATATATTAAATCTCTGAATCAGAATTAAAAAATCTCTAGAAATCTCCAATTATTCACCAAATTCAAAAATCTCCTTTTATTAAAAAACTGAGAAATTATTCACATAAGTATATTAAAATAACGAATAGCATAAAAGATTTCGTAATATAATAGGTACATATATATTATAAAAAATTATTTAGAATTTTAAAACATTATTAGCATATATCATATATTAGCAATATTATATATTATTAAGGGCCACTTCGATCAACTCCGATTAACTTTAATCGACGATTAAGCTATATCTTGTCTCTTTCTAACAACGTATCTGTTACGTTATTAGAAAGAGACAGAGATATATAGCTTAATCGTCGATTAAAGTTAATCGAAGTTGGTCGAAGTGGCCCTAAGCATATAATAATTATAACAATAACTGATTCATCTCTTCGATTTCATTTAACTCTAAATTTTCGTATGTTTTCATACAACCGATGTTTTTCACAGTATTTTCTGGTAAAGTATAATTATTACAGCAAGCATTAAATCGTTTAAGTCTAAATCGAATATGTAATATATTATTTAACAATACAAGTTTCATTTTATTTCGCAACTTTGTTTTAATTAAGTTTGTTTGGCTGAACACTCGCTCAATATCGGCATTAGAGTGAGGAAGAGATAAAACTTTAAAAGCTAAATCGATCAAGTTTCCGAAAGGATTTTGTTCGCTAGCATCTCGATAATTGGATACTTCGATCCAAAATTTTTCTGTATCTTGTGTTTTTTCCCACCTAATGTGGTGAATATTATCCCACTCTAATTCTATTTGAGCGATAGTTCTCGCGCCTATTTTGCCATAATATAAAGCTAAATCCGTAATCGGGAATTTATTTGCTTTTAAGCATTCGGTCACAGAAAAAGCGCTTATGCGTTCCAATATTTTAATGTTATCAGGCAAACGATTTTTTAATTCTCGCACCAGTGCAATTAGAAAGGAGATACATCTAGTTTTTAAATGTTCTTTTTCCTGGCCAATGATTTTGTTCTCTAAAGAAGAAGACTCAAACGCGTAACTCAAGGCAGGCGAGGGATCCAAATATTTTTCTATGTCTTGCTCGTAAATATCTATTCTTGCCGTTGGGAGTAAAATTTTATTGGCAACAGTCGAATAAAGCCTTTTAATGTCAGAAAGTAACTTCATTGGATCAGCCACTTTTGATTCAAAGTTTTTGTTTGTTTTTTGCACCAAGTTTAAAATCGGATATAGAAAACTGAGATAAATGAAATTTTTTTTATCGCAATACATAGAATACAGCAGTTCAGCTGTGTAACAGTTGTCACTGAGTCGTGAGATTTCGAAGTGCGCTTTTAATTCAGTCCATTGATCTAAGATCCGTTTGACTGCAGGCTCGATCGATAACCATCGCGTATCTGCGACTCGCAAAATCTTCAAGGACTCTTGGCCATCATTTAACAACTTATATATCTGTGCGTAATTTAATTGTCGTATAGACGAGTAAGCAAACCAATTATAAGTTTTTTAAATTAAAAACTCTATGTTTCTCGGTAGCGTATTTTCAGTCGCTTTTGAAATTGCAAGCTGGAGTGAATGACATACACATCGAATTAATATTAAATGAGGTATGTCTTTCTTCAATCGCGCGTAAACGCCTGAATTTATTCCTACCATCGTCGAGGCATTGTCGGTGCCAATTCCTTGCATTTTGATTAACTGCAATTTCGTATCATTTAATATTTTTTTAATTGCATTTACAATGGATTCCGCTGTGCCATCTTCGATAAGGATTAGACTTAAAAAAGTTGATACGATTCTTTTTTGTTCGACGCTATAATATCTAATAGCAATACCGAGTAATTTGTTTACTGTGATGTCGGTAGATTCATCTATTAATAAACTATAATATCCATCACCGATGTTTTTAACTAGTGATTCGTAAAAATAAGGTCCTATCACATTCTTAATTATATTTGTACATTTCGTTCGGTGTAAGTTTATATTGAAAGGCGTATCTTTGTAGAGATCACTTAAATGATCGACACTTGCAATTGACGTATGTGCAGCGACGTAGAGAGAGAGTTGAGCTTCCTTGCGTTGTTCTTTGGTACATGTGTCGATGGGCTGGAAACATCTGTTGTCTTTTGCTCGAAAATGGCTTCGATGCTGTAATGTGCTTTAAGGTCTGTCCGTGTTTTATAAGATCTCCTAACCTAGCGTTGAGCAACACTTTACAATATTTGCAGTATGCTTTTGATGAGTCGGAAGTGCATGGATTGAGCCATTCTTTGTCACCTCTAATTTTTCCCACTCCTTTCAATACTTTTGACTATATTGTGGAGGCACTAAAAATAAAAATATTAAAACTTTACTATATATAAAATATTATACTTATATATGCATATATTTATAAACATGTTTGATATTGAAATATATTAGAGTGAAAAATCAGATATTTCTAGATATGATGTATAATCAACCTTCGTAACAGTTTCGACGAATTGCGACAGATATGAATTGAACCATGAAGACTAGAAAATTTCCATGAACTGATCCTTGTTGACATTGACAGTCTTGCGACGGATTGCGAGAGTGATAGGCTTTCATACGCGTGACAGCGACAAGCGACATGCGAAGGAAAGAAATAACAATATATTTTTATTTTTGTATTTGTCTATATATCGCTTGTCGCTGTCACTTATGCGACAGTGGCACAAAACACCGGTTTCTACCGGTTTTTTCTTAGCGTCACTGAATCTGGGTAGCGACTAAACTTCAACCTGTTCTTTTAGGTTATGACACAATTATACACATGCAATTCTCAAAATATTTATTATTTACTCTACTGAAGTGACATTATGAATTACTTACTTTTAAATCAGCTATCGATCGATGAATACAATTTGTAAGTACTCTGAAGTTGTAGGTTTTGAAAATGTTATTACATAATATTACTATTACACGTTATCACATTGTTTATTACGAAGGCTGGATTTCATAAAGCGCATATTTAGTATACTATAGATAATGCGCGCATGGCGCGCGCTTTACGGAATCCAGCTGAAGCAGTGAAAGTGAAAGACACACAAATTGAAAATTTCTATAAATTTCCAACCGTGCTTAAAAATCTCTAGAATTCTCAAAAATTTTTTTCAAAATCACCAGAGTTTAGACATGTCGCAAAATTGCAATAAAAGTCTCAAAGAGCTATTTGAAATCTCCAGATCTGGCGACAAAATCACCAAATTGGCAACACTGTCGTGATCCCTCGGTAAAATTTGCTGTACTGGCTAGTGATGATACGGATGCAATCCGTTCTGACGTAGAACACGATGCATCACGTATCGCGAGACCGAGCATCCCAGCCACACGGCGCATGCTGTTTCAGGGGTTTTCCTCGAATGCTCTCAGAATTCTTTCTTCATCGGCCACACGATGCACTGGTACACCAACATCGATCTAATAAAAGAGTTCCTGGCTCTCTCGCGCGTCGGATACATCTTAAAATAACATTATTGTCAGGATATCGCTCACGCTCGGGAAATCGCTCCGCGTATAAACGAGCCGCGGCACGAGCATTTTCTCCGGCTATCCCGAACACGATAATCATATTAATATACTCCTCTGCAGTATACTATGACATGATTTTACAATTTCTTAATTTTCACGAGACGATTTCTTACGAGACGTAAACCTCGGATGCTGGGCACCTAGTGATGCGGAGCAAGAAATAACGAGATCGAAAGAAAACCGTTGTTGAATTTTTACGAACGTTTATTTGTTTCAAACGCTTGTGCCGCGGCTCGTTTCTACGCGTAGCGAATTCCTATCAAGATGTTTTTCGTGTAATCGCGACCGAGCGCAAGGATATCAAAATACGTCGCGGCACAAGCGTTTGAGAGTGGATTAAGGTCGATTCAGACATATCCGTGCCGTATCCGTGACGTATCCGTTCCGTGCACGTTCGTGCACTGATGAAAATAACGTTTCCATAATTTTATATTAGAGTATTCTTACATTTCAGTATCCGTATCAGTATCCAGCCGTCCGTATCAGTGTCAGTGCGTAGACAGTGATCTGTGCCGATATTTTCACTGAACGGACGGCACTAGAAGAGAAAATCCTCCGAGTGTTTAAAGATTTGAAATAGTTTAGCCACACATTTTGTTCAAAACGACTGCAAGCGCAGTTAAATTTCGCTCATTATCGCTGCCGCTAATTATTCTTATTTTATCGGGCATTAAAGACAGCGTGCGACTTTGGTTGTTATTCAATCTTCATTCACTTACGCTTTCTTTTTTGCGTAAAACGGTTTCTTCTTCATCTAAAATTAGTGCAATTACTGTAAGTTCTTTGATTGAAAAATTCGTCTTTCTCTCTTTCGTTCTTGACATACTGAACGAAAATCGACGGATACAGAACTGAAGTATGTGAATACTTTGCACTGATGAGTACGGATACGGAACGGATACGTCACGGATACGGCACGGATATGTTTAAATCGACCTTTAGACTTACTGGGGATACCACTTTAAAAAAATGCGCCGTGTTATCTACCGCAAGGTGGTGTGAAAAAGATAACAAATATTTTCCATGCCGCGTGAGAGAGGGAGAGGAGGGGAGAGAAAGAGCGGGAGGGAGGGGGAGGGAGAGAGAGAGGGGAGAGGGAGAGGGGGAGAGAGGGAGAGAAGGAGAGAGAGAGCGCTGAACTGCTAATACTAAAAATACTGATAATACTGCTCGTGCGCCTCGAGATCGACGGTTTATATACCCCGAAACAAGAAATCTTAGGGCTGTGTGCAAATCGCGGTTCGAAGATTTTCTAAAGGTGTCTCCGATGTTCTGAGAAGAAGTTTTATCTAAATTATATCGCAGTAATTCGCCGTCGATAGATCGAGAGCGATGCGTAGATTGTTTATACGTTCGGCATCAAGAATGCGGTGACGATAAATGCAGTCGATCATATATAATCAACGGACGCAGTATTTAATATTATTAATATCTTTCCATTGCATCGTTTTTGTATTTGACGCAGATTTCTGATACATGAAAGCTTATGATTTTTGATACAGTTTTCCTAATTGAATTAATATAACGTAAGGCGTGTTATGTTGTTAATTTACAGAATCACTATTTATATAATTTGCTCTTTTATCCATTCGCGAGATTAAGTTATTAAATTCGGACATTTTATTATTATTACTGACTTCCATGAATAGAATGATTTCAAATATTTTATATTTATTTCCAATTGTTTGTGATAAGAAAAATTATTTTAACAAATTATTGTATTTGTGATTCTACAAGTTACGACGCATATAATTCTTAAATTTATATAAACATCTATATTGAATATTTATCCCAAGGTTTAATCAATTAGAATTTAAATAATTCACAATTGTAACATCAATAAAGAATTCAATAAAGATATTTTATAGCTTATTATTTACGGAATTCCTTATAATAATCTGTCTTTAATTTAACTATGATCAAAAAGGGAAATTCAATTCAATTTCTTTAAAACAAATTATTATTTATGTTTCCGTAAACAGTAAAGCATATATTCTTCGATAGAACGTTTCTCAAATATTCTTGAATAATCAACTAAATAATATCGCTGGTGTAATCGCAAAAGAATTCAAAATTTGCTCGCAAGTTTGTCTTGTAAAGTAGCCGCAAGTTAGTTCTAGAGTGTTGCGCGCGCATGTCCTGGTGTGTTGGAACAACGCCTGATTGGTTGGTTGTTAGTTACTCTAGGTAATTATAGTTCTTTGTGCAACTAAACGTTGTATCTTAAATTCCTAAGCTAAATAATCATGTGGAACAAGAACAATAAGCAATAAAATGCACTAGAAATTAATTTTACTATGAATTTAAATAAATATAAGAATAAAAGCAAGCGGGCTAAATAATCGTTCTTTATTCCATTGATATACTACAAAAATAAAAGCGGAATGTGATTATTTGCAAAAATATGTTTTCGAAAAAATGGCGGGACGTCACAGTAATCAAGCGACGCGGTAGCGTCGCGACGCCAAGTATATAATATAAAAATTTCTTTTCTGGCTTGTCGACAGTTTTGCCTATGTACAGGAGTCGCGGCGCTACCAAGTAGCTTATCCGGAATTTTACTTCAAGTAAACTTTCGATTAAGATACTTCAAGAACTAAAGCCGTAATCAAAAAGCTAATGGCATTTTTATCATATAATGTAGATACGAGCTTTCGATTGCGACCAGTTCAAATAAGATTGGTGCAGTCAATCCTGAGAAATGATAATCGTAAATCAGAATTGTGACATTTTTCATTCTTCTCCATAATAATAAGGTTCACACTCTCACGTACGTATGCTCGCACGCACACGTCCAAAGCGATTTTGTCCCTCAAGGCGCGTTTGCATTTGCAGCGCTCATGTACGTATGGCGTCGTTAAGCCACGCGTGTTTCTTAAAATCACCAGTCTGCCGGTCACCTTTCTAATTTGTTGTTATTTGAGGAAGAGGATTGTAAGGAACACATACGTTTCTTTGTTTCGTTAATACTATAATTATACAAAACTATAATTATACAAAAAACTATAATAAGTATTCTGGACAAATATTCTCGCGTGCTATGTTCCGAACGGACGAAAAGAGAATGAATAATATCAAATAATTAAATAGAAATCGCCAGTGATAAATAAGATTATAAAAGTGATTTATTAAATTCGACCTGACTGGCCAATACAAATAATTCAACACAACGTTTCGGTCCTTGGGTACGGGCCCTTATCAAGTGTTTCTATAAAAATTAACGAAAAAATTTTCTGTATAATTGACAATAAGAAACGAAACGCAATTTGTGAAGTAAAGTACAGGATATTTTTAAGAACGTTACCTTTCAAGCTGTCACAGTGAAAGCCAAGATGTTACTAATGTCGAAAAAGAAGACAAGTATATAATATTACAATGTCTCGCGTCCAAATAATAAAAACATTACAAAGACAAAAGAAATAAACTTTACTAAAACAACAAACAATCATACTCTGTGTATTAACGTGTCATATATCGGATTTAAATTATCTGTGTCTTTTTGGAGATTAATAATGTTGTTGAATTTTTTTATAAAAAACATCTCAGCAATCTCTCTCTTCTTCCTGTGTTTTTCACAGTGTAAAATTTTTGGTTCATTCCAATTAAAATCATGTCCATATGTAGAACGATGTTTGCTAATTACACTGTAGTTACTAGGATGTTTTTTAATGTCTCTGCAATGTTCCTTTACACGTGTAGCTAATTGTCTTTTTGTTTAACCAGTATATGTCGCATCACAATCATTACATTCAATCATATATACGACATCCGTTTTCTGATTAGCATCAATCTTGTCCTTACCTTTCTTCATTAAATTATTAAGTCTTTTTGGAATCGTATATACTAATTCGAGGCCACATTTATTAAGCGCGATATTTAAATTTTCGCTTAGGTTTTTTATGTAAGGTAAGGGCAAAACAGATGCTGCGTCAAACTTTTTATAACATATGTCAGTATTGTGGGTAGAGTCCTTACGAAATTTTAAAGTTTTAATTCTCTTACAGATATGTGACTCTATAAAAGGTTTAGGGAAGCAATTGTTGACCAAGATATCAGTTATTATTTTAATATTATTATCATGAAAACGATCATCAGAAAGCAAAATAGCACGGTCTACTAAACCTTTTATGATCTTGTATTTAAGTGGATGGCTCGAATAAAAATTCAGATATCTGCCTGAAAAAGTAGGTTTACGATACCAGTTGGTCAGCAACATTTCTTCAACCTTAGTTACAGTGGTGTCTAGAAAATGAATAGAGCTATTGGTTTCAATCTCATGAGTAAATTTTAAGCGCTGGTGGTAACCGTTGAAAACATTAAGTACCTCAGTAATTTCGGACGTCGTCGCAATTGCAAAAATATCGTCAACATATCTGTAATAGACCGGTATAGTAAAATCTAATAAATTTAAACAATGAGTTTCTAGGTCATCCATGACCATGTCAGCCAAGATTGGCGATAAAGGAGACCCCATCGGACATCCGAAAATTTGCTCATAGTAAATTCTGTTAAAACTAAAGCTCGTTAAGTCAAGGACAACTGTGAGTGCGTGTAAAAATTGTTGTAAAGACATATCAGTATTTTGTGTGATATGAATCCATCTATTTTCCACTGCTTTCAAAGCCAAGTCTTTCGGAATGTTCGTAAATAACGAAGTTACATCTAACGAGAATAAGACATGATTATCATTAATCTTAGTGTGTTTAATATGATTAACAAAGGTCCAGCTGTCCTTGATGTAGGAACAAGGTTTTGGAATAGATTTATGTAGAATTTCGTGTAAATAAAGAGCTAAATTATAAGTCGGGCTACCAATCGACGAGACAATAATACGTAAAGGATGGTCTTTTTTATATATCTTTGGTAATCCGTAACATCTGGGGAGGATCCCACATGTGTTTTTTAGTTGGTTGTATGTCAGTTCGTCAATAATCCCGCTATCACGCCAACCCTTAACTAACGTGTTAACCTTCGTTTTTGTAAGATTGATGGGATCTTTGTTTAGTTTATTGTAAGTTGTTTGGTCACTAAGTAGTTCGTTCATGGTGTCATTGTATTTTATTTTGTCCATAACACTTGATAAGGGCCCGTACCCAAAGGCCGAAATGTTGTATTGAATTATTTGTATTGGCCAGTCAGGTCGAATTTAATAAATCACTTTTAGAATGAATAATCTTTGGTCTTTTCCTTTGGTCTAAATTCTAATATCTAATTCTAATATCTTCTAATAATTATCACTTAATTAAAAATAATATCATGCTTAATATTATTGTAAACTACTTTTGTTTTAATTTTTGTACTCACGATCGTCACATTCAAGGAATGATACAATTTTCTATTAATAAATAAATACTCTCTTTTCGTTTCTGGAAAAAAGATGGCAACATGACTTCCGTCTATTGCCCCAATAACTCCTGGAAATCCACTGTTTACAAAAAATCTAAAATTACAGTAATACAAGTTCAAAAGGTATTTTATAAAACACACATTTTGTATAAACTTTTATTTATATGAAATGTTTATATACAAACTCTTCTTTAATCTGCTGTTTTCTTCTATCTACTGTGGGAAATGAATCCAACGTCCCATTATTCCGTTAAATGCGTTTATTGTTGCATGAATCGAAACAGAGATTGATGTTTGACACATATATGATAAAAAATCTTGTCCTACCTTTTTTGGTAGGATCCAGATGATATAAAATTTAGAGATACAAGTATCTACAAAAATATATAAAAATATATAGACATATGTACAAAGTGGATGAAAAACTAAAGGAACGTGGAAAGAAATTTCATTACTTGTACATGTTGAGGTATTGCTCTACTATTTATTTTAGGTGGCATATAAGGAAGTAATTCTTCTATTAATTTCATTGTAGCAGCCTTAGATAATCTAAAAAAAAAACAAGTATATGATGTAGTAATATGTATTACAATATATGTTGTGACGTTGCCGTCTCGACGCGCGTCCAACGCGTCATACAATGATACAATGAAAATTGTATCATTCCTTTTCTACCGCGAGGCGAGGGCCGAGCGGTCGCGCCAGGCTCAAAGACCGAAAACCGCACCGAAATTTCCAGAGAAGCGAAAAACATTGATTATAATTTAAGTCTAATTTCTTTTGTACGATTTTACTTTTTGTACGATTTGGGGAGCCTCGGCGAGCGTCATCGTCACCGGCGTTGACATCATCAAGAAGCAAAGCCGTTCAGCGGAAAATTACCGGATTTCAAGGACGCGGCCGCTTCAACGATTCCCCTTTGTGGTCGATATTTGGCAACCCGAAGGAAAGTCAGTAGGTATAATAGGCGGGTTCTAATCCAGGTCCTCCGAGGGGAGAGCGGGGTGCGGGGGTATCTCTGTGGCGCGGGGGCTGACGTCACGGGGGCGGGGGACGCTCGGTTTCGACGAAAGGTGGGGGGGGGGATCCTGAACGTGATATTCGACCGTTCGTAACAAATAGATGGAATTATCTTTTTCCTTATTTGATATTTTTTATGAAAATTTATAATGGATCTTGGGCCCGACGCTGCGGTTATCGACGAACGTGTCAGGGCATAGGTTTTCGTGGGTTTAAACAAAAGTCTTCGCAAGGAGAAGGATAGGAGAGAGGAACAAGAGAATGAACCAATTTTATATTATAATAATTGTTTTATTTAAAAAATGTGGGTGTGTTTATTACAGTGTGTGTGTGTGCGTGTGCGTGTGTGTATGTGTGTGTGTGTGTCTTAATAATAAAGTATAAAAAATATATAATATAAAATATAAAAATATTCCGGGGGTGGGACCTCTGTAACAAAAATTCTCATTAATATTGAATAAAATTTAAATTAATTAATTTCATATATATTTAAAGGAATACTTACACGTCCAATTTTCCTCCTTATCATACGGCTCGAGGCCGAACAGTTTTTTTAGATTAAAAACGTCAATATAAGTCCATGAATATTTATTACAATATTCTCGATCCTCAATGCTGTCGCCCCATAGGGCGTCGATATTACCCCGCTCACAGCGGCGGCACCATCTCACATAGCGTCGATGTAAATATATGTGATATTCGACATCCTCAACCAACTAAAATAACATAATTATTATAAATATTTAAATATATATATAACACATACACACGATAGTACTTACGCGATTGTTCAGCAAACTGAAGACGTAATTGATATATCTTGGTGAGAACATTTTAAGCACTTTTACTCTCTAACTACACTGTGCAACGGTTTGAGACTTTGTGAGAGCACAATGAGTGGACATCCTCTCGGAAAAAAGATTTTAAAGTAGGGATGTATATCAGAAATAGAAGAAAACTAGAGAAGAAAAACAAACCATGTTTTGCAGGTAGCGCAGGATCTTCGCGCAGTACCCTAACTTTATGGTTATTTTCCCGTCCGATTTATCTCTCAGCGGGCCGCACTCGTCGCGCGAGAGAGAGAACGCGAGAGAGACAGCGCGAAGGAGAGGAGGAGAGAGACGAGAGGAGGAGGAGAGAGATGAGAGGAATTATTTTCTAAAATGAAATAAGCATTTTTAATATTAATATAAATGTTTAGTTTAATTTTTATGTAGAGGTATCAGCGCCGATGTTCGGCAGCTTTGTGCCTTTGCTCCTCTGCCCCAGCGGCAAAAAAATTCAGCGATAAGGGATGGAGATTATTTTTCTGAGATGCAATAAAACGCTCGATACACATCATATAAATACAGAGAGAAGAAAAGATTAGACGAAATATAAGGTGGATGGAAGCGCGTCAAATCTTAGTACGTGTTTGAAAGCGCGTCAAACCATAGTACATGATTTGAAAGCGCATGCATCGGTGAAAAAGTATAGCGGTTACTTTGTTGTGTCAGAAAGTGTTGCTTGGGTGAAGAATGGAAATTAATAATTTCGAAGCAATATCGGATGAGTCGTCTGACAAAGATCACGCGTTGTCGGATGACAGTGATTATATTAGTGATCGTAGTGAGGACCTTACAGATTATGACGATAAGATAGTGCCTAATTCGCAAATCCTTGCGCTAAATGGACGTACAAAAGTTTGCGTCATATACTTTTACTATTCGACGGGTGGTGCTTTAGCTTTATGTGCTTCGTGTATGATCTCTATTCAAGACTTCGAGCACATGTATGCTGTTCGGAAGCATGTGATTAAATTATACGATGCAGTGGATGGTCGATACTGTGCAAATTGTAGGGATTCATTGTATATAATAATGTCGTGTAATATGTGCCCAGTTTGTACGCAATAAAAGTAGAAAAAAAAACATGGAAAACATTGAACAGAACGAACGCGACCTGTTGTCCCACCAAGTCACTACCTTGAGCGAATATTTTGCATGGCTGCAGCGTTGCGAAGAGTTTATCGAACAGCTCGAAGAACGCAGCCGTGTCAAGCGTCCGCAACTCTCGATCGGAAATAGACAATCTTTGGTTGCTAGAATCGCGCGACTCGAGAGTACAAAGATTCGATTGCAGACAAGGTTTATACCTAGTAGTGGTAATTACAGTGGTGACAATAACGCGGGAAGACTCGTTTGGCGGGAGATCGATACCGCGTTCGAAAACCGTATACTAACCGGTGCGGTAATAAACAATAATTACATCGAACCTCGACAATTTCTCGAGAATGCCAAAGACATTGTGCTCGAACACGTGCAGAAAGTGATGCAAGAACACATTAATGTCAAAGTGAACACTGTGTTTAATGGTGAGTTTGTGTCGGGTGATAAGAGCGCCAACAAAAGTATCAATACGAGAAACTATGAACTCTTCCGCACATCCGATTTACGCGAGTGGTACGAGCGCCGCGTCATCGAGCCCACTCTAACATCGCTCGAAGAATTCCAGGAACGCGATAGCGGGTGGGCTTTGTCGCGAATAATCGATTTAATTATTAATATAAACAAATATAATCCAATGCACGCGGGATGCTATATTAAATTACCGCGAGAAATAACGATGAAAAGAGCGGTGATAAACGTGCAATCTAAAGACAATGCGTGTTTCGCGTGGGCGGTGGTCGCTGCTCTCTACCCCGCTGAAAGTCACGCGCAACGGGAATCATCGTACCCGCATTATACAACAGTGCTGAATTTCCAGAACATTGAGTTTCCAGTGACTGTTAATCAAATTAAAAAATTTGAACGTGTAAATAACATTTCGATAAATGTATATAGTATTGAAAAAGAGAATAACATTGTCCCGATACATCTCGGTGAAGAGAAGAAAGAAAAGCATGTCAACCTGCTGTACGTGCAAGATCCGCGAGACAACAGCGTTGGACATTTCGTGTGGATCAAGAATCTATCACGGCTTGTCAGCTCACAATTGAGCAAAAATAAATGCATGAAATATATCTGTGATCGGTATGTATATTTTAATAAGAATGTAATATATAAATTCTAAAAATCTTTGAATAAAAGATAAAATTGTGATTTTTTTTTTGCAGATGTTTGCACTATTTCGGATACAAAGAAAAGTTGCAGTCACACATGGTTGACTGTGGGCAGATGAACGACTGCGCTATCCGGTTACCGAGCGATGAGAACAAGTGACTCGCGTTCAACAACTTTAATCGAAAAGAGCGGCTTCCATTCATCGTATATGCCGACTTGGAATGCATTTTGGCGGATAAGGAGGAAGAAGAAAAAAATTTATACCAACATCACGAGGTATTTAGCGTCGGGTATTATGTACATTGTTCGTACGACGACTCGTTATCCGCGTATCATTTTTGTCGTAGCGCCGATTGCGTTTCGTGGTTCGCTGAAGAATTAAAAAATTTAGCACGCATGTAAAAAATATTTTAACGACAAATGTCCCAATGGTAAATTTGACATCGGATGAGTGGGAAAAATTTCACAGCGCGACGCATTGTCACATTTGTGAAAAACCGTTCGAGCAAGACGATACACGCGTACGCGATCATTGCCATCTGACTGGACGATACAGGGGTCCCGCGCACTCAAATTGTAATCTAAATTATAAAGAATCATTTTTTATTCCAATAGTATTTCACAATTTATCCGGTTATGACGCGCATTTTATTATCAAGGAAATAGCTACAGCGTTCGAAGGGCATATCGAATTACTACCGATAACGAAAGAAAAATATATTTCATTCACAAAATATGTTAAACTTGCAGACGATAAGAATCATATTAAATTACGTTTCATCGATTCGTATAAATTTCTTACAGCCAGTCTTGACAAATTAGCATCGTTTTTGAATAAAGATAAACTCCAAATTTTAAAATCGCAATTTCAAAATTTATCGACAGAAGATTTCAATTTATTAACACGGAAGGGCGTCTTTCCGTACGAATATATTGACCGTGTCGATAGGTTGCAGGATACGAGTTTACCACCGCGCGAATCATTTTACAGTTCCTTGACCGGTGACACAGTATCCGAGAGCGATTACGCGCACGCCGAGAATGTTTGGCAACGATTCTCCATTCGAACGCTAGGCAAGTATAGCGATCTGTATTTAAAAATTGATGTCTTGTTATTAGCAGATATTTTTGAGAATTTCCGCGATAGTTGTATTAAAAGTTATGGTCTCGACCCCGCGTATTACTATACTCTTCCCGGATACACGTGGGATGCTATGCTATAACGTACGAAAATTACGTTCGAATTACTTACAGACATCGATATGGTCATGTTTATCGAACGTGGTATACGCGGCGGGCTGAGTCAATGTTCAAACAGATACGCGCACGCTAATAACAAGTACATGCAATCGTACGACCCATCGAAACCATCATCGTATCTTATGTATTATGATGTAAATAATTTGTACGGATGGGCAATGTGTCAGCCATTGCCTTATGCAGATTTTCGATGGGTCGACGACATATCTAATTTTGACATATCATTAATCGCGCTCGATTCGCTTACAGGCTATATTCTCGAAGTAGATTTAGAATATCCGCAGCATCTTCACGACACGCATACTGACTTACCGTTTTGCCCGACACGCGACAAGCCACCCGGTAAGCGGGAGGCCAAGCTCCTCGCGACTCTGTACGATAAGAAGCGTTACGTGATACACTATCGCAACCTGCAGCAATGTACGCGTTACGGTCTTCGCGTTACAAAAATACATCGCGTATTACAATTCGCTCAATCCACATGGCTCCGCGGTTACATTGAACATAACACACAATTTAGAACACTGGCTAAAAATGATTTTGAAAAAAATTTATATAAATTGATGAATAATGCGGTATTTGGAAAAACAATGGAAAATGTGCGTAATCGTGTCGATGTAAAATTATTGACAAAGTGGGACGGACGATATGGAGCAGAGGCAATGATAGCGAAACCAAATTTTCACAATAGAAGCGTCTTTTCAGAAAATTTAATTGCCGTAGAATTACGGAAACTTGAAGTGAAATTCTATAAACCAGTCTATGTCGGCATGTGCATACTCGATGTTTCCAAAACATGTTTGTACGAATTTCATCACGAGTATATGTTACCGCTGTATCGTGACAAATGTCGGATAATGTACACCGACACAGATAGTCTAATATACCATATTAAATGCGAAGACGTATATGAAAATTTGAAACAAGATATTGCCAAATTTGATACGAGCGATTACGCTGCGGATAATGCGTACGGTATACCGCTTGTGAATAAAAAAGTACCGTGTCTAATGAAGGATGAAAATAACGGTGCGGTAATGAGCGAATTTGTAGGGCTCAGAGCAAAAATGTACGCTTTGCGAGTAAATGGCAAAAATGATACAAAAAAAGTAAAAGGTGTTAAGAGTAACATTGTCGCGAGAACGATAACATTTGACGATTATACACGGTGCCTGAATGACGTAATTGAAATGACGCGACAGCAGTCTTGTATAAGATCAAAACTGCATAAAGTATACACCATTCGCGAAACGAAAATTGCTCTGAGTCCGTACGACGACAAGCGGTATATCGTACCTGATTCGACCGACACATTACCATGGGGACACTATAAGATGTAAATGTAATTACATAACATTATTAGTAACATTACAGTAAATACATTACATTTACAACTGTAAATGTAATATGATGTAATATAATGTAATGTGTTTGTGTGTATGTGTGTGTGTGAATTTAAAATTTAAAATAAGGATAATATATTAATAAAACTTAAATAAATATAAAAGTATATAATATAAAAATAAAAAAAAAGGTTGTGGAGAGGGCGCGACGGTGGTGGTGGTGGTCCCGAGGCCATGAGGCTGGAGCAGATACACCCGCCTTGAATCCGATTGGCATGGATGGCGGACAGTAAATGTAGGACTCCTTTATAATAGAGAAAAAAAATATTAGCATTTTCTTAACTTTTAATTTAAAAAGGGATACTTACCAATTCCTGCACATCGGAAACTACTTAAATATTTCACTTGTGTCTCAATTTTTAAAAGTTTATTGTTTACAAATAGGGCACAGACTGCATGATGTTATTTGAGACACTGAGCCTCCACATTCACAGCATCTATCTTCCACAAGTAGAACGTATCGCTCAGTCTCATGTGTGCGTACAGCACGAGCACGTGAAAACGAGTCATTCACTCGCAGGAAACACGCTGTGCAAAATTTGTCACCATTGTCAATTTCATAATAAAATGAAATGGAACACATTTTTTGAAGTTCGTCAATGTCGTGAACATCAGCACGTTTTAAAATTTTCACCTGTTTTTTACTGAATTCCTCCTCATTGCACTCACTATCGTAATCGAAGTCTTCTAAAATTCTTATCTCATCATCGGATGATTCTTCTTCATTGTCCACTTCGACATCTATTTCCATGTCTTCATTATTTTCAATGGCCTCTTCTTCTCTATTTTCGATGACATCAGCTTCATTTTCTCCAATATTCATTTCTCCTTCTTCAATATTCATTTATGCACTTTTATTTTGCTCTTCACTGCACGAATGTTAAAGACTTTTTGACACGGAGACAGACCCTCTCTCCATAAGCTTTAACCCCATCCCTCTCAAAATTTCCACAATGGAATATTGTAGAAATAAAATCGGGCGTTATTCGTTTATAAATTCGAGCAGCCGAAGGTCGGCGCTATTTTGTTTGCACCTACGAAAACCTATGCCCTGACACGTTCGTCGATAACTGCAGCGTCGGGCGCAAGATCCCTCATAAATTTTCATAAAAAATATTAAATAAGGAAAAAGATAATTCCATCTATTTGTTTACGAACGGTCGAATATCACGTTCAGGACACCCCCCCCCCCCCTACCTTTCGTCGAAACCGAGCGTCCTCCGCCCGCGTGACGTCAGCCCCCGCGCCACAGAGATACCCCCGCACCCCGCTCTCCCCTCGGAGGACCAGGATTAGAACCCGCCTATTATACCTACTAAAGTTACGTCGGTCATGAGTATTTATTTTGGTGCGAATCGAATACCGGTGCAGGACGTCGGGAACGCAGGCGGATCCTCGTAGAACAAGGCCGCCTCGAGTAGCAGGCGAAAAAGGCGCCCTGAGAAGGATGTAAATTTTACCGCGGATCCCGCACGGCCCGATCCGCCGACATCCGGCGGTTAACAACAAAACTACCTGGCCGTCGGAATACATTTTGCGTCGCAAAGGAACCCGCAAAAAAGCCTGTCGAAAGGATTCGGCCGATAAAGACCGGAGGCGCGATAGCCCCTGATACAGCAGTACGTTCGTCGCGCGGCTGCGATAATAAGCGCGTACGCGATTGGTCGCGCAATTACGTACCCCGGGCGCGCAGCTGGGAGTTGGCCCCGGATTATCGATCCTGGATCGTAAGATCCTGAGAGGTTAGACTGGCGCGAGCGCTTGGCGTGACAAGTGGTGTCGATTTACGTAGCTCTTTTTCGTTGTCGTTTGAGTGGCCTGCTGTCGGACGGCGACTTCCCCGTACGCCCAAGGATCAAGGAGTGACCGGACCGGTGAGGCAACCCCGTCGTGAGTCTTTGTGAGCCACGTGCATTGCGTCCGAGCCGCGTCGTTCTGACGTCGTCGCAAATTTTCGTGTTAGTGATTTCGCGAGGGCAAAGCCCGTGCATTGGCGATAATTAATATTTCAATTTTAATGTTTGCGCGACCGACGTCAAGCGGCGAGGGCTCAAGAATAATTGTTACAATGGCTAAATGTTACGCTTTTCGTCTCTCTGGGGCTCGGGATAGCGCGAATCGCTTCGGTATTTGTTCTTCGCGTATTGATAAGGCGACGGTAAGGTGTCGCGATTTTCGCGCTTGTTGATCGTTCGTTTATCGCGTAGAATTAACAAAACCAGCGAGATCTTTGTTGTCGGCCCGCGTCAAACGAAAGCTACATCGTTGTAATTTTGCGTCATTTATGAATTCGCGTGAAAGAGTTAGCTTGCGCATACTCGTGCCTGTTATTATTTAGCGTGTCGTGATTGTGTGAACGCAATATCTCTGTTCGTTTGGCGAAATTGTTGCGAATATGATATTGTACGCATTCTTCGGTATTGCCTGTTCGGTGTGATTCTCGCGTATTTTGTCGCTTAAATGAATTCATCGGTGTGATCAATTTCGCATAATTGTTCGTGCGTTAGTCTGTCGTCGAGTGCATGTGATTAGCGAGTTGTGGAGAATATTTCGCGTCTGTAATTATCCTTCGTTAAGAGCGAGTAAGTTGCGTCACGTTCACGTTAGCCTGAACTAATGTCGTGGAAAGAGTGAATGCCGTAAGACACGTTTTGCGAGCCTATCTTCGCGTCGCGATTAGCGAATCGCGATTTCGATAGCGAGCGGAGATCTCTCTTTTCGCCGGAACTTGTTACGTCGTTGTCTTTCTTTCGCTTCGTTATCGCAATCATTGTCGGGTTATTATTAACATTCGGAAGATCTACGACTGTCTGCGTAAGGGACGCCTGAGAAACGTCCCGCGGCCGCTGCGTCTAACGGCCTGCAATATCACGTCGATCGCTGCGGTGATTCGATACGGCTTCCAGCCGTACTCTCTCGCCGCTCAGCCTCACAACCTAAAATCCGCGAAAAGGGCGTAATTATACCGCCTATTACTACGCCAATTACTGCACCTAACACTCGGACGCCGAGTTATAATGGTTATTAACCGAGGAATATTTTCCGTCTGCTTGCTTTCCATTTTTTTATGGTTTATGATTAGTATTAAGATTTATTATTATTATTATTGCTTATTTTCTTTCCATCGCACACTATTATTTGACTCTAAGCATTAATATTTCTTGCTTAATTCATTTTTATTGCCATTCTTTTTTATATATCTCACTGCTGTTTCTTTAATAAACTTTGTTATTTTCCCCTCATTTCACTTGCGCTGTTTCGTTGTCGGTCCTTGTGTGTTTTGTTTGTACTTTTCTGTCGATTGTCGCTTTCCGTCGTGCCTCCTAGTATATTTTTACCAGCTATTCAGTGCCACCCTGCCCCTCTACCGTTAGGTGAGCTAGTCGACCCGTAGTATAAGAAGTGTTTTACGATCTCTCTAGGTATTTGCGCTGTTTATCGCGTATTTGCGGATTGACGCATGCAAGACCGCGTCTGGCGCCCACTTCGGTATTTCTCGCGTATCGGAGCTTCCGAATTGCTACGGTTTGCGCGGAACTGCCTACACCTGTGTGTTTCCTAGACACGCATCACATTCTTTTCGCTTTCCTTTCGTTTTTTTTTGACGACGCCCGCTCCCCAAGCTCGTGGCGCGTCACACGCGTCAGGACGAGTATAATTAAATTAAAGAAAAACGTCGCAATGTATAATTATATAATTAAAGAAATAGGAGAAAGAGACATTTTAATATATTCATCTACTGTAATATATTATTTTAAAAAATTTGTGTCATATGTATGTAATTATATATATATTTATAAACTTACTTTAGTTATAAACAATATATAAATAATTCTATAATATCAAAGTACTTACTTATTTAATTTTTTTAATGAATTTTCTTCAATATTAAACGGATTTTGAGTGTCTCGTAGGTTTCTTCTAATTATATTTAAATTTTGTTGTCTTCTTATCTCTTTTCTCTCTCACTATAATTTAATAAAATTATAAACTCCATATTTATAGTTATTTGTATTTTCTTTATATTCTCCTTACAAAAATTTGGTTTGGTATGTAAATATGGCAAACTGACCTATATATGATGAAAAACATTGCTTTAAACAGAGACATCGACATAATTTGACATCATTCGACACAAAATTTCTTGCCGAATAATCTCACGCGAAATATTTCGCATTTTTATAGTGAAACTTACCCAATCAAAAGAAAGCTCACTTTTGTCATTTTCACTAGATTTTGATATACACAATCGACCCCCAGATCAGACCAACGGAGTTGACAATTTGTCTTTTTAGTTAGGATTTTCCAAATGGGAGTAACAATTTTTTGAAAATTGGCCCTTTTCGAACTTTGACTGTAAATAACTCCCGAACGGGTCAACGTATCAACCTCCGGTTTGCGCCAAAGTTTTCTTTTTTTATGCCCTTTCAAACAATATATTACAATATGGGGGGTTCCATTTGAAATTTTGTAGTGGAGGTTTCCCTGGGGCACCTCCTTGGGGGGACAACCCCCAATCCTCTTGAAAGAGTAGCCCCTCGAAATGATGGAACAAGTATTTCGCGGTTTTTCATAATTTTGAGCCGTTTCCAAAATATAGGAGGTGGGGACTAACTTTATAGACACCCTGTATATACACATATATATATATATATATATATGTTAGAAATATTTAAATATGTTTATAATTATAATTCGCGCCTTAATGTAATGCGAGCGATAACGAAAGCTTAGCAACGGTCCTCTGGCAACAAACTTTGTTTATTTATAATGAGAAGTACGCGCAGATGGGAGATTATGTGTATTCGTGTCTTGGACGTTAAGTGAGTCAGTCGGGTGTGTCCATTTGTTTGAAAATATATTTGGTTTCATTCTTTCATTTGCGTGAATTATTTGATCGTGCGTTAACTCAAGCCATCATCCATCTACGATCCTGACATTAGTCTTAAAGATCTTAAAAGGTATTTTACAGCTAATTTTCTTCAGAAGCGGAATAACGGCTCATAGTTCCCGGCGCTACGATCTTCTGATTTATTTATCCGCCTTTTTGTGAAAGTCAACTTGAAAACCATTTTGGAGAACATCTTTTTCTCTTATATATCGAAGAAATAAGGGATCGTCAAACTCTAGAGAATATGACTCTCACAGAATTACAATCCGAATTAAACCGATTGAACATCAAGCCTCCTAAGCCCCTTAAGACGAGGGCGGCCTGTATCGATGATAATGAATTATTTGGAAAGGCCGAATATTAATAGAGATTCCGGTGAGATTCTGTCAGATATTTGTGGTGCTACAGCATTATCAAATCCAGATGGTGTATCTGCTGATTTGTAAATAAAACCGTTCCTCCTCACAATGAATCTTCCTCGGCTGCTACCAGTGTTGTACTGGCGCAGATTAGTGCCTTCTTCCAAGAAGGCTAATTTTTTCCAGATGAAGAAGTCGTGCGATCCAGATCAATTCTGGATCGCACGACTCCCGTTCCAGGAATCTCTCTTCTCTGTCGAGGCCGTGTAGTTCTTCCTCGAGAAGGAACTCAGGACGACGAGGGGAGGAGAAGGGGGAATCCCCGAGGATGACAGTCGAAGCGGAGGACGGGGGTCTTGGAGGAGAGCTGATTTGTTCTGAAAGACAACAGGGGGAATCGGGGAGGGAGACCGGGGAGTATCGGAGACTGTAGGGATCAGATATATCGTTATGAGTGTCGCTATTGCTATTATCTACGCTGTTGTTTATTGAGGATGAAAGAGTGTATTCTGCCAAAGCCGAGCCAAAATGTTATGTCTCATGCGGAGGCACTGGATATTTTTTGGGATTCGTTGCCGGATTTGGAATTAGGATTCCGGGGCGCCAAGGGGGCTCATTGAACTTTGCTTTTACTCGGACTTAGCGACTCCTTTTATTGATAGCGACTTTGCTTGTTGTTACATTTTTGCGACTGCCCGGCGCATGCTTGCGACGGGCCTTTTATTCCCTCGCTATTTCCGGGAATTTCGGGGACGCGACCAAAGTCCAAGTGCAAGCGAAGCAGGTTTAAAGTTGAACCTCTTCGCTTGCACTTTCGCAAGTTTTTCGGGCGATTGCGCGTGAGTTGCTGTGCGAGCATTCCGCGCGGTCAACGCCCTTTGATTTCGACATCTTTTTATATTAAAATGTGATTATAGCTTCCGGGCTATAACAATAGATTACCTGATTATTTTGCTCCTGTTAATTACATAAAAAAATAATATGAAATACTATCCACGATTTCAAAAAATTGCAGAACTATTTATTAAAAAATTGCAGTATTATTTATAAAAAAAATTGTAGTACTTACTGAAGCGTTATTGTCATCTTCAATTTCAGATGAATTGAAGGTTTCGTTGCCAAAATGTTGATGTAGTGCCAAATCAGAATGATTTGGCATACGAGGTGGAAAGGGTTGAGGATGTAGTGTTAACTGATTTGGCACTACATCTTTAAATCCACCTTCACAGGTATTCTTATTAGTCCAATAGCGTCTGGAGTTAAAAAGTCCAATAAACCATGTTCAATTGATATTAAGTGTAGATTTTAACAGGTGATCCACCACCTGTTCCCATCATATGTGTCTTTTGTTTTGTAATTTTCTTTAATGTGTTGCATTTCCAATCTCTCCATGTCTAAATGAAAAAACAAAGATGAGTGATGAATAATAATTTAAAATACTAATAAAATTTACCTTGGCCCATTCTTTAGCTTATTTACATGGCCCACATCCAGCTGTATTTAATATTTTCGTTAATTTCTCCCACAGTTCATCCTATAAATATTTAAAAAATAAGGATTGTAAGATTATATGTTTTTAGGAAATTTAAAATTACAATATTTATTAAAAGCTCCCATTGTTAGTCGCAATATCCATTAAATATTATTATAAGCCATATAAAATATTATAATATTACTTACAATTTTTCGCTTATATTCATTATTATATCTTAACCGCCCCCGATCGAAATCCGGATATTTATTCATAAAATTTAATATAATTTCTTTTTGTTTCTCTGTAACATTCATTGTTTGTTATTCACACTATGTTCACACTGCAGAGGTTATAAAGATATCACTGGATTCTATAAAGTACATATGCGCACATTTTTTTATAGTGCACGTACATATTCTATAGATATATGCATGCATATACGCTTTACGGAATGTTCACATATTATGGCTTGTGCTCCCGTGAATCTAGGGATATCGTATATTCACTTTGCTCATAGCCAATCGCGCGTATTTCATCGCGTGAGATGAACGTGCGAAAAGTGAGAAAAATCCACACAGATACACAATCGACCCCCTGGTACTGGTTGGTCTCACTTTGAGTACTCTGACCACTTTTGATCCATTATAAGCAACATAGCGCATTAAGCTAGTACTGGTCTGGTACTGGTTGGTCTCACTCTGAGTACTCTGACCACTAGATCAACGGAGTTGACAATTTGTCTCTCATTTTTCAGTTTTTGCTTTACCTGCTCGTTGAGTTCATTGACTTTCAAGGCTTGAAATTTAACAGTTTTTTGGGTCTTTTTTTCGACTTGAAAAAAACCCCAAGGTCAAATCTGAATTTTTTTATGGAAAGGACTTAAAAAGACCAACATTTTCACACCTGGAATGTTTTGTTAAGATTTTCCAAATGGGAGGAACAATTATTTTAAAAACTGGCTCTTTTCGAACTTTAACTGTAAAAACTCTCGAACGGGTCAACGTATCAACCTCTGGTTTGCGCCAAAAATTTTCTTGTTTTATTCCCTTTCAAACAATGTATTACAATATGGGGGTTCCGTAATAGATAATGGCTCAGTGCAAGGATATTCAGTTTCTCACGCTGAAAACTCAAGTTCGAATCTATAAGCATCATAAGAATTTTTTTATTCATATTTTTTTTCTTCATAAAATTTTTTTTTAATTAGTTCGTTTTTTCCAACAAAAATTTTTTAATTATATATATGTAAATATATAAAAATTATTACATTTTTTGTAAAGGTAATTAATTTTAGAGAATTCTTAAATTTAAAAAAATAAAATTATAAGTAAAATTAAATTAAATTGAAATTATTTATACCATTTTATAACTGTATACACATTGTGTATATTAGGGTGTCCGTTAATTTGGCAATTTTTAAAATTCTTATGGAACCCCCTCTTTTTAGTCGGTAAAGAACACACACACATCGTTGACGAGTTTCCTGCTTATTGCAGCGAAAACTCACGAAACACACATCGTTGACGAGTTTCCTGCTTATTGCAGCGAAAACTCACGAAACACACATCGTTGACGAGTTTCCTGCTTGTTGCAGCGAAAACTCACGAAACACACATCGTTGACGAGTTTCCTGCTTATTGCAGCGAAAACTCACGACACACACATCGTTGACGAGTTTCCTGCTTATTGCAGCGAAAACTCACGACACACACATCGTTGACGAGTTTCCTGCTTATTGCAGCGAAAACTCACGACACACACATCGTTGACGAGTTTCCTGCTTATTGCAGCGAAAACTCACGAAACACACATCGTTGACGAGTTTCCTGGTTATTGCAGCGAAAACTCACGAAACACACTTTGTTGACGAGTTTCCTGCTTATTGCAGCAGAAACTCACGACACACACATCGTTGACGAGATTCCTGCTTATTGCAGCGAAAACTCACGACACTCGCATCGTTGACGAGTTTTCTGCTTATTGCAGCGAAAACTCACGATATACACACATCGTTGAGTCTCCTGTGCTATAGCGGCGAAGACTCGCGATTCAACTACATCTTCCGTCCGTCGTTTTCCAAACCTCCAGCTCTATAGCTGTGCGGACTCACGACCTGCAATCCTGTCCACTTAGAACTATCATCCTAATAGTTCCCCTCTATATAGAAATATAAACATTACTATATATCAATTATATATATATATATATATATATATATATATGTATATAATAACATTAATCAACTATGAAAATTGTTCTTACATAAATCCAAGAACGGTTCTTTAAAGAAAAATACTCGGCTTCTCCCGATATTTATCCACTGTCTTGTCAATAGTGAAACCGCGTTTGGCGAAATTCGCGAAATGTCGCGAAACGCTCGCGGAATCGGCGCAACCGTCGTCTAAGGAAAGAGTTGGCTCGGGCTTCGGCAGAAAACCACTCAGAGAATTCCGCGACTAGCATAGATATTAATTCCCCGACTAGTATAAATAACAATTCAACCATTACTATAAGTGACGACTCAGTGACTAAACTTAATAACGATCCGTAACTAGCATAAGTAACGATACTTTAAACAATCACCCACAAACACTTTTCCACCCCCGACTTTCTCCCATCTCGTCCCCGGAACGGTCTTGCTCCCCCTCAGTACCCTCTCCTCCTTTTTCCGAAGACTCTCCGTCTCCGAGAGTCCCGACTCCCCCTCCTCCTTCTCCCGAAGACTCTCCGTCTCCGAGAGTCCCGACTCCCCCTCCTCCCTCTCCACAACCCTCGCTTAGTCCGCCGAGATCTCCTTCACCGATTTTAATCGATTTAGAAGACTCTCCCCCCCTTTCTCCCTCATAATCTCCTGTCCACGAGTCCCCGAGATCGCCCTCGCCTCCCATCATAGAACTCGGAGATTCCCCCCTTCCATCACCCTCGCCACCTCCTCCTGAAAATGATTTTTCTCCTCGGTGTTACCGAAACCTATTAAATTATTGTTTGAGAAACCTCCCTCCATACACGGATCCTTTCCCCGAGGATCTCTTTACCATCGGACCAGATCCTGTAAATCTTGCCGACCTGAGGAAAATATTAATTGAATCTCCCCCCGACACCATTATTCCATGTTTTCATCCCTGCCGCAGATATCCAGTGGCCGTTCCAATCCAATTCTTTTGGCGGATTTATAAACCCTCCACAGTACAATTTGAAGAAATCCCCGATTCCTGACATCTTACTTATGCGTAGCTGACGCCTCGCAATTTTATTTCCTTTTATTATTTATATAATTTATTGTAACCCAATCGGAGCCTCATTTTAAATATTATAATTCCCCTCACTCCGCTCCGATCGATGTCCTCCGTACATATGTAACTCGCGCGCACACACACAAACTCTCCATGCGGTTCAAATTACTAAAACATTGTAATTAATTATAATAATAAACTTGCACGGATACATGTAATCGAAATATTAGATATAATTCCTCTCATGATTTTACTTCATTTTCTTTTATTTTGAATAAATTATAAGTTTTTATGAAAGTAAATAATCATTTCTTAACCCCTTGTACTCTCTCCTGAACTCCAAAATCGCACAAGGTCCCGTCCCGCGTAAAAGAGATTAGATTCTCTTACCGAAAAGTGAATGCCCTACGAACAGAGTTAGAGCGACCTTCCCAGTCGTTGTCCTGTTCGGGCCTTAAAATTCACTTGACTCGAAGCACGTGCCGAAAAACATTTGTCTCGAGAGACGATAAGTTACGGCCTTCCGTTTGACAGTCTTTTCCCGAGTCTGGACGTAACAGTATATTAACATCTTTTCTTTCTATCTTTTCTAACCATAAATAAACTAAACGATCATACCACACAAATTATTATTACACACAATTATTCATACCTTACACTTAACATATACATATCTTATAGAAATAAAAATAGATTGATAATATATTCTCTAATCCCCTTATATTAAAATAAGCCAAGCCCTTCAAGGCTAATACCGGCGGTAATCACTCCTTCATAGAAAACAATGGAAATTAAAGCAATCGACACTAGACTACTGCCTTATAAGCGCCTCCCAGTTAAAATTACACACGTGGAATCGCCATTACTCCTTTGGGTGCAACTCCAGCATAACGAAAACAACTTAACTAAATTGGAGAAGGAGCTCAACCTTCGTATGGCCGAACGCGTCGCTTCACCTTATGAGCAGCGAGAGATAAAATTGAGGGAAGCTATCGTCGTAAAAGAAGAAGGATACTGGCGAGGAAAATTAATAACCAAAATAAATAAATCCAGAGACAGGATTCGAATTTCCCTGGGTGATATTGGCCTAAAAATTTATCGACCCGCACATGAAATTTACAAATTAGAGGACAAGTTCAAAGAACTGCCGTGGCAAGCAATTGCCTGCGGGCTGGCTCACACCGGACCGAGGATACCCCTGCTCACGTGGCTTGACGAAACCCGGAAACTATGTGACTTCCTCATAAAGGGTAACGATGGATGGATAGACATAATCCTATTTCTCTGGGAAGGAGCCGCCTTGATCAGACTGGGAGTAAAAGCTACCAATTTCAACGCCTTTTACAACTTCCAAGAAGCCCTGGTCCGTATAGGCCACGCCCGACGCTCCAGACGAATGGCCGAACATGTATTCCCCGCTGTATAAAAAAAAACACACAACAAACAAAAAAAACACATACAGATACATCCACAACTTTCTTTTAGTTATAATATTTACTGTTACTATTTGCAAGGCTTCTCTATATATGTAGTTTTATACGTATATAATTATATATATATCCATTATCGTAAAAAGGCAGAACCATTTTCCTTCTATCGTGTTGCCTGAATGATTATTCACCGATTACAGTACAATGCCAGTGTACCATCATCTTTTGTGGACTCCTTAACTACTAGAAGAAGAATACCAAGGGCCAATCGACGGAATAAGACCACTAGACCATCCCGAAACTTAGGGATATTTAATGGAACTCAGATGCGTCATGATAGCAGAGAATCGGCTCTATCAAAGTTATATCGACAGCCACAAAATCTGCCAAGCATGTTACGCCACAGCATCCAAAGAACAGAAAAGCGAATATGGAATAGTGGCCCCACATTGCTTAGTTCACAAAAACTCAGCCAATTGTCAAACAGGCTGCACCTTTTGCAACAAATGTATAATAACAATCAAACCCGCACACGAATGTAGCGGCTGTATTGAGGAGTACCTACATACTAACAAAGCTTACTTAGACGAGGGATGGGGAGCGCCTGTCTTCAACCGAAGGACAGAAGAATAAAACAAAGAGAAACCTCGCCAGCGGAGGACCCGATACCCGGCGACCTTTTGGCAACAATGGCTCGACCGCGACGATCCCTTATTCTCTCTACCTCATAAAGGCTAAAAGAAAAATGGACGCTGCAGAAAAAAATTTTATTCTAACAGTAACAATATACATATATATATATATATATATATATATATATATCATAGACATATATAACTAGACGGAGCATTGCCTATCTCCTCCTAAGGAAAACGTGTCCCTGGGCGAGTAGTGGGACTGCGACAGAAACAGGGATTGTACGGACAATCTCTCTCTCTTCGCGCATGCGTTGTTTCGAAAAATATGGAAATATAGAACCCAATCAAGTAAAAATATAATTTATTGTTAGACAAAATGCATATGTGCAAATACCACACACCCACACGCGCGCGTGCGCGTATATCTATATTTTATCTAACAACAAATTACATTAAAATTACATTAAATTACACTAAATAAAAAGTATATATTTTTTTTATTATTTTATATTTTTATTTAATGTGTAGAAATTTAATTATTAGATTTATTTAATTATTTATTTAATTAATAAATTTTGTTTATGATTTTAAACTTTATTTTAATAAAACTAGATTACATATAAATTAAATGAACTCTAAATTAAATAAATAAGTTAATAAATAAATTATATAATTAATAAACTAAGTTAAATAATTATTTGTAATTTAAATTTCCAAACACAATAAATAAAAATGTTATGTAATAAAGAAACTATTTTTGCAACATTAACAGACACACAAACGCATTTATTTATAAAATATAATTTGCTTACATATAAAATACTAAAATTATTTTTGCACCAAAGTTTAAAAAACAAAAAAAAACGCATTTATTTATAAACTATAAATATATATAATAAAAAATTAAAACTATTTTTGCACCAAAATTAAAAAACAAAAACGCATTTATAAAATATAAGTTGCTTTTATATATTAATTTGCTCGAATATATTAGTATATATATGTATATATAATATTAATAATTTTATTGATTTTTAAAAATAATCAGTCTTGAATGCATTGACCTTATTCGTTTTGCGGCATCACTTTTAGTTTTTGCTATATGATTCAATCTTACTATTAAATATTTTTTTATAATTAGTTTTATTAATTGATGTCGATGATTTTCTAAATAACTTTGCTCTAAAATATGATTTAAATAATCTTTGGAACCAAAAATACTGGAATTTATATTTCTTAATGCTTTCAAACATAATACGGAGATTGCATTTTTTTTGTTACATCTTTTGTATTAGTCTTCAAAATTTTTTCAGTTGTAATGCATATTTCTATCACATCAGGTGAAGCATTAGTAAGAGCTCCTCTACATTTTAAAACTTGCAATTTAGACAATACTTTTGTGTCTGTTAAATATTTTTTACAGTTTGCACATCGCAAATGTTTTCCTATGCTTTTTGATACAAAACCTGCTATATACATAATTATTTCACAAGCATATTCACTAAAATTAGTTTCAAAATTAATGCAATAATCATGTTCCGGAAAAAATAAATTGGTTTCATCAAGAATTTCTTCTGATCGTTCTTCTAATACTTTATCATTCATAACTAGTTTAGTGTCATCTAATATATGGCAATTCGCGTTATGCAAAATGCGCACATCTGCTTTCGCTAATAATCGTTTCAAAGATGCTTTGAACTCCCAAGCAGTAGGATTATTGTTGTAGCCTCCTCGGCTACGGATTGCACTAAAAAATGTTTCGAGATGATCCTGTGACAATTTATATGTCATCAAGAACTTGAAATGATTGTCTTCAAATAACATTTCGGCAATACCAATCGTACTTTTTAAAGAAATTATCATTCCTATGAAGCCTGTTTTGCGTGATGAATTCAATATTGATTCTTTTTGATCGCGTAATGAAGACAAATACGTAATGAAATCGTTAACTTGTATTTTGATGTTGTTAAGATTTTCTCGTGTAATGCATTTTTTTGTAGAAGTTTTACAAAATAAATTTCTGCTGTTTAGTAAGTCAAAGATATTGTTTATATAGATACAAAAACGGGATGTTGCAGCGGATTCTGAAAACTCTGGATACTTTAATATTTCTCTGCAAAATGTCATTGCATTAGCTACACTTAGACTTAATGTTTGGGCAGCAAGCGCAACTTTCATTTTTTCTTGCTCCCACATTATGTGGCGTTTGCGTATTTTTGTACCTAAATGCAAGCCCTCTTTTTCTTGTAGCTGAACAAGTTTAATAAAATATAACCACTTAATACTATTGTTATCACCATCAATAAGAATATCTTTAAAAGCTAAACAATTTCTGATTAATTTGAGCATATGACAAGGATCTAAAATTACGTAAACATTTTTTCCCGTTGATGGGTGACTAAAAAATGTTTTTGGATTGTCAATATCGAAGGAAGCACCAAGTTTTTTAAATGTTGACAAATTACATGCAGCACCATCAGCTGTTATCGAAACAACATTTGCATCGATTGCATGTAACTCTTCCAAACATTTATTAATAATTGCTACACGTTCATCGCTGGATAAACTATTAATTAAATAATATGCTATAGGAAGTTTCCAGTCATCATTTATACTAACTAACATTACAACTAATGCATAACGTGCTGTAGATATGTTATTATTACTATCAATATTAATACCCATGTCAACATACCCACAACATACTTCGCCATGATATTCAACTTTTTCCTTTATGGACATTTCATCCATCGTTATACTAAAATATATCGGTTTATTACATTCTCTTCTTTTTTTAACTTTTCCTTTATAGACGCGATAGTTTGTTCATTGATTCCAGGTTCACAATTAATATTTTTATACATCTTGAGAGCGTTTTTGGGTGAGGAAGACTATTCATAAAATTATTTCTTACATATTCGTATGCTTTTGCTGAATAAAAATGAAGCGTTGCTGCAAAAGATTGGAGTTCTTCAGAATATTTCTGTTTTGAAGACGTTAAAGCTCTATTAATTAATCCTATCACTGGCGCACTAACTGATCCCTAATAAACATGGAAAATGTAAAATTTATTAGAATATTACATACAGTTTCTTCATATACAATTTCTTCATTTTTTAGAAATACAATATTGTAATTTGTAATAATATTGTAATTTCCTGCAATGTTTATTTAAAAACAATAAATACATATACATATACATATATATTGGTTATTTTATAAAAGAACTTTGTTATATATATACACTGAGTATTCGTTCTATATCGTCTGATATTAAATTATTCTCCTTTAGATGAAGCAATAGATTTTTCAAATTCGTTATTTTTTTCTTATATCTTTGACATCTTTTTTTCAATGTACTGATCTGTTTTTTAAAAAGTGTAATATGTTTTGTTGTCAATTCCACATATTGTTTAAGTCGTTCAGTATTTTCTAGATTCCATGATTTAATGTCTCCAACATAGCGCGGCTTTCCTATTCGAGGGCGTCTAATGGGAATGTTGTGTTGCTTTTTTCTATAAGTTTATTTTATTTTTAATATTGTTTTATTATTTTTATTAATTATAAAGTAGCAAAAAATAAAATAAAAAAATAAAATTTTATTATATTAATAATATACATGTATAAGTATAATAATAATTATTATTATACCTTTCTTTTTTTGAACAGATTTCATGCAAATTATTATTATCAGTTTGTTTTATATCTTGATTTTTATTTACAACTTTTTCGAGTGAACTTTTACTTGTATGAGGTTGTTCTTCGTCAGTATATGCTTGTGTATTCATTTCTTTATTATTCTCTTGAAATAAACTTTTATTCGTTGTATAGAGTTGGTTTTTGGCAATATATGGCTCTGTATTTATTTCTTTAGTATATTGATCAATATCACACACAAAATTTGTATCAAAATCTATATCTTTAGCTACTATCAATGGTACAGCATCTGATTTTAAATATATCCTATCAGGATTTGATATTATGGAAGTTTTGTATGACGAAGCATCAAAATGTAATTGACAGATAAATGTATTTTTTATTTCACGCCAAGATGTTCCACGTTTAAATTGAATAAAATCTATCCATTTCTTCTTGATTTCTTCTTTAGAAGGTAATCTATAACAGGAAAAAAGAAATAATTATAAAAATTCTGTTAATGTCTATGATAGTAATAAATTAATATCACATTAAAGTAACGAATTCAAAATAATTCTCTTTTGCATTTAAATTAAATGATTTATTATCTCTTCCTATAATTTTATATAACAATATTTTGAATAAAATTTATTTGAAATATATTTAAAAACATTTTTATATAGATTAGTGAAATAGAGGTTATGATTTTAAAGCTGATATATGAGATAGAGTAGCAATTATATTGTTACATATAAATAAATATGATGATAAAATAAATACTTACTTATGAAAAAGTATCCCATTATTTTGCTCACAATTGCATACTGCACATTTTCGAGGCATTTTTGTAGAATATATGTATCAAATTTAGAAATGAGTAAGCAGCTGTATCTACTGTATTTGACCAATGTACGCATGCGCGAAGAGAGAGAGAGAATGCCCGTACACTCCCTATTTCTATCGCAGTCCCGTTACTCGCTCAGGGACACATTTTTAGTGGCATGCTCCGTCTATTTATTATATGTCTATGATATATATTGCCACAACTTTTTCTCCCGTTCGGAGCTCAAACGGAGAATAAGTGGTTGTCGACAAAAAAACAAAAATAAAATTATGTTATTGAATACGCGAGGGGAACTCAGTTTTAAGGCGTTTCGCGCGTACCGCAGCGGACAAATGGCCTTTGATTACGCGACACGCGAAAACGACTAGAGGTTTGGGTGCCAGACGCGATCTTTCACGCGTCAATTCGCGAAACTCGATATCTAACGCGAAATCTGGGCCGGTTAGCTCTCCTAACGGTAGAGGGGCAGGGCGGAGTTGCCGCGAAATAACTAATTAATCATGCAATACGCGAAACCAGCGGAATTAAATTACTCTATTAAAAATACTTTACCTGACGAGACACAACCACAGAAAGAATGGACGCGAAATGGTACTGACAAACTAACATAATGTTTATTACATTTCCATGATATAAAAGAAAATATAATGACAAGTAATAGTGATAAATAATATTAAAGGAGAATATAAAATATTAAAAAGAAAGATATTAGGCTGACTATTAGTGCTACTGGTCAAGCCAAGAGAATTTACATGAAAATAATACAACAAGAGGTTTGTCAGCAGTCCGAATGTCGCAGTACAATACAATAAAGAAATTCAGGGCGACAATGTATCCATTGATAGTAACCGAAAAGAGTTATAACTGAAGTCAGACAACATAATAATAAGCGAAACCGGCAAAAAAAATCATAAACCAAAAACTAAGTTACTGCGACCAAAATTAACAAAACTTTTCGGCGATGCAATACTACACGAAATCAATAATACGGCGGCCACATTAATGATCGCGACATACTTATCTGGATGTGGCGGATTAAACTCGATAACAATAGCGCGGTCGTAATTCATACGCGAGTGAGGCAAGTTCGGCCGATTAACGACTATTCGGCTTGTTAACCATAGGTTTCAGAAAGCGATACTTCCATGCATTAGCGAAAGAGACTTACACGGGCGTGACATCCTAGAGGAAAGATCGAGAATCTCGTGACAAAAGCTTCGATGGAAAATAACGCGCAATCTACGACGGCGAGATCGATATCCGTCGGGCGGCAGAACAACTACTTGCTCTCTCTCTCTCGCTCTCGCGCTCACAGGTGTTCGCGAGCGACGCACGCTCTCTCGCTCGCGATATTATGCTCGCACATTGCACACGCCTTACGCTCACACAACACAATTCAGATTCTTAATTTACGCGCTAACGAGACTCACGATACAACGATGGACTGATTATTACACGACATACGCGATAACGGAAGATGCGCGACGCAATACCCGACCGAATCCCGGAGAGACGATTAATCTTCGCGAATTAATTCAAGGACTACGATCTCAAAGCTCTCGCCGCTCAACGTCGGTCGCTCCCTAACACTAAATCGCGAAAAAGAATACGGGCACAGCCCACGCAAAACGCCATAAAAATGCACTAAGAGAGCTTGCGACAGCGTCAGAGCGGTCGAGACTCGGACATTACAATACGTATTATTCCTCACGAATTATTACACGGGTAGCCTCACCGATATGAAATCTATTTCTTGATCCCTCTGGATTCTTTCTCGATTCCATCGGGGTTCTCCGACAATCGCGATAACTTTTAGGACGTTTGCAGGACACGGGAGCGGGCACACCAGCACGATAAACGGTCGCTACAAGAATGTTGGATCTATTCCTTCGGGTCGATATCGCGACTCAATCCTGCGCAAACGGGGGTGCGCGCGTTGACCCAATTACGGCGTCGCGTGATTTATCGCCGCCCCTCGGCTTATTCAAGGCCGTAGGTAGGGCTGCGGCGCCCGGATCGCTACTTTTCGACAACCTTATTATGAATGGCTGACAGCCTTATTTTTAAGGCCGAGTTGAACTCGGGGCAGCGGAACCTCAAAGCTGTTCGTGGATTCCTGGTCCGGCCTCGCCAGATTGCCGTTCGGAGATTTCTTCCTCCGATCGTCCGGGCGACTTTCTCGCTCTGCTGTGATGCGGTCCTGGATGCTCGCGAGGATCCACGCTTCCCGTCCGTTAACGGCGACCTTGCCCGGACAGCCTCGGCAAATATTATTTCCCCTGTTTGTCCGTTTTTGCTTTTGGTCCGACTTAGCTCCTGGTTTGTGGCCCACTTTTTCCATCTCGCTACCTATTCTTCCTCTCGCCATAGAATTCCGATAATAAGGCTCCCGCGATACATAAAAAAAAATATAAAAATAAACGCGAATTAATAATAATCATTGTCGCTCTATCGCATTCGTCACTTCGGAATTGTGGTTCGGCTCTCGTGCTCTCTCGCGTGGCGCGGCCGCTCAGCCCTTGCCCCGTGATTAGGGTGGGGTGGACGCGCGTCGAGACGGCAACGTCACATCATATATATATATATATATATATATATATATACATATATATCTTGTTTGCGAGCGAACTTAAGCGGGAACAAGAGCGCGAAGAAAAAACCCCGCACAAAACATGGGGAAATTCGGTCCCGGCCGAATTTGATAAAACTGTGCCATTTTGTACTTTGAGTCATGCTGATCAAAAGTTGTCACGGGCGCAACCCGATTCTATGAGTTGTTTTAGAGCTACAGTGGCTCAAAGTGCGGAAATGCGGCCACGCCATAACGCTAGTTGTCTTAGATATAGACTTGTTCTGGGTTCTTATGTTGACGCGCGGTTCAACCGTATTTCTTAAAGAAAGAAAAGAAAAGTATATCGATATTAGAGGCATATCGATATTAGAGCGAAGAAATGAAATACAAATAGAGACAGCGCGCTGCGCTGAGTGAGTGAGGCGCGCTGTCTCTATTTGTATTTTATTTCTTCGCTCTAATATCGATATGCCTCTAATATCGATATAATTTTCTTTCCTTTCTTTAAGAAATACGGCTGAATCGCGCGTCAACATAAGAACCCAGAACAAGTTTATATCTAAGACAACTAGCGTTATGGCGTGGCCGCATTTCCGCACGTTGAGCCACTGTAGCTTTAAAACGGCTCATAGGATCGGGTTGCGCCTGTGACAACTTTTGATCAGCATGACTCAAAGTACAAAATGGCAGTTTTATCAAATTTGGCCGGGACCAAATTTCCCCATGTTTTGTGCGGAGTCCTTTGACTAAGGTGGCACGTAAGACGAAGACAAGAGACGGCACGAAATTATCGGAAAGACGGCACGTAAATATATAAGCGACGGCACGAGATTATAGTCTTAATTATTTAATATTATTTACAGTTTATATACAGTTTTAATAACTCTAGACTTTAGCATTGAGCTACAGCACCAAAAGCGAGATTCGAGATAAATTGATTCGATTTACTAACTGCTTAGTAAATAGCCGATATAACGTTTCGCGTCCGTGACTTTCGATAAAAGGCAAGTCTCGCTTTACGCGCTGAACTTTTATTATCTATTAGCTTTTTAAGAAAGATCAAGGTTGCTCGAGAAAACAGTCTCATTTCCGGAGGCAGTTTTTGTCAGCAGCCTTTTGTTAGGTATCCTTCAAATCAAAAGCTAATTGATGTTTAAAGGTGACAATTTGTTATTATCGGCGACTTTCTGTCGACCGCGATGTGGCCGCCCCTGATTGGGCGCCCGTGGCGTAAGCTTGCGTCGATAGGTGAACAATGACGACAGGCTACGGTTCGACGCTCGCATGCGTTACGCGTGTTGTCACGGCCAGCGGGAATTTTGATCGCCGTTTCGATTTCGAACATCCCGCCCGCCTCGCCCGTAGCACTCGGCGAAATCAGAACAAGCTGGGGCCTGAGTGGTCCACCCTAATTTACGGCCCTGATATCAGCTGTAAATGAATGCGCTGATACTACACGTGCGCGGGATGGTGCTGCGTGCTTAGCCGGTATAACATTAACAGTAGCATAAGTGAGTGTCAGTGCGTGGATGAGGCGAGCGGGGTTCTGAGTAAGTGTAGTGTGACTACGAGTGAAATCAAGGGCTCGCAATACAAGGAGAAGTACAGCGACGAAACTAACTTGCACCCGACGAAACGTAGTAAGTACCGATTAGTTATCATGTGTGTTCTTACTTCGCTCACTAGCGTGTCGTTTATGCGCGATATGGTGACAACGTGCGGATCACAATTAACAGAGTATACGCGGCGGCTATCTATTTCCTTTTAAGAGCGTAATTAATTCTTAGATCGTTAAGATAAATAACGAAATAATAAAAATTTCAATAAATTGGATATCGCTATGTGTGAATACTCAAAATTTTAATGTTTTTTTTTAAATGTTTTCTATATTCAACGAAATATTCGAAGGCGTGAATTTCAATTATTATTCGCTTAATACTAAAAACTCAAGATGAACATTTAATGTAATTATAAAAGTGATTTATTAAAATTCGACCTGACTGGCCAATACAAGTATTTCTACACAACGTTTCGGCCCTTGGGTACGGGCCCTTATCAAGTGTTGCTATAAAAATTAACAAAAAATTGTATATTAACAATAAGAAACGAAACGCAATTTGGGATGTAATGTACAGGATACTTATAAGAACGTTACCTTTCAAGATGAAAGCCGTGATATTACTAATGTCGAAATAGAAGACATGTAATATTACATACATGTCTTCTTTTTCGACATTAGTAATATCACAGCTTTCATCTTGAAAGGTAACGTTCTTATAAGTATCCTGTACATTACATCCCAAATTGCGTTTTGTTTCTTATTGTTAATATACAATTTTTCGTTAATTTTTATAGCAACACTTGATAAGGGCCCGTACCCAAGGGCCGAAACGTTGTATAGAAATACTTGTATTGGCCAGTCAGGTCGAATTTTAATAAATCACTTTTATAATTTTATTCATCACTGGCGACTTCAATTAAATTATTTGATATTTTAATGTAATTGTTTTACAGCGTTGAATGATAAGATAATATCCAAGGTGGGCGGCGCGTATTGCCAGCTCCATTTAGTTTGGCGTGTTCTCGGAAGCGGGGCAGGAGGATGATCTTAGCGATCGGCCGCGTGAACTCCAAAGCGGCGGTGCGGACGGTGACGACTCGGACCTGGCCATCCTCCTTTAGGTGGATCCGAACGATGCGAGCCAGAGGCCATTTCGTTGGAGGCGCATTCTCGGCACGGATGATGCAAAGTCGGCCGACCTTGAAGTTTGGATCCTTTGTCCACCACTTCGGCCGATGAACGAGCGAGTGGATGGTCTCTGGAATGTTCGCGCATCTGTTGGAGAAGCCGCCAGCGAGTAAGCTGATTGGTGGGTCGGTCTCGCAACGACAGCTACGGTATTGCGTTGAGTGTTGAGCCCACCAGGAAGTGCCCAGGAGTAAGTGCGGCGAGATCTTCCGGATCGTCGGAGAGAGCCTGCAACGGACGAGAGTTTAAGCAAGCTTCGACCTGAGCGAGGAGCGTGCTCATTTCCTCGAAGGTCAACTTGAAGTCCCCCAGCACCCGCCGCAAATGGTGTTTGACGGACTTGACGGCGGCCTCCCAGATACCGCCGAAGTGAGGTGCTGCTGGCGGATTAAACCGCCATTGAATGTTGTCCGCCGAGGTGATGTTCGAGTGTTCGTTGCTTCGAACTGTGAGCTGCGAAGAGGGCCCTCAGCTGCGCGTCGGCTCCCACGAAGTTCGTCCCGCAGTCACTCTGGATGGTGCGGCATAGTCCGCAACGGGAAACGAATTGACGTAGAGCTGCCAAGAAGGCCTCGGTGGTGTAGTCCGAGACAGCCTCCAGGTGCACGGCTCTCATGGACAAGCAGACGAAGACTATAAAGGCCTTGTATGCTCGCTGGCCTCGTCCTTTGGTCGTCCGCATCCAAATCGGCCCGGTGTAGTCGAGGCCGGTATGGAGGAAGGGCCTTGCTGGAGTTACCCGCTCTCGAGGAAGGCTGCTCATCAGCTGCTGCGGAGCAGCCGCCCGCCATCGGATACACGTCACGCACCGGAGAATCTGCCCTTTGACGACTGCTCGGCCTTGAGGTATCCAGTAGCGCTGCCGGATCAACCCCAAGGTTAGCTGGACGCCGCCGTGAAGAGCTCGCCGGTGGCATGCCACGACAATCAGCTTCGTGAGCGTCGAGTCCCCAGGCAGGATGACTGGATGGCGCTCATCATAGGCCAGGATAGCGTGTTTGAGACGGCCGCCCACTCGTAGAATACCCTGGTGATCTAGAAATGGACTGAGAAGGGTAAGTGAACTAGCTTTTTGTGGAACTCGATTTTGTTTTAGCGCTTTTAATTCGACTGGATAATTTCCAGTCTGAACCAGCCGGATCCAGCGCAGACGAGCGTCCTCCAATTCGTTAGCCGACAGGGAGGCTCCGGAAGCACGCGTTGTCTCGGCGGCAACTCCCCTATCTCGTCGTCGAGGCCATCGGAGACACCAGGCGGTCACTCGCAGCAGGCGATCGAGTGATGAGAAGCGCCGCAGTTCATCTGGCTCGTCCGGAGGAAAAGATTTAGCGGCAGCGACGAGCACCAGTGCTCTGGCCTCGGGGAGTTCCTCGCAGAAGAGATGGTCGGATGATGACGGCCATGAAGAGGACTCGCTACGGAGCCAAGATGAACCCTGCCACCAGAGCTGGTGCGCTATAAACTCGCCCGGTGAGAGTCCCCGGGAGGCGCAGTCCGCTGGGTTGTCACGGCCGGGGATGTGATGCCACACGGCCCCGGGCACTGAGGTTTGGATCTCGGCTACGCGATTGGCGACGTACGTTTTCCACCTGGTGGGGTGGCCCCTGATCCATCCCAGCGCGACTGTGGAGTCTGACCACAGTTGTAGCGGTGCCGTTGAGAAGCCGATTGTCTGCCGTATGTGAGCCGTGAGTCTTGCGAGCGCCGCGGCGCAGAGCTCAAGGCGAGGTAAGGTCATTTGTTTGATCGGCGCGACCTTAGTTTTAGATGTCAGCAGACTGGTGCTCCATGACGTTTCTGTCTTAATTCGCAGGTAGACAACTGCGGCATAGGCGCGTTCGGAGGCGTCTGCAAAGCCGTGCAGCTCGACAAGCGGAGAGTGCGGGCCGATCCAGCGAGGAACACGAATCTGTTCCAGAAGAGGAAACTTGCTCTGGTAGGCGAGCCACCGTTGCGAAGACGCTTCGTCGAGAGGAGCGTCCCAATCTAGACCTTGCATCCAGGTCGCTTGGAAGGCGATTTTAGCTCTAACGACAGCGGGGGCTAACCAGCCGAGAGGGTCAAAGAGCCGCGCCGTGAGGGAGAGTACCGTTCGCCTCGTGACGGTAGTCATGGATAGCGCCCTGGTAGAAAAGGAGAAACTATCCGTACCTGGGTGCCATTGCAGCCCGAGAGTAGCGTGAGACTCGTGGGGATGCCAAGCACGGAGATCGCGCTGCATCCGGTGATCCGCAGGAACTTCCGCCAGGAGGGATGCCTCGTTCGCCGACCACTTCCTTAGGGGGAACCCGCCCGCCATGCAGAGACGGGCAAGTTGTTGCTGCAGATCTTGCGCTTCAGCAAGGGCAGCACCCGTGAGGACGTCGTCCATGTAAACGTCGGACCGCAAGGCGGAAGAGGTCTCCTCGAGGGTAGAACTCTTCCTCGTCGTCGGCGAGTTGGCGAAGAGTGCGCATGAAAAGCACACGCGAGACCGTAAGTAACTGTGTTTAGTTTATACTCGCTAACGCTGTTCTTTTCCTTTTGCCGCCAGATGATCCGTTGCAAATCGCGGTCGTCGGGATGGACCAGGATCTGCCGGTACATCTTCTCCACGTCCGTAGCCAGCACATACCGATGACGTCGCCAACGCAGAAAAACGTCAATGGAGCGGGGGCAGCAGGTTTGATCCTACAAAAGATGCTTGTTAAGAGAATCGCCTGAGGAGATTGTCGTCGAGCCATTGAAGACGATTCACAACTTTGTCGAGAAACTAGCTTCGCGCATCACTCCGTGATGAGGTAAGTAACTCACCCGGTGAGCTCCTGGTTCCGCCTGATCAATAGGGCTCATATGACTCTTCATATTGCAGCATGAAGTCTTCGTATAGGTTTATCAGGTGCGATTTACGGGAGAACCTCCTTTCCATGCTGGAGAAAACTCGAAGCGCGTCGCGTCGCGACTAGATTTGGCAGAGGGGATTTAACGGGGAGCCGGACGATGTATCGGCCGTCAGCGTTCCGATCGTGAGTACGGAGGAAGAAATCCTCGCACTCTTGGTCCTTTGGTGTGAGAGGAGGTCCCTCCACGGGCAGCTTTTCCTGTTGTCAAAATTGCTGTACAAGGCCGGTGAGATTTTCTTCGGCACAGGTGAGTCAAAGTACGGCGAAAAGCGGTCGTAGATCCGACGGCTCCTAAAAGGATCCAGCCTAATGCCGTCTTTTGTGCCACAGGTTCGTTCGGAGCCCCCTTGCGAAGACCGTCCAGGAGGATCGAGGCATAGATGTCGGCGCCCAGCAGGATCTCCACCGGGTCCGACGCTAGAAAATTCGGGTCAGCGAGCTCCAGCCCGCTGAGGTGTGTCCACGCGCTCCGGTCAACCTTAATTCCGCCGTGGTATATGGTGAGTCGAGGAAAGATGAGCGCCGACACGGTGATCGGCGGTCCGCCCGCCAAAGCGGACATTTGAAGCGCGACCTGACCGCGCGCGAAGCCCGCCTGCTTCCCGCCGATGCCGAACACAGCAACCGAGGTAAGAGCCCGCGGGAGTCGCAGTCTCTGCGTCAAGGCTTCGGAGATCAGAGACGATTCGGAGCCCTGGTCCACCAGAGCGCGCGCCGTGTAGAAGTTACCGAACCGGTCGGTCACGCGAACGCGCGCGGTAGCGAGAAGAACGGCTGTGGGAGTTTCAGGCTGATGGCGTGCGACATGCGAAGTTGTCGCGACCTCGCTGTTGGAACACGCGTCGTGCAACGTCGTGTGATGACGCGCGTGACACGACGAGCACGTCTTCTTAGAAGAGCATTCGGCTAGTTTGTGCTTGCCGAGGCAATTGAGGCACAAGTTGTGAGTCTCGACGTGTTGCTTCCTGGCTTCTGCGGTTTTGACTTGGTAGACATCACATATGATGTAGTGATTCTTGCCACATAGAGAGCAGCGACCGCGTTTCGTCTCCTGGTTGCGCGCGTGCAGGAAGCGCGTTTGGCGGGCCGGGCCGGAGCTGGTTTTGGAGGAGATGGCCTCAGCTTTCACAGGTTGCAGCGACTCCAAGGTGTTCACCCGACGGCCCAGGAAACGCTGCAGTTCCTCGTACGAAGGAGGCTCGGTCGTTTCGCTGACCGCGTTCTCCCACTCGCAACGCGACCGCAAATCAAGCAACTCGACGATCAAGTAAACGAAGAGGTCTTCCCCGTTCGTAATCGGACGCCCGATACTTTCAAGGGAGTTGACGGTGTGACAAAGATTTCTTAAATCTGAAGAGGACTCACCCTTTAATTTTTGCAGAGCCGTGAATTTAGAGAGATAGGAGCGCAACAGTAGTCGCTTATTCTCGAAGTGGTTGGTGAGAGACCTCCAGGCGCGCTCAAAGTTCTGGTCCGTCGTTGGTAGACTGCGAACTAATAAATCCGCTTTACCTTTTAGGCAGAACTTCAAATAATGCAGCTTCTCGACCCTGGTGATGCTGGCATCCTCCCTGATAATCGAGTGGAAGAGATCGCGGAAGGAAGGCCAATCTTCGTACCGGCCAGAAAACTGAGGCAGCTGGATGCAAGGTAGCGTGGTTCTATTTGCTGACGAGGACTCCGGGGCGACGACCGGGATCTCTACACTGGCCTCGCTGTTCAGCTCATGGAGGGCGTCCAGAAACATACCTTTCTGAGTCAGGTAAGCTTCTTCTGCTTGGCTTGCGAAGTCCTTGACGCGATAATCATGTCCAGCTAGGGCATCCCACGCGCCTATAACGAGCTTGTCATGCTGAGCCTCGAATTTCGCCCAGTTCGACTCCAGGGCTTGTAAGCGCGCCTCCACCAGGCCGGTCGTTATATTAGCGGCTCCCGATTTTCTCCGGTTTTCGAATGCGCGGGTTACGCGCCCGAAAAGCTCGAATTGAGCTCGTGCGACGCCTTCGTGGTCTTTATTCATTTTTGCACTTGCAGGTGAACACTCTCCGGAGAAGCACAGAGGAAGGTCACCACAGACACAGCACTCATTCCACACAAGGGCGCCGGACAGCGAGATCCCGCTCGAAGGACCAGCAAATGTTTGCGAGCGAACTTAAGCGAAAGCGAGAGCGCGAAGCGCGAAGAAATTTTTACTAAGTAAGACGAAGACAAGGGACGGCACGAAATTATCGAAAAGACGGCACGAAAATATATAAGCGACGGCACGAGATTATAGTCTTAATTATTTAATACTATTTACAGTTTATATACAGTTTTAATAACTCTAAACTGTAGCATTGAGCTACAGCACCAAAAGCGAGACTCGAGATAAATTGGTTCGATTTTCTAACTGCTTAGTAAATAGCCGATATAACATTTCACGTCCGTGACTTTCGATAAAAGGCAAGTCTCGCTTTACGCGCTGAGCTTTTATTATCTATTAGCTTTTCGAGAAGGATCCAGGTTGCTCGAGAAAACAGTCTCATTTCCAGAGGCAGTTTTTGTCAGCACCCTTTTGTTAGGTATCCTTCAAATCAAAAGCTAATTGATGTTTAAAGGTGACAATTTGTTATTATCGGCGACTTTCTGTCGACCGCGGTGTGGCCGCCCCTGATTGGGCGCCCGTGGCGTAAGCTCGCGTCGATAGGCGAACAGTGACGACAGGCTACGGTTCGACGCTCGCATGCGTTACGCGTGTCGTCACGGCCAGCGGGAATTTTAATCGCCGTTTCGATTTCGAACATATCTAGTTACCACAAGATAGATAACTACAGAAAATATATATAAATATGTATATATTTTCGAAAAAAAGGAAAAAATAGCAAAGAAAAACAACATAAACCATATATTAAAATATATGTATATAGGATAGAATATAGAATAATAAAAATAAGGCTAATAAGAGCCAACCGCAAAAAGGACGCGGATAAAGTTCTCAAAAACAAAAAAGAAATAAATAAATTTAAAACATGTTTATTCTAAAAAAATTTATAATATCTAGACGTTTCGGTCCCTCTTCGGGCAATCTTCAGTAAGTGTACAAATTAGAAAAGAAAAAACTAAATCGTATAATGTTATAATGTGCAAAAAAGTTGTATGTTAAATAATTTTTGACTTACAATATCGTGGACGAAATAACAAATACCATGAAGATAAAACTAAATGTAGCTCTCACATCCATCCTCCAACTCAAATCGGGGAGTCCCTCACTGATGACCGTCAACGAGAGAAAGAATAAAAAACTCAACTCCACCTTCATTAATTAAATAAAAACTGTTAAGGATTAGCTTCGCAAATATTTTCGAGAACAACTCTGGCTTATTTTCAAAGCCCTGGCGAGATCGACACGTGATTCTCAACCTGTATTCACGTGAGACAAATAACGTTTTGTCGTTCTTCAAACAGAAACGTGTCTCTCGCGATACATGGAATGCGGCTTTTATTTGCTGACCACCTCGTACGATATTCGCGAACCAATTGTGAGACGACGTGTCGATCTCGCATAAGTACAAAATTCGGGCGAGCGCGGCCCCGAAGAAAACAGTGAGCTAAGGAGCCTCGCAAGCGACAGACGTGCGAATAATAAAACAGAGCGATTTCGGAGCAAATGTAAAACCACGCGAGTGCCGTTTCACTTCGCATTAACGAGAGATAGCGAGAAATATTCCAATTGTTTCATCGGCCTTCGCGGCACTGTATAAAATCTTACTAATTATATTGGTCATTCAAACAAACGGAGTGTTGGTTTCTTTCCCGCAATAAAACACGTCTCCGAGACAATTAAGATCGCAGCTTCGGAGCCGACCGGCAATACAAAACTTTATGTTCGTAAACAAAAACAGTTGTTGAAAATTGACGGTGTAATATGTAGCGAGAGAGGAAACTCACCGAGAAAGAGTGCGGAAAGAACACGAGAAGACACACAAGTCAAAACGCACACGTCAAAGGAAACATTGTGACTGATCGCAGTACACGTGTTTAGAAATTAAATTAGAAATTAAGATAGTTCCGCCGCATCTTAATTGCTGGTCACGATTTGCGAATAATTTACATCACGTGAGATCTATCTCGAAATTCAAAAGCATGCTTAACAGTTTTACTGTAGGATTGATGAAAAATAAAATTAATGATGCGTTCAGAATTATTCGCTCTACTCGCTTTGAGATCTGCGACATAGCACATCACATTACTCGTAAACTACCGTCTTTCACATATAACACGTTTTTCGATAATCAAAACAAATCGCTGTTTTTCCATTTCGTGAGTGAACGTTCAAGATTATAAAAAAAATTTAATTGGCTTCTAAACAAACAGTCGGAAACAATACACAAACAAATCCGCCCTATTCAGTATTATTGCTCGATCACAGACTCGCAGATTTCTTCCACACGCAGAAACCTTCGCTCGATGCCTAATCGTCCACATTCACTCCAAACAATTACTTCCTTTTCGTGTAATCCTCTCTCTCCCCCTCCCTCATCCTCTTACTTTGAAACGGTTCTTGATCCTTGTAAATTCAGATATCACCCCACAACTCCATTAGATATAAAAAACAAATGGTTTATAAATTCATCTTCAGTACACATTCCACAGCAAGTACAGATCCTCTTACAATTGGGAGAGAATCTCTGTCTACCTATCACAAACAAAGAAAAAACCACTATTGAACTCATTAAAAGTGTGGAATACAATACAGAAAAACTTTCTGCTGAATTTCGACCTATGGCGAGAAGTAGAACCTTTCCTATAGTAAATAACTTTTCCAAACTACCCCTCCACTTTTCTCCTCTAGATAAATTATTAATAGAAGCTTCAAAGCTCACTAATAAATTTATTCGCAATAACCCGAACATCCTTTTTAATAGGGCGGACAAAGGTAATATTACTATCGCTATGGACAAGGACGTTTACGTTACAAAAATGACTAATATACTTAATGACACTGACACCTACACATTAATCAATAAAGATCCGACAAATAAACTGACTAACAATCTTCGCAATCTCCTCACGGTATGGAAAAATAACAATTATATTTCTGAACGTTTATACAAATCGTTGAATTGTACCGATGGTGTGCTACTGAGAGCTTATGGGTTGCCAAAAATACATAAGCCGAACTGCCCACTTAGAATCATCGTATCATCTTTGAATAGTCCTTTATATCATCTAGCTAAGTTCCTTCATAATACGATTTATAACTCCATCCCCAAAGCAGACAGCCATATATCTGATAGTTTTCAATTGGTTAACAAACTAAAAAATAGATATATTGACGAACATCACAAATTAATCTCTCTTGACGTTGTCTCTCTGTTTACCAACGTACCTCTTGAACTAGCTATGGACAGTATATCTAGAAGATGGAATTATATTGAAAATAATTGTAATATCCTGAAGGACTGTTTTTTGCATGCCGTTCAATTTATATTGAATTTAACATACTTTTCTTTCAACAATTTAATGTATCGGCAAACGTTCGGTACACCCATGGGCTCTCCTTTATCACCGATTATCACAGACATCACTCTGCAAGACCTCGAGAATAAAGCGATTGCGATTTTGCCTGTACATCTACCATTCTATGTTAGATATGTCGACGATATTGCTTTGGCGGCTCCTTCCTCCATGCTCAAAGATGTCTTATATATTTTTAACTCTTTCCATCCGAGACTTCAATTTACAATGGAGGAGGGCGTCGACAATCGGTTGAACTTTTTGGACGTAACTATTATTATTAACAATGAAGTGATAGAGTTTGATTGGTACCACAAGCCTAGTTTTTCAGGTAGATATTTAAATTTTGATTCTAGACACCCTCTGTCATAAAAGAGGCACGATAATCAGCCTCACAGATAGAGCTTTCTTATTATCCCATCCAAAGTGTCATAAGAAGAATTTAGAATTTATTATTAACATTCTTTTAGATAATAGCTATCCGTTGCCCTACATTTTTAAAGTCATACACGAACGACTTTAATTCCTCATGTTAAAAAGTAGGACTACAGATACAGATACAGACAATTCTCAACAAGCTCCTGTTTCTTCCTTTTTTAATGTACCATATGTACAAAAAAATTCCGAAAAGTTCAACCATGCTATTCGAGACTTAGACATTAAATTGTCTTACACCGGTATTAATAAACTCAGTTGCTTCATTAAAGCACACAAGGACAAGCTACTTAAAGAATTACATAAAAACGTTATCTATAAAATTTCATGTACGAATTGTGACGCATCGTACGTTGGACAGACTAGCAGATTCTTAAAAACTAGGACAAGAGAACATCGAGCTCATATAAACAGAAACACGACACAGAGCTCAGTAATCACCGATCACTGGCTTTTAAATCACGAATTCGACTGGGACAACGTGAAGATTTTAGACGAGGAACGAATATTCAGAAAAAGACTAATGTCTGAAATGATTTTTATTAACAGACAAAAAATGGCTTAAATTTACATAGCGACACCGATCATCTAGACCATTTTTGGATTCCCACGCTGAATAATCTAACCAGAATATAATATTCACATTTAATTCTTACGGATGTTTGTTTACTTACGTGGGTCACTGACCCGGTTAGACCTTTAATTTCTAAACACGTGTACTACGATCAGTCACAATGTTTCCTTTGACGTGTGCGTTTTGACTTGTATGTCTTCTCGTGTTCTTTCCGCGCTCTTTCTCGGTGAGTTTCCTCTCTCGCTATATATTACACCGTCAATTTTCAACAACTGTTTTTATTTAATTAATGAAGGTGGAGTTGAGTTTTTTACTCTTTCTCTCGTTGACGGTCACCAGTGAGGGACTCCCCGATTTGAGTTGGGGAATAGATGTGAGAGCTACATTTAGTTTTATCTTCATGTTATTTTTTATTTTGTCCACGATATTGTAAGTCAAAAATTATTTAACATACAACTTTTTTGCACATTATAACATTTTACGATTTAGTTTTTTCTTTTCTAATTTGTACAGTTACTGAAGATGGCCCGAAGAGGGACCGAAACGTTTAGATATTATAAATTTTTTAAGAATAAACATGTTTTAAATTTATTTATTTTTCTTTTGTTTTTGAGAATTTTATCCTCGTCCTTCTTGCGGTTGGCTCTTATTAGCCTAATTTTTATTATTCTGACTCACTTAGAGCCTTTTGTTCTCGTTTTAAGGATAGAATATATTTACTTCTATTGTATAATTACAGAAATGCTAATATACCTTGCGATACTCGTATTTGTAAGTCCAATCAGTGCTCTTATCGGATTTGATTGTGGTGGACAACACCTGCACATTATCTCTGTATCCCTGCTCGATGTTGGTGAATGCAATCTTAATTATCGAAATCCTAACACCAGTGAAGTCCAACTTCTGCAATTCTCATAATATAATTATGCGGAAGTTATTCAGTGCAAAGTGGAAATATCGCAATCAATTTATTATTGCGGAATGCATTCGCACGTCTCCGTGGTTCACAATGGAAAGGCGGATTACATTCACGAAACTAGATACACGCAATGTTTGCGGATGTTTCAAGATGGAAGCTTCTCACTAAGAGCTGACAATGTCATCCACGGTCTCCGAACTAACCAGACTTCGTTTCATAGCCTTACCTTGGCTGGTCGTATTAGTAATGACGGAAGTTGCAAAGGAACTCAATATTCTGATCCTTATGACACTTGAGACGATGTCATAGTCCAAGCTGTTGTTAAGATATCATTGAGGCAATCTCACGCTTCCGTACAATTAAATTCCGAAAAAATAATACTAAAATCCGGAACAGCTTGTGTGCTTAGCGATAGTTTCTGCCTTGATTCTGACGATGGATACACATACTGGAAACCAATACCAGTATCTTCCTGTAATTTTCATCAATACGACGTCCTCTATGAGGGCACAGCAACTAAAATTACAGACGATGTAACTAATCTTTCGGCTCCAACCATCTACAGCTTAACAACACAAGATATTACCTTTGCTCTAAACGATGAAACAGCCCTTGTGCGGATACACCTTACTTTGTAATGAATATCCCAAGTTCTTCATCCTTGAGACCAAGAAGGGAGATATCTTCCCCAACCGAGGCGTCATCCCCGTGGACAACTTGGATATTTTCGCGTATATGAATTCAAAATTCGTATACGTTGAAAAACATATCAGACAGCAGATATCATCACTATATCATAATGTCGTGCAACAAAAATGCGACCTAGAGAGACAGGTAATTACTAATGCCTTGCTTTTTGCCACTCTCCAACCAGACGAATTTGCATACCGACTTATGAAAGGACCAGGCTACATGGCGGTCACAACTGGTGAAGTTACGCACATCATTAAATGCATACCTGTGGATGTTACAATAAGAAAGACAAAAGATTACTACTCGGAATTACCAGTAACAGTCCGCAATGCTTCCTTGTTCCTTACTCCCAAATCTCGGGTAATCACCAAATTTGGGAACGAAAGGGAATGCAGCTACGAATTACCCACAATGTATCGCGTCGAAGACACTTGGATCCAGTTTGCACCTGATCCAGAAGTAAGGCAACTACCTCCTCAACTATTACTCCCAATGACAGCGTTATCCTGGGGGTACTTGAGGCCAGAACCTCTTGCCGTCAGCGGAATATACTCTGAGACATACAGAAGCTGAGAGACCACATCATGTTTCCAGCGGAAAAACCTCTCCTCAATACAATTGCTAGAGGACTCCTGGCCATCCCGTCGACTCAGATGCAGTCTCCATGTGCAATCTGCTAGACGAAGCCTCTCAATAAAATAGCTGAGAATGCCGCTTTTCGAGTATGGAATGGATTCGTCTCCACGTTCGGCTCCGCGACTGCTGGAGTATTCGGCATCCTGGTAATCGTCCGCATCATACAACTTCTTGTCGACACGGGTATTCATGGATATGCTCTACATACTGCCTACGGATGGAGCACGCATTTGTTCGGAGCTATCTGGAGCTCTTTTACTCACCTGTTACTCCACCTTGCACGTGGACCTGTCAACAAGGACAGCAAAGACGAAGACAACGAATCATCATCGCCCTCCGAAAGAACCACCTGCATTACCTACAAAACCACCAGTGACCGACAGGTTTCCAGAACCAAATGAAAATGCTAAATCCAACATTGAACCAGCAACCATAGATATGACCCTTGATGTCAATAGATATCAAATTTTAAGAGACCAATTAAGGGATCTCGAACAAATTCCTACAATTACATCGCAATTTGTTCTTAAATAAGGGTGGAGGTGTGACGTCCCGCCATTTTTTCGAACCCATATTTTCAATAATAATTAAGCAACATTTTTACTTATAAATTATTTAATAATTATGTAATCTATTCGTTCTATTCTTAATTATTAATTATTCTCATTATTGCTTAGCTATTATCAATTATCTGCTATTCTTATTCCATACGCCTATTCTAACTTAAAAATTAAATATACTTTTAGTTAATTGTAGGAAATCCAAGATTTCCCCATAATGAGACCAATAAGCGAGCTTTATCTTAAGAACTAGCGACGCGACCAATCAAGCGCAATCCCTAAACACGAACCGCGCGCGCGTAATGCTCTAGAACTAACTAGCGGTTAAATTATAGAACAGACCTGCGCGCGAACTCTAATCTTTTGCGAGCCTAAGATTTAAGTAATATTAAATACTTTGACATAGATTTAAGGAGATATGCGTTATGCCTTTACGGAATCATAAAATAACTTGTTGGAAGCAATTCTTTTGTATAAAATAAATAACTATTCACTTCGACTCCATTCATGAGACAAAAATTCAACTTTTAGATAAATAACCAAACGAGTAACGTAGTTTTATTGTCAAGAACAAATTATCATGAAAATGATTCCGTGAACGGAAAAGATAATAATAGATTAGTCTAAAACAATGTTTCAATGCCTATAATAATCCATTTTTTAATTTATAGTTTATTAGCTAGTAAGAAACTTTCAACTATCAACCGAGCTTCCATAAAATTACAATTACTCCTTTAACAAATATATGAGTTTATACATCTTAAATTATGAAGTCATAATGATTGGAAATAACCATTTCGTAAACAATTAAAAATAACTAATAATGAATTTTGAAATCTACTTATATGTTAAAACTCTTCAAATAAGCAGTTAACTAATGGATAAATAATTTCGATAAACTACAGTTACAACTTCATAAATAATTATCAGTTACTTATGTAAAACGCTCTATTCTAGCCTGACAACTCATTTAAATATTATGCGCTAGTATATTTATTTGACACCGAAATACTTCGCTTGTGGAATCAAAATTCACCCGTAACAATTTGCAAATAACTTCATATACGTTACCGAATCTATAACAATAACAAATATTGACATTTAACTACTTCTAGATTTCTCACTCAACGATCTAGCTAACGATGTATTATTTGATTCCACGAACGAAAGTATTAACTACGAATTAATTTAATTCTATTGTAACGTCTTGTCGCCCACGCGCCGACTACCGTCTTATTTAGATTAGCCCGGAAATCGGACAATAGTACCTGCGTGAAACCCCCTTGTGCTACCGATATCCGGCGAATGACGTCATCTAGAGCGCATGCCGACAGGTGGCCTAATTAAAGGGACATTTCAGACGAAAGAAATGTAAAATTCATCTCTCCAGAGACACCCCAAATCGTTCACACGACACCAATGTCCGATTTCAATACCTTTGTTTCGACAGTATATAAACCGCAAAATTCGAGCTCCGATCATCAGTTCATTAGATCAGTTCAAATCAGTTCATTCGTTCAGTTCATTTCACTACTATTAAGTCATTAGTTCATTTAAGCAGTAAGACTCAATCGTTAATCCACAGCAATTTACTTGTTACTTCGAGTAGTTACTTATAAAATTTCTGTACGCCGCATCGGCACTTCTCATTTTTTCATCCGTCAGTCGTGCGTTAGACCAAGACTAAGTGTAAAATTCAAAAAATAAAAAGACATTTCTGCATATATCTGTGTACGTCAATCCGGCCTGAATCGTCCGTGACCGAGGTCCTCTAGGAGACGCAAAGGCTCAAAATCGCACAGAAGATTTGGCTAAAAACCAGAGATCCGTCGGTACGGATACGGTAAGTAATCATAATCTCCCTCAAATATCAGAGTATGCCGTATCTTTACGAGGATTAGAAAATCTGTAAACGACTGACGGCCCATCTCTATCCATTACCGTCTCGCATTCCACAAGCTTCCGGTGATATCTCTATATCCTTTACATAATAAAAAGAAACCCCTGTCAAGCACTGGCATACAGCTGGCAGTTCTCAGTCAATCGTTCCTTTAAATTAACATAAAGTTATTATCATACAAATTCTCAAGATCCATGAATCCATAATAACAATATCAATACTAAACGATATAATTAGACAAGAAATTAGTAGATAATGGTCACTAGTGATAAATAAAATTCCAAAGATAATTATTACTTCGACCCAACTGGCATATATTTAATATAAAAAGTTTTTACACGACGTTTCGACCCAAGTTCCGGGTCCTTATCAAGTGTTACTAAAATTAACAAATCATACAAATCAAAAAATTAGAAAATTGGAAATTATAATAATACATGTGGGAAGGAATAGATTTTGCAATAATTAAGTCATACCTAATGAATAAGATCTTGAGTTACATTACTCTTGTCAATTTAAATGTTGAACCTCATTACGTTAGAGCAGAACGAAAACTAACTACAAGACACAAGTCGAGAATGTTTTATCCTAAGGTCGTATATAAAAAACATAAAAATAAAAATAAAATTAAATCACATAGCTACAAAAACATTATAAACAAACTCAGGAATATTACACTTACTCATAAATATGTATATTAACTTGTCATAAATAGGGTTTAAATTATCGGTATTCCTCTGTAGATTAATCGTATTGTCATATTTTTTGATGAAGAACATTTCAGCAATCTCTCTTTTTCTTTTATGTTTTTCATAATGTAAAATATTAGGTTCTAACCATTTGAAATCATGTTCAAATTCTGTTCTATGTTTACTCACCACGTTATGATTACTTGGGTGATTTTTTATATTGCTGCAATGTTCTTTTATGCGCGTAGTTAACGATCTTTTTGGTTGTCCGATGTATTTAGCGTCACAATCGTTATATTCGAGCATATATACGATGTTCGTTTTTTGTGAACGATCTATTTTATCTTTACCTTTCATAATAACATTATTTAATCTTTTCGGAATTGTGTACAATGTTTTGAGACCTAATTTGTCAAGAGTATGATGCAAATTATCACTAAGATTCCTTATGTATGGTAAAGTCACAAAGTTGGATGTATCATATTTATTAGTTATGTGTTCATTTTCATTGTTGTATAGGGAGTCTTTTTTGTACCTTATTGCTTTAATTCTTTTATATAATTAGATATAATTAGATTTGTGAATAGAACATATACTGCTGTTGTCATTCGGACGTCGTCCATTCCTCAATTACCTGGACGCTGTGAGCACACCCGCTGTGCCCGTGCGTCGTTTTCAACCTAATCCAAGATTCCTCTCGTTTTCGAGCACCTAACGTTGTGCCCCGATCGACAACTTCCAAATCATCATTCTATATAATTCCTATATAATTCCTTTCGTTATCGAATACCTAACGTTGTGCCCTCGATCGACATTTTCCTTACGCCTTGATCTTTCCCTTTGAGTTAAGCTTAAGACAGAATGAAGATATACGAATTTATTTAATATCGATATTACATTTCCCATAAAAAATTATCCTCTCCCTCTCTAAGCAATCGATATCCTTTTCTTTTTTTTTGCGGAATTCAAATAACTTATTTTCTCAAATAAGTTTTCTAATCTTCGATTCATTTCAACGGCATATATCTGATATAAATATACGCATACGTATATTAATTAGATCTAAGTATATTGAATAATTATCAAATAGTAGCCTATAAAAACATATATATATATAAATATTATGTTCTAACCATACATTAATTTGTTATTAACCTCAAATATATTCTTGGAGAAATTTAAATTCAATATACTATTTCTATTATTTCACGATATTTCTTTTAACGAATTTGCTTGTCGTAATCAATTGTATAAATCTTCATTTCACTCAAAATTGTTATTTTCCCCGCGATCCTTGTAGATGGTCAGCCTGCAATATAAAAAAACTCTCTGAAAGAAACGGAATCACACAGCTGGAAAAAAGACACGCGCCAGCCGTGCAGCTTCCCATTTGCATTGGCTTAAACGACAAGCAAAAGTCGAGTCAAATCAATCGGAGAAATTTCTTTGACTTCGGAGACACTAATACGCTTAAAATCGTCAGCGGAAAGCGTATTCTATTTTGAAGCTCTCACAAATAATCTAGAAACCGAGCGTCATATTAATACTGAACCATCGCAGTCAATCTTAATCAATCATTTGATCCCCGCAACTTCCAAGGAAGTTATTAATAAAATTGATACTATTGTCAACCCGCTGACACTAGACGATTTTACGGACGTATTTATTAATTCATCTGAGTTAACATTATTTAAAGAACTAGATCAAAATATAATTTTTTAGAAGAAAAACGTAATTAACCACGAATTAGAAGATTCACAGCCTAAAGATTTAGGCTCATATTCTGAATCCTTTTTTATCGATAAAAATGCCTCAAAGTTGGCTTAAAAGACACGATAAATGTGACGATATTCTGTTCTCACTTTTGTCGCAACTTTAAGAGAGAGGGCTCTTAAAAGACGTCTTTTAAGCAAAAATACTATTCTGAACCCACATTTATAGCACTTTTAAGCATTTCTCGCAGCTGAACCGCTAAATAAGCTTCAGATCACATTTAGCGGCATTGTTATACGTAATGGCGACCCGCTGGACTTGACAATCAGGCGCTACCTCACAAGTTCAGCAAACCTTTTTGGCGTTATACAACAGAATTCTTTAATAAAATCGTTATATATGGCGTTTTGGTGATTAATAGAGAATTTACATATCAATAATAATGGTATTAATATGATTTTTAAATTTTCTCGATGTAAAAGTGCAGAAGTGCAGAAAGTATTTTCAGTGTAGCTTAATAGTGTACTTAATAAGCAAGCTAGACGTATTCTCCTGCGAGAAAGAAGGCGACGTGGACGTGTTGGAGGAGATAGAAAACGCGATCGAAGGTCAATGAAATAAATGCAATGCGTGATCCAGCACCACGCGTATTTAGAAATAGAATAGACCCGTTCGACATTTATAGTGATTCCGAATTTCGACAGAGATATCGGTTAACAAAAGAATGTGCGCGTTATGTTATTACATTAGTAGAAAGGAGATTACGTCCTCTTCGTGGAACAATATATTGCACATTAAACTGGCGGGTCCGTCCACGTTCACGACTCTCTCGCGTCTCACGAGATTCGCAGAAGAAATGCAGAGATTGAACGCGGCGAACGATCGTCTGGCACGTAAGGCGCGGCACGTCGGGGAATGACGTAGCGGCGAGGAAGCAGTGTCGAGTGCTGTCGAAGGTGGACTGTTGAGGCTAATAATATATTGCATAACACCGGCTCTTCAAGTCCTTATCACTCTACGTTATTATACGAAAGGATGTTACCAGGTCGAATTAGATGAGTTTTAAATAATAACTATTTTTATAATTATTTACTGTTGTTTTTATTACACTGAGTAAAGTAATTCGCGACCACTATATACATATCTCTAATCTTCATGAAAAATAAAGTTTAAAAGTCTTAAAGTACGTTGTTATCTTAAAAATGTGTTCTTTAAGTAGTAAATATTATTTGAAATCTAGTCACAATGAGCTCTGTTTTTTAAACTCACTCACTTGTGTGTCTAATTAAATGTGTAAGCATGAGTATATGGGGCATTCCACGTGAAAGGGGTCCACCTAAAAATAAACTGCTTGGGATTTTTAAAATGATTATAAAAACATGTTAGTGCACATATTGTATAAGGTTAAAGGTAAAAAAAATAAGATTTATATGCCTTGTATTTAAGATATTAAAGATAGGTCGTTTTAAGAAATTTTTCCTTTTTTGACATTTGTAGCTGAAATTACAAAATATACTAAATTTTTATAGACATTAATCTTTTAGGATTTTTCCCGTGCTTTCAGATAAAAAAGTTAATTTTAGTGAGACAAATTTAATAGTATAAAAAAATCAATTTTTTAGTTTCAAGTAAGAAAATGAAAAATTATATCCTCTTTTAAAAATCTGAAAAAAATCTCAAAAATACTTCAATATGTGTAGAATATGGTAGAATAAAGGAAATTTTGGGACCGCAATGGGATCCACTCGTAAACGAATATTATTTCCGAAACAAAATTGGAATTTCAGCCAAAAACTCGATAATATCAATTTTTTGTCTCATTAATTAATCTAATTATTTAATATTATATATAAAATAATAATATAATAATATATAATAATATATTTTTAACAAAATAATATTTTTACTAGATAACTAATACTACATGTAAAATAATAATATATTTTTAACAAAATTATGTATTTTCAACAAATAATTATAAAACGAAAAATATAAAAATTCTAGTCTTTTTATATTATTTTAAAACTAATTTAATTCTTTTTTTTAGAGAGAGTGTGAGAGAGAGAAAAACGTCTTCTTTCTTATCAAAACTAGATTCTTTTAAAATTAATTGATCTTTGCTCGCAGGAATAATCAAATGATATTTTAATGTACCCGGAATAGTTTTCGCTAATGCGAATCTTGGTTTCAATAACATAAATAATTATTTGTTATAATTATTTGTTAAAAATATATTATTATATATTATATTATTATTTTATATATAGTATTAAATAATTAGATTAATTAAAGAGACAAAAAATTGATATTATCGAGTTTTTGGCTGAAATTCCAATTTTGTTTCGGAAAAAATATTCGTTTACGAGTGGATCCCATTGCGGTCCCAAAATTTCCTTTATTCTACCATATTCTACACATATTGAAGTATTTTTGAGAATTTTTTCAGATTTTTAAGAGAGGATATAATTTTTCATTCTCTTACTTGAAACTAAAAAATTGATTTTTTGTATATTATTAAATTTTTCTCACTAAAATTAACTTTATTATCTGAAAGCACGGAAAAAATTCTAAAAGATTCATGTCTATAAAAATTTAGTATATTTTGTAATTTCAGCTACAAATGTCAAAAAAGGAAAAATTTCTTAAAACGACCTATCTTCAATATCTTGGATGCAAGGCATATAAAACTTATTTTTTTGACCTTTAACCTTATACAATATGTGCACTAACATGTTTTTATAATCATTTTTAAAATCCCAAGCAGTTTATTTTCAGGTGGATCCCTTTCACGTGGAATGCCCCATATAGCATGAGTGTTTTTTTTAAAGCACTTTCTGTTTAACATGTACTGTTAAGCATGTGGCTAACAGATATATGCGTATCTACAAGACAGAGCTATGTGACTGATTAGATTTTTTATTTTAATATATACACTGTTGTTTTTATTTCTAATTAAAACTAAAATCCACATTTTTTGCAGGAGATTTGCATGGTGTTTCGCAGCCAATGGTATCAAAAATCGTTGCTAAAGTATCGCGACTTCTGACAAGACTGATGCCGGAGTTTATTACATTTCCATTACGAATAGAAACCCTTCAGGAAAGTTTTTATAACGTAGCTCAGTTTCCAATGGTTGTAGGTTGCATTGACTGTACGCACGTACCAATTAAATGCATCAACCAAAAACAAGCTGCACTGTATATAAATCGAAAGTTTCTATTCATTAAATATCCAAGTGGTCTGCGATTCTGAACGACGCATAATGGACATTGTTGCTCGCTGGAGGGGCAGTGTCCATGATGCTCGCATATAGGACATGTGTTTTCTCAAGGAAATTTGAGGTAATAATTTTGTTCAATATAGGTAATTTATCATTTATTACATACATTTATACACTAATGTGTAACGTGCCACCTTTCGAGCACGACTCGTATGCGCTCAGTCGGGATCAAGGTTCGAAAGGGGTACGAGATAACCAGACGTGTGCTTGTGATGTGTAATTGTTTATTGAATTAATCAGAATGCATGTACAAAATGAAAATGTATCGGTGTGTAATATAGGTGTGAACGGTGTGCGTGTGTGTACGTATATATGAGTAGTAAGTATGTACAATGTGTGAGAGGACGGTATCCGTGTATATGTGTATGCGAGCAAAATTATATTGACAACGTGCAGGCGATATACGCGATCGATATGTGTGTGTACGTGTATGCGGTATATATATTTACAATGTGCGAAAAATGTGCGTGAATGGTCTGCATGTATACGTGGATGCAAGCGGTATGTATATTTACAGTGTGTAAGAAATGCGCGTGAACGGTCTGTATGTATACGTGGATGCAAGCAGTATGTATATTTACAGTGTGTAAGAAATGTACGTGAACGGTCTGTATGTATACGTGGATGCAAGCGGCATATATATATATATATATATATACAGGGTGTACGAAATGTGGATTCGTAATGCAGCGGCCGGCTCGATCGTACGGTGATAGTCTTTATTTATTCGATCGAGCTTACATAAATGCAGTCGGCATTTCGCGCTTTAAAGTTCGTGGAACTTGATCGACGGGTCGGCTTGTTGTTGTCGTGTTTTTGTGTTCCTCTCGGCTCTTTAAACGCCGGGCGAGCGCTTTGTATACGCGTGAATGCGATAGACGCGGGACGTGCGGGCACGCGGGCGCGGGAGCGCGAGAGCGCTAGGTGAGAGAGCGCTAGGCGAGAGAGCGCGAGGCGCGAGAGCGCGCGTCGTGAACAGTGATGGGTAAGATACATTTAAAATGTATCTCGATACAGATACAAATACATGTGAAGAAATGTATCTAGATACAGATACAAATACACAAATTAAAATGTATATAGATACAAATACTCAGATACTTTAAAAATATCTCAGATACATATCAGATACTTTTAAATTATATTTTATCGTAATAATGGTAATATGCACAAAATATACTGAATAAATCTTTTATTATTTATTAATATTTTTTTGTTTACATTACGACTTCATTCGTTAGTCTTACACATCAAAAATGCCTCAAAGATATCGTCACTCAATCTATTTTGCCGTAGTACTAAAATTTGACCACCAGTGCTAAATAATCGCTCAATCATCGGTGCTGATGACGATATAATTGTGTTGAACTTTAAAAACAAATGTTTCATATGAAGAAAACGTGCTATTGATGCGATATCTTTTTGCTTGTCTAACAAATAAAAGAGAACCTCATGTCGATAGCACTGTGTTGTTTCTACGTAGTCTTGATCTTTTAAAAATTTAAAGAATTGGTCATCTTCCACGGAAGACGCTGAAGAGCCATCAGAAGATATTTTGGTTTCATTTTTTAAATACGCACATTTTTTTGCTTCTGTAATAAGCAAGTTTTTGCAATATTCGTGGTAAAAAATACGTGAAAATGTATCTGAAAAGCAGTTCAGATACTATGTTTTGTATCTAGATACAGATACAGATACTCCAATTCGAATGTATCTCAGATACAGGCTCAGATACACAAAATGTATCTAGATACTGTATCTAGATACTGTATCTAGATACATGTATCTAGATACTACCCAACACTGGTCGTGAGAGCGTCGGGCTCGAGAATGCGATAATATTGCAGCCGCGGTAATTAACGTGTTGAGGGATTTTTGGTCGGGATGCCAGCGGGATGCGACGATTAGACGGGAGCGCCCGTCGGCGGCAGGTGACTCCCTACCCGTGGAATAGCGTCGTCGCGTGGTTCGGTAGGATTTTCGAATCTACTGAGAACTCTCAGCGGAGACCGGGTGCGCCCGACCTCGTAGATTCGGTAAGGGTTTTCAAGGAAGCCTTCTTCGGAGATGCCGCAAGCTTTCGGCGGAGGCTGGGTGCGCCCAACCTCTTGTTTTCTCTCCTAAGAGAAACTATCGGTGTTTCGAAGCTCGTGTCAGGCGTCGTACAGACTCTGAGCGGAGCAGGAAACGGAGTGCCTTTTTCGGTGCCGGATCGCCCTTTTTATCCGGAAAAATTACCCGTTCGTGTAATTTCGGCGGTATTCGTCGGGTTCGATTGTTCCCCTAATCGGGGTAATTATTCCCGAACGAATTCGGTGGTGTTCCGGTGGTGGTGTGGCAGGGACCGATGCTCGGCGCTTTCCGTCAATGTTCGGAGCGATTCGGAAGCGCCGAGACAACGGCCCTGGCTTTGAACGTCGGTGGCCGTACAACGGCCCGATTCGGACGCGCTTTGCAGTAATTAAAAGGGGCGCATGGCGGCGCTGCGTTTTGCCCGGCTGGTGATCGCCGGGCGGCTGACGACGGCCGGGTAGAACGATCGCGGAGGATGGATCGTTACAAATGTTTAACTTATGTATATGTATTATTTAATGTAACTAATAGGTATGAATGTGTTTAATGTTACAGGCAGGTAGGATGAAGGGTATTTTGCTCGGGGATTCCGGGTACCCTTGTAAACCATACCTTCTAACCTTTATTATTACTGCAATTTGATATTTCGATTTACTATAGGTATGTTGACGATATTTTTACTATTGTTCCGCGGACTGAGATTGATACCATCTTATCTACTTTTAATAGCTTTCATCAACGCTTGCAATTTACGCATGAAATTGAAAATAATAATGTGATTAATTTTCTTGACACGACTGTTATCAGATGCGGAGGAAAACTCTTGACAAATTAATACTTGAAACCTACCTCTTCGGGTAGATATTTAAATTACCATTCTAACCACCCCTTTAATTATAAAATCAACACTATCAATAATTTGGTGGACCACGCGATTATGTTATCTGATGATCGTTTTCATTCCGAAAATATACGTACGGTTAAAAAAATCTTATCTAACAATTGCTTTCCTCCGAAAATTATTGATCGCTATGTCCAAAAAAGAGTATGTACTTTAAGAGAACGGAAAAATATGACTATTAGTGTTGATAACAATAGCAGAGCGTTTGATATCTCGTCATGCATTTTATTACCTTACATAAAAAACTTAAGTGACAATATTAGCAGAACAATTAAAAAAACAAGCTTAAAATTAATTTATACAATACCGAAAAAACTTGACAAATTGATTAAACGAGGTAAAGATAAGTTATCTAAAACGGACAAAACTGATATAGTATATAAGATCGACTGTAACAAATGTGACGTCACTTACATAGGACAAACTAAAAGACATTTGAACACTCGAATCAAAGAACATATCAATAATATTAAAGTGCATACGAGTAACCATAATGTAATTAGTAAACATAAAACTGAATATATGCACGACTTTAATTGGACATCTCCGAATATTTTACATTGTGAAAGGCACACGAGAAAAAGAGAAATTGCTGAAATGTTTTTCATAAAAAAACATAACAACACAATCAACTTACAAAAAAACACAGATAATTTAAACCCTATTTATGATAACATCATCAAAGTCGTTTAAAACATTGCTCTCTTTCTCAGTATGTGTTGTATCATTGCTCTTGACAGGAACGTTGTTTGACATCTATTATTTCGATGCTGAGTTTTCACTAATTTTTATTATATGAATATTTCATCTAAGGTTAGTGTTAATTAAGGTTTGCGCTGTTTTCGTTTTCCTTTCTTCTTTTGTCATCTCACTCTTCCATTATTGTTTGCTATCTTCCGAATTTAATTAATTTTTGTATATGTTTTTATTTTATTTAAGACTTGAAAAGGACCTAAACCAAAGGTCGAAACGTCGTCTATGACATCATTATAATAAAGACTATTTTTTGCCAGTTGGGTCGTTTTTTAAAAATAAACCCCCTTAATTTTTTATTTCACTGGCGACCCGAGTATAAATTCAAGATTACTTTATTATTAATCCTTGAAATCCCTCTAAGGAGCGCTACAACACGTCTCACATACGAACCCGGAACGTCGTGGAGCGTTGTTTCGGTGAATGGAAAGGAATGTTCCGTGCCCTTCGTAACGGGATGCAAATATCCTTGACCACAACAAAAGCAGCCATCTTAGCAATGGCTGTTTTGCACAATATAAGAAAAAAATTTCAATAATGACAATCTGTATGGTATGTAACATAAGTTACTTCTAAAAATGTCATTTAATAATAAATATATATATAGACATGAATTTTCATATTTTACAGATACAGACTCAGATGATCCGGAATCGAAAGACGAAGAGAATGGTCATGCTGCATTAAATTATAAAGACTGAAGAATGCAGAATGGTCACAATGCTTTTCGTCGTTTGTGCAACGGCATTTCTCATAATTAATACTTTCTTTCCTACTGCGGAGGCACCATTGCTATAGGATTATTCTTTTCTTTTAACTCATATTAATGTAAAAAATTCGCGTAACTTACATTTGTTTTAAACATTTATTTTTACTTTATTATATATCAAAATACATTCTCGACACGTATTATACTTTATACACGTATTATACACGTATTTACTTCTAAACACATAATAGGTTATTAAAATTAATATATATGTATAACAAAATATGTTTTTATTTAATATGTTTTTATTATATCCTACAGTGCGAATGTATTATCCATTTATACTATTAAACTATGAGAAATAAGTAAAAAAAACAGGAAAGTGCGCAAATTAAATTGGTACATATCACAGTAATATGATAAAAATTATTAGTGTATAATAGATTGGCTTCCTCATAGAGAAAGCTTTATGAGCGAATTAAAATGGTGAGGAAGCAATGTGCAAATTTCTAATTTGCACAATTTTTATTTTTATATAATTCATGTAAAAAAATTCAGCCCGATATCTCAAAATTTGCGGAAGTTAGAGCCACCACACCCTTTTTTAGAAAAATTCGAAATTTTATAAAAAATAAACCCCTTCACTGATCCTAGCCAAATTCAATATGAATCATCCTTTAATGATACTCTATTCATGTAAAAAAAATTAGCCCGATATCTCAAAATTTGCGGAAGTTAGAGCCCCCACACCCTTTTTTGGAAAAATTCGAAATTTTATAAAAAATAAACCCCATCACCGATCCTAGCCAAATTCAATACCAACCAACTTTTAATGATACTCTATTCATGTAAAAAAATTTAGCCTGATATCTCAAAATTTGCGGAAGTTAGAGCGATCACGCCCTTTTGGAGCACATACACGAATACATACATACATACGGACATTTTTAAAAATATGATTTTTCGACGTTTTAGGACACTCTGAACACATTGGCATAGAAAACTGAAAAAAAATTTTTTCACGAAAAAAGACAAGAATATGCGCAAATAACATTTATACATATCACAGTAATCTGATAAATAAAATAAAAGAAATAATACCATGTAAATACAGTAACGTCATTATATAGGAAAAAAATGACAATAAAATAAAAAATGACAAAAAAAAATAAAGAAATCAAAGATGACAAAAAAATAATAATATTTGAAGAAATTTGCAAGCCAGTCAAACATAAAGTATTCCCAGCAAACGCCCATGTAACTGATATCTCTTGTTACATAATCAGAAAGTATCAGGAAAGTATCATTGATATGTAACTTATTTAGGTATATGACACGTAAATGCGTTCCTGCCTAATACATCTCATATATTATAAAAATAGCATATAAGAGATACATAATTGTACTACTATCTGATACGTATCATTATCTGTGAAACGATATGTATCGCATTAGTATCTGATATATATAAGCAATGTAATCTAAATTGCACGTGATAAGGCGAATTGTGCATAGTGTGGTGTGTCGCGCATACATAAGTTATTTGCAAGTTATCGCGCATGTGATTGCAATAAATCTGAGGTAAAATATAGATTTTATCACTTTCTGTATCACTATATTGAGAATATAGTCTCGAAGTGCGTAAAAATGTCGAAAAGAAAAGATTTCTGTGATTTATCAGCTCGCCAACAGCGTAGACGCATTGTTAACCCCACAAATGTGGATATACTCAGTGAATCAAATGTAAATGCATCGACAAATTTTAGTAATGCCGCTTTCATACCAAATCTTAAAAATAATAATATTACTGAACATGAAAGTGAGAATAATAACGATACCACACACGAAAATGGTTACAGTAATTTCGAAACAATTATGTTATGCATTTGAAATGTATATGTTAATGTTCCGTATCCAAAATATATCAGTTATATAGTATAGTAGCACGATTATGTAACATAAATATAATATTTAAAATACAGTGATATATATTTCTGATATATCAGAGAGGTACTTTTGTTGCTGACATTCAGCAGTACATGTAACATACATGTATGTTACTTACTATGTAACTAGTTATGTTATGATATTTAATGTTATAAATCTGAGATATATACACTTACTGACAAAAGTTAAGAAACAAAATAATCGTTTGGTAACTACTATATGTTCTTTATTTTCTGAAATACATAGGTTGGAAGCAAAAATAGCTTAAAGAGATAACATTTCATACATTAACATACTACAAGTTTTTTTTCGATTATACTTGTATAAAGACTACAATTAATATTGAGTCGAAGAAACGAAATAAAACTTTGTGACAAAAATTAGGAAACATAGTTTACTTAAATAACACAGGTATGCATGGTCCTGCGTTCTGGGAAACAAAAGTCGTTTCTTACGTAATTTTGCTCGCAGAATCCGAATCTGGCCGCAGAATTACTCTATCACGTCAGGTTCCCGAGATAAATGGGTTGAAATGTGTGTGTTACAAGGATAATTGTGACACACACACCACAAGAAGGGTTACAGAAATTGAAAATGTGATCTATTAGCCTAAAATGCTATGCTATAATGCACTATAAACTCTCTACATTCGAAATAGAATATCTCAGCAAAAAAAAATCGTACTGTTGAAAACCAAAATTCATTTTCAAGATAAAAACCAGTACTTTAAGATGCCATTGAGTATTTTTAAGAAAAAAAATTGCTTTGTTATTAAGAATAGGATGAATATGGCCAAAATCGCTGTTTTTTGGCTATTTCAACCCATTTATCTCGGGAACCTGACGTGATAGAGTAATTCTGCGGCCAGATTCGGATTCTGCGAGCAAAATTACGTAAGAAACGACTTTTGTTTCCCAGAACGCAGGACCATGCATACCTGTGTTATTTAAGTAAACTATGTTTCCTAATTTTTGTCACAAAGTTTTATTTCGTTTCTTCGACTCAATATTAATTGTAGTCTTTATACAAGTATGATCGAAAAAAAACTTGTAGTATGTTGATGTATGAAATGTTATCTCTTTATGCTACTTTTGCTTCCAACCTATGTATCTCAGAAAATAAAGAACATACAGTAGTTACCAAACGATTATTTTGTTTCTTAACTTTTGTCAGTAAGTGTATATTACACCGTTGTGTTTGCTGGGTTAGATCTTAAAATAATCATTAGTAAATTTTTAAGCTTACATGTCATCATTTTTATATTTTTTTATTCTTAATAAGAGTTCTTTCATTTGTAACTCGTGTAGTTGTTGTCTGTGTGTATGTTCTGTCGAAATAGATTTTAGCTTTGCTTCATGTTCAATTTGCATGAATTCCATAGCCATTTTGTATTTCTCCTTCTGAAATTCCAGCAAAGCCTCTTCATATGCAGTCATCTCCTCTTTCTTCTTCTTTTGTACTGACGTACTAGATGTATCTTCATGATTAGATGTATTTCTTGATCTTTTCGAAGAAGAGCTTGCGCATTCTTCTATATCTGCTGCTGTTGGAGAATCTACTGAAGGATCTTCTATTGGCGGATTTCTTTCCTCTTTAAGTACAAACATTCTAAAGCAAGTAATACCATATGAATTTTTTTATAACATTAGAACATTAAAGCATAGCTTATTTGAAATCTAATTTTACTACAAAACCATCTCCAATAAATTTTACCCAGTTATAGGATTCAATATTAACTCATCTTCACAAGATCCACTAGAATTTGTATTTTGTACTCTACGTCTCTGTAACAAATAATAAAATCACTGTCATTAGAATTATATTGAATTCAAATGTACAGGTACGTTATATTTTACACACACACACACACACACGCACACGCACACGCACACACACACACACACACACACACATCAATTTAGTTAATTATTGATAACTTACATAATATCAGTATCTGTTTTGCAGACGGCAGGAGACTTTTAAACTTGATGAGTTTGCAATATAAAAATCAAAATTTTTATTGTGCGTAAAACTTACTTGGCCATCACTATCATGATTATTTTTTGATCTTCTTCAAAGTCTTCGGGATATATGTCAGCTATGCTGTAATCAATGTCCGAGGGCATTGGCGTGGATGGCCCACCACCAGTACTCCTCAGGTATTTTAATTGGTTATTGTCTTCCTTGCTACTACTTTCCAATGTTGATATGCTGCCCTTAATTCAGTCCGCTCTCTGTTAGAACCTGTTGCTTTTATTTGCTGAGCCAATTCCTTCCATTTGTCTTTTTTTGCTATTTGTATCTTTACATTACCGCTTTTATCTTCCATTATGATGTGATTGTCTTTAACGAATTGTACTATTAACATTTTCTCCACTTGCGAGAAATTTTCGCGTTTTCTCTGCTTTTCAGTCATCTAACATAACATACATAATTAACTTTATATTACTATTTTTATGAGAATATATTGCATATTTCAATACTTACTTTGCAGTTTAATATTGTAACGGCAGAAAAATGTTTCGTAACACAGCATACAATGTCAAATTCGTATTTGTTACTTATAGCGCGTCGGTCATCATTGGCCGCTTAGCGACCATAAATACGCAGTAGTTATGATAGGTGACATGATAGTCAAAAAGTAACATCTAAGCTAAAAGCGCTATAAATGTGTACTGAAAATATGACCAACTTTAGTGGCGCAATTTTAGCAGTCATTATCACTTTTATGATGAAATCGCTAAAAGCGCTGCTAAAAGAGAATTTAGAATATGGGTCTTAGTCTCGCAATTAAAGGCTCAATTATCAGACGATCATTTTATTATTGATGAATACGCGAACTATTTAAATTTTTAAATAATCATTATATCACTGATTTTAAGTGCATTTTATTACATGTACAATTGTGTAATATTGGTCAATAAATAAAATCTCTAATTAATCACCTGCGATTATTCGAATATCTAAATGAAACCTAAGGTTACCGACGAGGAAGTTAAAGCTATCAATTTTGTTTTAAATTTATTAATTAGATTACTTTCTGAGATTCTCGACGATCAATTAGACATAGATGAATTAATTTCTTTCCTAGAAAATATTGGGAAACCTTAAAATATTTGTATTTTCAAAATATATACTTAAAATATATCTAAAATTTATACTCAAATACTCTTAAAACATACATAATGTATTTTTGTTTCAGTAAGTTACTAATATTACTACTCCGTACCATCCACTTCACTTTTCCTAGATTCATAAGTCAAGTCCTAGCTCTCGGCGTCCCTAGGGTATAGCCGGTGGAAGCAGGTTGCCCTATAAAAAATAGAGAGCTCTCTTTCTTTTTCCAATCTAGGAATAGAAGAAGAAAGAAGGTCACCCAGACGTGACATTAATAAATTTTTGGTGGCAGCGGTGGGATTGCCAAAAGAACTGACAAGGATCTTCAATTGTGAAAAGAAGGTCTAGGAAATTTAATCCTTTTCCTCTTTTAATTAAAGAAAATCAATTCTAAATAACAAATATAATTTGAAGCCCGAATAAGCCTCGAGTCGCGGTAGAATCTTATCCGCCGAAGAATTGACTTTCGGCTCGTGCGTGAAACCCGATACTCTTGCGCTCGATCGCGAGAAGCCTTGCGGCCGACAAACATCTGGCCGGACTTTCACAAATTATATTTATTATTAATGTTTTTCTTTCATTGCTCTTCTCACATATTATTTTTTTACTTATATTATTCTTTATCTCACTTGCTATTTAAAATATTATATTCTTTTCAATTTATTTACATGTGCCAATTTATTAGTGCCTCTCTCGATTCTCTCCCGTCCCGTCCGCAAGGATCATCCCCCTCTACCAATTTCGTTAATTGAGTAGCCGCGTATTTTCCGTCGCAATTATAACCGATTCAGTATTCGTGATTTCCGTAAAGTTTTTCTGCGGCGCGGATTTTCGCGCCTGGCGCCCAACGTCATGTGTCGTTTTTAGTTTAATTTAACGGTCGGTTTTCCGTATATCGCGCCGAAGGTGTGCCGTAAGTCACAATCAACGACCCGTCGATTAACTATATCCTTTAGTTATCTTACAAATTAATTACGGTCACAAGTATATATGTATTCATATTTTTATCAATTGCATCTATTTACATTTCCTTGAATTATGCCAATTAATCCAACATGCCGCATACGCGATCGCAAAGCTCTGAAGTTCCCTCCGAAACAGGCGAGAACTTAACACGTGCCGAATTTGAAGATCTTAATAAAAAATTAACAGAAAAAGAGGAAATGCTCAAAGAATACACAAAGACATTACAAGAAAAACGAGACGAATTAAGGACCTTACGACAAAGTATCGAACAAAGTAGAGACGCACCCGCTAACAATGATCAACTCGATTCTATACTAAGCATTTTACGCGAACAAGTTTCCAACCTGAGCGCTTTACCTGAACAAATAGAGAGACTAAACCGACGCATTAACAATATTCAACTTTCCAATTCAACCCCCAATCAACAGATTACCCATCGTAATTCCATTCAAGATCCCCCTAGCAGATCTAGTCCTTTAGAATCTCCTATTCGCTTTAAAGATGTAGTCGATTCCATCTCGAAGTGTGACGGACATAAAATATCCGTTTTCCATTTTACTAAAATGTGCGAACGAGCCCTCGAGTTGATCCCGCAATATCAAGAATAACACTGCAATTAATAATTAATAATTAATAAACTGCAATTAATAATTAATAAACTACAAGGACACGCTTATGCCGCAATAGAAAGAACAGAATATACTACTGTTTTTGAATTAACTCGACGATTACAAAGAATTTTCGATTCCAACAAATCCGTAGATCAATACCGCGGTGAATTAGCTAATATTTATATGAAACCCAACGAAAACATTTTTGATTACATTGAACGGGTAAAAGAATTACGCCCAGCGATAATTGACGGAGAAACTAATACTAACGGGTATATTGATGAGATTACAAGAGATAATATCGAGCATACTTACTACAAGTTTTATTAATGGCCTCCTCTTTTTCCGACCTCATAATTCGCGTTAAATTAGAACGATCATACACATTTGAAGACGCTTTTATATTCGCAATACAACTTTCAAAACTCTAGAAGCAGAGAACGCGCGTAAACGAACCATGCCGTCATATAAATCTAATACCTCTCCTCGCGCTGATTTTTCCTGGACCTTCTCGATCTTTTACCAATTATACCAACTACCCGCAACAATCTACCCAAACACAACCCTCACGAAATACTGCGGCTCCGTTTATAAAACTACTTATTCCGGGAAGACCTGGACCAAATTATCCTGCCGAAAAAATTTGTCGGTATTGTAAAACTCCTGGGCAACTTATAGATGAATGTCGAAATCTCGCGTATAGACGATCCGTCGGAAATAATCCATCCACTTCACAACCTTTTAATAATAATAATAACAATGCTAATGTTCCGGGAAACTCGCACAGTGTTCCGGTAACCAGCGGAGTCCGCCGGAACGACATTCAAACGGGGCGCCTACCCCTTCCCCAAAATGCACCGGTAACAATCGCATTACCTTAAAAACCGACCCTCGGCCCTTCGCCCGTGTTGGACGAATAGAGGAAAAAACCAGAATCAGCTCATTACCCTCCATTACTCTTTCTTCACCTGATTTGAAAAAGAAATGTTCCTTTATGGTCGACTCTGGTTCCGGCGTCAACCTAGTAAAACACAGCTTTATCAATAAAAACGTAAGTTTAAACGCCAAAGACGCTTGGCCTCTTCAAGGTATATCTCCTGAACCGGTTGATATCCTAGGCACTGTTGTCCTGCAGTTACTCGACGTGCCTACTCTCTTCCACGTAGTTCCCGATACAGTCATTTTTTCTCACGACGGAATCTTAGGAAACAATTTTCTGAAGAAGAGAATGGCCTGTATAATAATATTATAAAACTAGATGCTTGCATTACAATAATACTTGCATTCCCTTTTCAGAAGTAACGTACATTCGTATCGGAAAACGATCTATCTCACCTTTTTACGTTAATACTATTAATTCAAATAGATATGTTAGGCTCTAATATTAAATTAATATAGAAAGGAATAACGGGCTAATTGAGAGCCTGGCGCGGTAATTAATGCGAATAAGTAAAGTTTTATAAGTTTTATTTAATGTTTTATTATATCGTACGTTTCGGTCCTATAATTTGGACCATCCTCAGCATCTGTCAATTTTAAATAAACGGAAAGAAGTTTTTTACAATTTTTTTTGTCAGACGAATTTAAATATACATACTCAATAACTGCTTCCCTGAACATATCATAAAACGACACATACAAAAAAGAATTGATTTTTAAATAAACGCGACCACAACAAGAACTTTGACGCAAATCTTATACATTTCGACAAGACATCTTTTATTTCATTATCATACGTTAAAGATGTGAGTCATGACTTGTTCCGTTTATTACGAAGCAGTAGCTTTAACGTCGTCTATAAAATAACTAAAAAACTAAATACATTAATAAAACGTGGCAAGGATATTTACATAACAACGATAAAACAAATGTTGTATATAAATTAAATTGCCAAAATTGTAATGTGTCATATATTGGGCAAACAAAAAGGCATTTACGTACTCGAGTGAAAGAGCATTCTAGTAATATCAAATTGCATGAAACGAATCATTCCGTTATAAGTAAACATAGATTAGAATCAGGACACGATTTTGACTGGATGAAACCTAACATATTACATAATGAGAAATACGTGCGAAAGAGAGAAATTGCTGAAATGTTTTATATTAAAAAATTCAACAATACAATCAACCTACAGAAAGACACTGATAGTTTAAACAACATCTACGACAAAATAATAAAGGTCGTGTAGTTTTTTATTATTTTTTATTTAACATATTCAGTTTTTGACGAAGTCTCGCACTGACACAACATTTTATCTCTCTTTTTCAAATGTGGCAAGTCGTTAATGATCTTGTAATTGTGATATGTGAAGTTTACAAAATTAAGATTTAAATCGTTATACTCTTTTATCTGAACCGTATGTACTCAAATTGTTCACAGTCAATTCATGTATATTACTGTTTTATTCAAACCGTCAAAAAATCTAATTATCAATTGCATTATTCCAGTGTATACTTGAAAAGGACCACAACCATATGATCGAAACGTCGTATTTTTAATAAATAAACATTCTGGCTAGTTTTGGTCGATTATATATTTTTTAATGATCCTTTGAAAATCAGTAAATTTTGACTTTTTTTAATACTTTTTTTTACGTAAAAGGCTGCCTAGAGCTGACTGAAGCGACTCTGGTAGAGAAGTTGTAGTATAGGGACACCTTAGTTTTTCCCCCCACCTGACCCGGAACTCCTCCCTTCAGACTTTCGAATATTCGCCTACCGAAAATACGGCTTGAGTATGCCCTACCCATAGTGACAACAGAAGGTTAATTCGCAAAATAATAAATAAAAGAAATGTAAAGAAGTACAGAAGATTCCTTAAGAATATTTAAAATTATATTACAATATCATAGACAATTCTTTAAAAACAGACAATAATTAATTAAATAACTTTTAGATGCATGTGCAAGTCTAACTCAAATATTTAAACTAAAGGATGCGACAAATATTGTCCCGATGTTGTTAATGCAATAAATAACTTGACAAGTTGAATTTGCCTGTAGATATTCGATCAACTTCTGATAGTTTCAATCTCTAGATTGCAAGATAGATTTACCGATGTAAACATGACTACAAACGTATCATAATAAGATATGTAAGTTTAATACTGCGAAAACATAAAATGTATTATCTGTATTATCGATGATAAATCTAGCAATTTTTATGTAACAAAAGATAAATAAGATTTAATATCTTGATATTTTATAATTATAATTTATAATTAGAAATAATAAATAATATATCATCCGCGTTTTTTATTATTCGATCGTTTTTCTACTGGAACATTTTGAAAAACTATGAAAAATTGATTACACGTGTATTTTACTATCTTTGATCAATCGAATGCACTGTACGAATTATTTTGCATTGGGTTTAATCGAGAAAAATACACAAATTATTCATTTTATCAGCAGTTTTATAATTTGATGATAAAAAATCGATTATAATCGATCGTTATAATCGATCATGAGAAAAAGAGTCTTAAAAAGTAACATTCAAAGATAAATAGATACTTTACACACACGCACACACACGAACTCGACGTATTAAAAAGAATCTGTCGAGAGACATAAAGGAACATCGATTATATTAGTGTATCTGAATCATTGAGAAGATCGCATGGAACATTGATACCTGTTGTTCCCTAGTCGAGGATCGCGTGAATGTCGATTGATTACAAACATCTACAAGAAAATTATTATGTTAAGAACGTCAAAAATATTATGTGTTTTACTAAAAGTGTTAATGCTAACGAGAGCAGCCATCGCGTTCTTTTCGGAGGATCAGGAAGATCGTATAACTAAGGTCAGCCTCTGAAAAATGTATTTTCGTGTGCTCTGATCTAAACTTCAGGCAGTTAAGAAATTTTTTCATGAAGAAAACTGAATATTATATATTGCAGATAATATATTACTTGTGTAATGTAACTGTACAATACGTAATTAAAGAGATTTTGATGCTTTAGAAAAATATGTATAAAGTTTATTCATTTTACGTCACATGTAAAAATTGACATTATATAGTACAAAATTAAACTTAACTGACTATATTAAAACTTAAACGTAATGTAATATGTGTTGTTGTAATTGTTATATTTAAGAAAAAGAATTTTTAACATTAATAATTTAGTTGATTATGTTCATTCTCTGCTACATTGATAAACACATATGTGACACTTTTGTTATTTACATGATTTTTGTAATTTCTAAAGCATCTTTATTCCTCTCTCTATTTATATTTATTAATTTTAGTATAAAACTTACACAAAATATTTTTCATTTAATAAAATTAAAATAAAAATTTAAAATTTTCGAGTTGTATTATGTTGTAACAAAGCGTCTACTATATATTAAAGTATAAGATCGATACAGTAAAACTTTAAATTTCCTCTCAATCAATTTGTCTTAAGGCCAGTAACATGTACAATTGCTTTCACTCGCTATATGTGCGAATTGATATGCTATTTATCACTCAATGTATATGTATATGTATGTTAACATATGTACATACATATATTCGAGATACAAATCGAAAGCTTGTGGCATCGTAGTCTTCAGAATTCATTTGCATCCAAAAATATAACCATACAGAAAGAAATTTAACAAGATTTTTAAAATAAACTGGAATTAATAAAATTTCTATGACAACAAAGAAAATGATAATAAAAATAAATGATAATAAAAATATTGATAATAATGATAATAATGATAATAATGATAATAAAAATATTCATTGTTGAAATAAAAACATTGTTAAAACTATCAGTGATAACCGTATTCGTGAAAATGGAAATCAAGTTAAAGTAGAGTCGCTTACTTGAAGAAATTAATTAATTGATCTAAAACTAATATAAAACCGAATTATTAGATAAAATTGATTCAACAATCAAAGAGAGCCAGGCTTCCCATGAATTATTTGCTAAGAGAGACAGTTATAAATTCTTATTGGCTTTTATTAATCCATTCTTGCATATATTCTTCAATTTTCTCCTTGACATAAGAAAAATGTTTTTATATCTCGATCAGGAACACAATAAGAAAAAATAAAAAAAAAGTGATTTGCACAGTATTTAATACATTACACAGTGCATCTACATGTTTTTAATTGTAAAGTATAAATGTAAAATATAAATTATCATAAAATATGGAATAGATATTAAACAAACAAGAAATTTTATAGTAATTTTACTTACCATTATCATTTATATAACTAATTTTAAAACTATCGAAAAGCCATCTATTTGAACAACTAATTACTTGATGCTTTTTGATTTTTCGGTATCAGTAGGTGAAACATGTGCTAATATTTTGTAATTATGTCTTTTCTATTGAATATGTTAATAGAACATTATTTATAGTCATATAATATTTGATAAACGAGTTATTGACTTTATAAATTAACTTCTTATTTTTTCATTAAAGATAATACAAAACTACTTATAACATTTATTTTGAAACATTTTGAGATAATTTACTAAATATATATGTTGAATACACAGTAACTCGAATGCCAATAATGGACAGTTCGACGTAAAGTGAAGCAAAACAATCTGCGAATTTGGCTGAATCATTTACAAATTTAACGTGATCCATTTCTAACAAAACTGACGTTGCTTTGAAACGTTAGCATATCTATCGCATATTTATAAATTTCGCTATTTGTAACTTTGCTTTTATTACTTGAACGACTTATATTTATCAGATCATCTGCTATATTAGACAGAAATAAGTTTCTATCTAATCGCACATATATTTTTCCTCAAACAATTCGACAGGATAGTAGATTTACAAGCTATACAATGTATATTCAACAGAAAACTCCAGTCTTGAAGATCATCCAGCATCGTGACTATATGTCTTCAAACATCAAGTCTGTCCAGGATTATTTTGACATCGAGACTGTGAGAAATGAAGTTGGTAAGAAATGCAAACATGTCTACAATTCCAGAACCTAGTGATAAATTGCAGGAAAATGTATTGTGACCGTAAATAATTATAGATATAATTCTGACTGATAGTTTTCGAAGGGTCGTTGACGGCGACCTGCGGCACACCTTCGGCACGATACCCGAGAAAACCGACTGTTAGATTAGGCAACAAAACGATATAAAAAGTTGGGCGCCAGGCGCGAGTATCCGCGCCGCACAAAAGGGTTATATAAATCGCAAATATTAGATCGGTTTAATAATCGCGACGGAAGAATACGCGGCTACTCAAGTAACGGAATTGATAAAAAGGGTGGTCCGTGCGGACGGGACGGGAGAGAATCGAGAGAGAGGCACTATTAAATTGACACACGTGAATAAATTGGAAAAGAATATAATATTTTAAATAGAGAAAGAGTAGTATAAATGAAAAGATTAAATGAGAAAGAGTAGTATAAATGAAAATATAATATATGAAAAGAGTAATATAAAAAGAACATTAATAAGAAATATAATTTGTAAGAGTCCGGCCAGATGTTTGTTGGCCGCAAGGACTTCTCGCGATCGAGCGCAAGAGTATCGTATTTCACGCGCGAGCCGAAAATCAATTCTTCGGCGGATAAGATTTTCTCACGACTCGAGGCTTATTCGGGCCTCGGCAGCGATGGAAATTTCTCCGTGAGCTGAATTAACTTGCGCTCGCCCGCGTGGAATTCCGAATTGCACAATTAAAAAAAAAAAAAAATACAAGAGTCTACGTCGCGGTAATAATACTCGTAAATATAATCAATTTCGATAGCGCGGTACGACTTGCATTCTCGATCGTAATTCCACAATAATTGAACCGCCACAAAGGCAGCGACAGACTCTACAATATAACGACGCGAAAAATAACAATATCTCAGATTAACACGACGGCATTAAAGAACGCCTAAATAAAGTATGACAATAGATACGCGACATATATAGTATACTAACGCTCAATAGGCGACGAACGGACATTATAATAGATGCGCAATAGACAAAGCGGGTACGATGTACGAGCTCGTTATACAAAAAAATTCTCCATATAAAGAAAAAGACACGAAATTTATGACAAGACGATAATTATTGATTGTCAGCGGCAAATGATCTCGGGAGAGAGAGTACTCACGCGGATCCGTCGGCTCAGATGAGTCGTTTCGCCGATCGACTGCTTTAATCTCTGAATTGCGACTAAATATGCAGAACATAAAAGAAAATATTAACTTACGGCAGCGATGAATCTATGGCGCGACTCATCTGAACCTTACTCACAATAGGCGGCTTCACAATAGGACGACATCGGTCTCACCAGTAATAAGTTCTCGAAGTTTCCTTCCAAACGCAGCGATAATGGGCCTCCGCTCTATACGCTGGTCCGCCGAACAGTGACGAGCGGAAGGCCCGCAGGAGACACGCCGGCATATTAAGGTGTAATAAGGCCACTTGTGGCGCTTCCGAACCCAGCCAGAAATGATTGGTCGAATCGACATCGATATGCGGGTTCGAAATGGGATTGAAATTGACATCGACATCGATCTCTTTTTGTCTCTCATGTCGATCTCCTGTCGACTCGACTGCGTAATCGACGTCTAGTCGACGTCTAATCGACGTCAAGTCGATTTCTATCGGGCCAGATAAATATTGCAGGAAATGATAATAAATTTAATATATGTATATATATAATCAGATAAATTCAATGTTTATTTTAGAACAATAAAAATATTATCTTTTTATTAGTCTTACATTTAACATCACAATTGGTTTAATCACTACCCAACCAGAAATGATTGATCGAATCGACGATCGAAATTTGTAGTCGATTCGACTTAAAAATAGGCTTAAATTTCGACCAGTCATCGACAAGTCTGACGTTTATCTGTTCGATTTTTCAAAAATCAGTTTAATATCTGAATTCCCCTCTACGGGAATCGTATCAGAAATTAAACTGATAGAAATAATTACATATGTTATTAACCGCATTTTATAGGCCATATATACGCTCATGACAAGAACTCGAATACGGGTATAGAAAATGAATAATGAACCGCGTAGCGGTAAACGAATAAACTACACTATTTTAATAATAGTAAATAAAGTATATACTGTGCTTTCCAGCTTTGTGTTTCGATGTAAAATTGACTAAAAGACAATAGAAATCTTATAGAAATATTCGCAATTGCTCAATTAATATAAAAACAATTTTTATGATGAAGTCGAAAATGACAAATAATATATCGACTAGTATTCGACCATCAACCATTCATCGACGAATCGACGTCAATTCGACCAATCATTTCTGGCTGGGTAATTTTAGACAAAATTTGCGGCTTTTGAATACAGGTAATAGAAAGAAGCAACTCTTGATGCCAAAACAATTCGATCGAAATTGGCTGATTTTCGATGTCAATTTCGATGTCGATGAATTTTCGGTGAATCGACGTTGAATCGACGTCGATTCGACATCAGCCTTCTCACTGGGAATTACTCAGGGCCGAGGCGCGGCCTTGAGGGTTCTTGCGGCCTTCGCGTTTATTATCTCGAGCTCTCGGTTTCTCGCTCGCTTCCTTTTTACCCTTAGGTCTCGGAAAACGTTTATTGCGGCAGCGTGCGGACTTGTCCGGCCCTCTTCTCCCTTTATACGTGTGATGTACCCCCTGTCGATTTCCCTCTCGATCGTGTTCCATCTGGTAAGGAAATTCGGGCCCGCGCATCGGACACAGTGCCGTAGCTCCTTATCGGGGCTCTCACGCTCCTTGCGCTTGAGTGGCCTTCCCCTGGGATGTTTTCTTCGAGCCTGTAAAGAGCGGTTATTTAAAATGCGGCAGTGGCGGTTCTTCTCTCAAATAGCGTAACCCGGTGTAAAAGTTGGTAATTATTACCTGGCGTGTTCCTATTATCGGTATCGGGTCTCCCCTCGTCCTCAATGTCAATTGCGTTCTCTTCGTCGTCATCGGATGAGACCCCGCCGACCGTATTCGTCTGCCACTGTAACTATAATCTACATCTCGCAAAACACGGAATGCCAAAAATAACGTAAATCGCGGGATCGCGTCCGATCCCGCGCTCGGGCCGCGCTCTTTCTCCCTAAATCGAGAGAGCGGAGGCCCGCGCGACCGACCACGACCGGGCTTCTCAGCTCTTGTGACGGACGGACAAAACGTCACATCACAGTACGTTATCAAAATCAAATCAAATCACAAATAATTATGAAAATAATATAACTTTACAAATTCAAGAAAATATAAATTAAATCTAAAGAAATATCTCTCAACAACAAGACAAATATAAATATAAATTCTATTCGAGAGGAGAGTGAAAAAGAGGGAAGGATGCAGGCACTGTAAGCGCAATAGTTTAAGATAAAGTCAGTCTCATTATTTAGCTAGTTTAAGTTGTTTTTAAGCAGTTGCAAATCTTATATTTCTAAACTCTTAATCACTGATAGAAAATTTCGAGAAGCGGTAAACGCTCTGTGAACGTTGAAATATTTCTATTCATTATAAGATATTCGTTTCTGCTCAATAACAGTAATTATGTTTCTAATTGTAAGTCTCAAAAACACTTTCTTACAAATACACTTTCTTACAAATACACTTTCTTATTATTTCAAATTGCACTCTTTGATTTTTAAAAATTAATATTGGCTACGTTAATTTTTATATTTGTAATTTATGTTTATCTTATTTTATTTATAAATGTCTGTCATCTAAACTTATCTGAGGTATACTATTATGTTTTCTTTATTAACAATTCGAAAAATTATCCCATTTTATCTTTTTTTTCAATTACTAAAATCAGAATTTTTATGTATAATTATACATATGTGTAACGCACCACTTTCGCGAGTGCGGCTCGGACTTCGCTCTGTCGGGATCAGGGCTCGTGAAAGGGTCGGCGAGACAACAGACTCGATGTTAGAGTAAAATAATTATTTATTTAAAGTGTAGAATGCATGTACAAGTATGTAACGTGTGTATGTGTTCGTGTTTACAGTGTGCGTGTGTGTTCGTATTTACAGTGTGCGTGTGTGTTCGTATTTACAGCGCGTTGATGTGCATGTGTAACGTGTACGTCAAATGCGGCCGGTGAAATATACGTGCGAACGATGCGTGAATGTATGATTGAGTGGTGTGTGTGTATATGTACAGAATGCGTGAGCGGTGAAGGTATGTGCAAGTGATGCGCGTGTGCATGTACAGTAAGCGTGAACGGTGGATGCAGTGTTGACCGGGTCGGACTATGCAGTAGATCTTTTATTAGTTGTCCGACGATACATAGATCGCGAAGTATATGGCCGGTGATTTAATGTTCTGAGAAACGCCTCGCGCGTCGGTATTCGTATCTTGCCGGTGGCAATGTTGTGACGCGTTTTTCGGCTGTTGTGGCGATTTAAATGCCAAGCGCGTATCTGATCTTTGGTTGGCGCGGGGCGTGAGGCGCGGGGCGCGAGAGCGCGAGGCGCGAGAACACGAGAGCGCGTGGCGCGGGAATGCGGGAGCGCGGGGTGCGAGAGCGCGAGATCGCGAGGCGCGGGGGCGCGATTATATCGCAGCCGCGGTAATTAACGCTTCGATTGATTTGTGGTCGGGATTATAGCAGGATGCGACGATTAGACGGGAACGCCCGTCAGCGGCAGGTGACTCCCTACCCGTAGAATATCGTCGTCGCGTGGTTCGGTAGGATTTTCCGAATGCGCTGAAAGCTCTCAGCGGAGACCGGGTGCGCCCGACCTCGTATATTCGGTAAAGGTTTTTGAGGAAGCCTTCTTCGGAGATGCCGCAAGCTTTCGGCGGAGGCTAGGTGCGCACAACCTATGTTTCTCTCTCCTAAGAGAAGCTGTCGGTGTTTCGGAACTCGTCAGGCGCCGTACGGGCTCTGAGCGGAGCAGGAAACGGAGTTATCTCTTAGCGCCGGGGCGGCCTGTTTTATACGCCGAAATTACCCTCTCGGGTAATTTCGGTCGTTATCGCGGGGCCTGATTGTCTCAGCGTTAATTGTCAAAAGCTGTTAAACGCTCGGGCGGATTCGGAGCCGTCCGGGCGGCCTCGACGGCGCCGGCGGTGCGGACGGGACCATCGCTCGGCGCTTTCCGACGAGACTCGGAGCGCTTCGGGGCGCCAAGTCGACGGCCCGATATTCGGATACCGGCGGCCGTATAACGGCCCGAATCCGTCGCTATCTTTGAAATTAATTAAATGGGCGCAATCCGCTGCTGCACCGTGCCCGGCTGGTGTTCGCCGGGCGGCAGCCTTCCGGCGGATCGACGGCCGGGTAACGAGTCACGGGGGTGGATCGTTACATATGTATATGTCAATATATATTATGAAGAATCTCTAAATAGATTTACTTATATATATTCAATTTTTGTATATAAATTTGTATATAATTATATACGAATTTGAAACCTGCAGACAGCATTCCAAGCAAACCAACATTTCCCAGGGCATTCGTGGAATTCGGCAATAGACTATGAGAAAAACATTTTTGTGACATTCAGGTAAATAATCTAAATTCTTAACTATTTTATTCTTTTAAGTTTAACAAGATATATATGTATAAGTAGAGGAAAGGAGGCAAATTTGGAATATTGTTGGTAATTTGGAATACCGAAATATAAAAAAAACTAGTGACGCCAACTAGTTTGAATCACTGCATACAAATAGAGTAGCGACCCACCAACTAATGACATTTGCGGTATGGATCGCCATGTTGACAGTATTGTTTTAAATTAGACGAAAATAAAACTAGACATTCGCAAGATTTTTTAAGTGAGTCTGCAATCCGTTTCCACCATGGTTAAAATTTATCAAATATTTGTTGAAATTCATTTAAATTGTTCCTTGACATGTTAATTTTATGAATTCCTACTGATTTTGCAATGATTTTCGATATGTGACACGTGATTTAAAAATTGAGATTAACCATGATGTGTTGTTAATTTGGAATACTATATATAAAATTACTTTGGAATATTCCAAATAATATGTGATGACGTGAGGGGAGAACAATGAGTTCAATGGTTCATATGTGAGATATGGGTACACAGCAAATGCGCTGGCTATGACTCCAAAACTTATATGTGTGATTATTGTTAATAGATGAATCATAAGTACTTAGTAGTTTATAAAAGAAGATTATATAAGACGAAGAAGAAAGATTTATATAAATTTATAAGAGAACAATAGTTTATAAAAAAAAGAGATGATTATATAAGACGAAGAAGAACGATTTAGAAAATGTGAATGTAATTCGAAGTACCCTATTCCAAATTACCAGCACATTAACTAAATCACTCTTTTCTATGATTTTTCAATCAAGCCAAAGTTTCAGGCATTTTTTGATTTCAAATACTGTTGATTATTTTTTGATTGATAATATATTAGTTTTCCTACGTTTAGAAGTAGTGTTCATTATTCAGCTCCTCACACATGGTTTTTTATAATTTTTTTTCAAACTAGTATTCCAAATTTGCTTCCTTTCCTCTACATATTGTATACATACATATACAGGGTGTCCGGTATCAAACGGACCAACGCTCGTGAACGGATAGAGCGCAGTAAACTGAAAAGAAAAGTCCTTTACCATTTTGCAATTTTCGCAATAATTATTAAAATATTAATTAATAAGTATTGGCTAATGAGCGCGCGTTTCGCGCGGCTAGACCGTAGGACGTACGCTCTGGAAGAGCGTATATATCCTATAGCATATGTTACGTGCATTATAGATTTTCAGCACTCGGGTAGGGAATCCGAACGCATTCCTAGGCGTGCCAGCGGCGAGTATCACATGGCAACGAAGTATGGCCGCGCGACGAGAGCCGGCGTATGCGCGAGCGGCGAGCGGGCAGAAGCGGCGCGTGACGCTGGGACTTCCTATCGATCGATAATTGTCTCGCGTTTTTGATGAAATAATTTCATGGCAAGAAAATGTGGCGGTACTAGCATTTCCTCACCACCTTGCGGTAGATAGCATGGCGCGTTTTTTTAAAAGTGGTTTCCCCAGTAGGCCTAATCCACTCTCATTTTTTAACGTAAAAGCTGTTCGAAATGTCTCCCTCGTTCTTCAATACATAATTCTGCTCTACGAACAGTACTGCGCGTTGCACGATATGCCATTTCCGGCGTGATAGTATTGAAGGCCGCTAAAATCGCTTCGCGTACTTCATTTTCTGTACCATCACGCCGGTTCTCAATCAAGGTTTTAACATACCCCCAAATGAAAAAATCCAGCACATTAAGGTCTGGCGACCGCGCCGGCCAAGCGATAGGGCACCCTCAACCTATCCACCTTCCCGGAAAACGCGCGTTTAAAAGTTGCCGTACATGACGGCAAAAGTGTGCAGAAGCTCCGTCTTGCTGATAAATCAGCTCTGCCCGTACGCGGAAAGGGACGTCCGCGAGGAGCAGAGGCAACTGATTTTCGAGGAAGTCCGCGTATACTTCCCCATTGAGACGCGGCGGAAGAAAGAATGGGCCAATTTGAAAACCACCAACGCGAGAACGTTTGAAGAAAGCCGCAGGAGGAAAATGTTTTTACCCACACGACTACTTACCACTTTTTTCGCGATTACTACTGCCCATACATTTATCGTCCAACGATGCTGAAACGCACCCTGGCGAACGGCATGCGGATTTTCATCTTGCCACAATAAAAAATTGCAGGAATTAAATATACCGTTCGGTGTGAACGTCGCCTCGTCCGTTCATAAAATTCAGTCGGGAAATAATAAATTCCGCCGATATTGTGCGAGGAACCCTGCTCGTTTTGTTAATCATTAATATACGCTGAAAACATCGCAAATATCGAATGAAAATGATTAAAATAAAATAACAAAAATAGATGCGTTGTTCTTTATCTTCCGCAAAAAGTTGCTGTACTCGCAGAAAATGATACGGGTGCAACGCGTTTCGACGTAAAGTACGATGCACCACGTATCGCGAGTAACCGAGCGCACGAGCTGCACGGCGCACACTGTTTCCCGGATTTTCTTCGAACATCCGCAGGATCCTTTCTTCGTCATCGGCACGTCATGCAATTTTCAGCTGCATTAATATTTTATCTGTATACAGGGTGATTCAGAACGAGTGTAAAAAACTTTGACAGATTATGTGGGAGGTCATTCCGAGTAAAAAATGTTATATGAACATAGGTCCTATCTTTAATATTTACGTAGTTACAGAAGTTTTAAAATTTTGCTGCTATCATAGTAAAATAACATGATTCGTAGGAAGTGACCTTGAGAAATCAAAACAAAACAGGAGAAGATCATTTATTTACAGTTTAATTTTATAATAAATGCTCAAAATGTCCTGATCTTAAATGCACGCATTGCACCGACGAGTCAAGGAATCGTTTACACGTGGGGACATTTAAAACAGATAGTGTACAGTGTTGAAATAAACCCGTGAAGAATTGCATCAAAGAATTATTGATGTAGCAAATAAAATTCGTATGAATAATGTAATGTATCGTGTGTACGATTAGTACGAAACAGGATGCGCCGTGTGGCTGAAATGCTCGGTCTCTCGCGATACGTGGTGCATCGTGTTCTACGTCAGAACGGATTGCATCCGTATCATCACTAGCGAGTACAGCTTTATCGAGAGATCACGAACTGCGTGTCTATTTTTGTCAAGGTATTTTTATTATCTTCATTTAATGTTTTTGCGTTATTTTTAATAAATATTAACAGTCAGCGAAACACATACAGGATTTTCTTGCGCAGTGTCGGCGGAATAATTTTTTCCCCGACCGAATTATATAGACCGATGAAGCCGTTCACACCGAACGGCGTGTTTAATTCACATAATTTCCTGTATTGGGCAGAGGAAAACCGGCACGTCGTTCGAGAACGCGCTTTTCAGTATCGCTGGGCGATAAATGTATGGACAGGAATAACAGCGAATCGAATCGTGAGTAGTAAATAATTTTGATAATATTAGTAGTAAGTAGTAAATAATTATTATTATAATTCCGCCATTTTGAATTGACAATTAAGTGTAATAGCATGTGCACTCAAAGCTTATACTTGACCTATTCTTTGCAAGGAAATTTGTATTACAATTATTTATTTATTTGCTGTTATATATAAGTGTGTATTTACTTTTCTTCTAAATTATATAGAATGTCTAAAATTCAAACAGCTATAACTTGATGAAGAAAGTTGTACGATCATGAACCAAAATTCGTTTGAAAGCTCCTGAATTATACTTCCAGATGCCGTTGAGTTTATTTAGAAACCAGCTTTCTTTATGCCGCAAAAAAAGTTATAAATGGCCAAGAACGCCATTTTTGGCACCTTTCATTCCAATTTACTCAAAATCCTGACGTGCTAGGCAAATTCTGATAACGGCACCGTGTTCAGCGCGAAAAAATCTTCGGGAAACGTACTATCGCACTTCGGAGAGAAAGAAAAAGTGATTTTTTGTCTTACTGTGTTATTCGCAGCGGACATTTCTGGTTGTAGGTGTAACCTGATTTTAAGCGCAGGAAATAAAACAAATTTCGATTATTTAACACTTGACATGATAAACATTCATTTGTACAGTGCATACGAGCAACAAATCTATATTTTAAAAAAAAGTATGCTCTTCTCAAAAGCAAAAAAAACGCTTTTAAACATATCAAGAAAATACGTATTTCTTTAATACCTCATATATATCAAGCCTTATCTCTTGATAAATCTTTACAAACATATCCCCCGACGATATGTCTCATACCTAACATGAAAGATTATCATGTTGAAGAAGTGTTGATAACCGCGAATAATATCGTCGTAAGGCTTCCGGAGCCAGTTCTCAATAAGGGATACGAAAAGTACAACTTAGCTACCACTATATATACCATCTCCATTATTTGACAATTATTTGACATGTTTGAACAATGACCTTAACAAGTTGGAAGAATTCAATGTGCAGACATACGAACGGCGTTACGAAATTCAGAATTTAACGTTCACAGAGTACACGCTGAAGCTCACACTGAGCAATTTCTACGTCGACAAGTTATCGATGGACTTGCAATACGACGCGAGTGTTAAACTGACAACTACCCAGGGCAACCTCAACGCGCCGGAAGATGTGACGATTCGAGTTCTAACACCTACTGTTGCGGTAGTCTATTGGACGCCACCCAAGAAACTAAATTGCGTGACAGTAAACTACAAGGTGCATTGGATGCCAGTTATTTTTCCAAATAACATGCAAAAACTAACTTATCAACAAACAACTTATCAATCAGCCTGAACGTAGGTAGATGGCAAGTTTTTCACGACAATCCAATCGCTGCTGCCAGGACAAAAATATTTGATATGCGTGGGTATATATCCAGCCAACTTCAGCAATTTCTTCACTGACAGTTTGACCAAAATAGTCTACGTGTCTCAACCGAATAATTTAATTTTGAGCGGGGTCAATACAAATGGTATGAATATCTCGTGGATTTCTAGTGTCAATCTGACGATCCATACTGTGTGTGGATTTGGTTACATACTGGAATATAACATTCATGGGATGCGGGAATGGCGAACCGCGATTAGCACTGAGGTGAATAATGACAAAATAACATTTTATATAAAAAATTTACTCCTGCGAACTCTATACAAATTTCGTTTGATTCTGAGATACCCTAAGCACATGAAACTTTATATGGCCGCCTGATGAAAGATTTATTTTTGAAACGATTGGTAAGCAAATGAAGTCATTATGATATCATGTGTTTACTTTAAGAATGTTTTAACGAATTTTTTAAATTCAAAGTTAAATAATAAAGTTTTAAGTAAAAGTATGTACTAGAATAAAACAAAGAAAATTAAATTGCACTCTTGTGTAACAAAGGTAATGTTCCGAGCGCTGCTGGGATACCTACGGTAACGAAACTTCCAAATTTCACGTATTATTTAAACTGAGAATCTGCGCAAGTTCACGATTTACAAGTGACGTTGTATCGATTGGAGGGTTTAATTATTGAAGATAAGAACAAAGAAGGTAATCAAATCGACAAAGACAAACATTGAAATTTATATTATAACGGAACAGATAATTACTGGATAATTACCAGAAATATGGATCAGAAATATCAATTTCGCGTGCAGGTTAAAAACGCTTACGGCGTTGGAGTATGGAGTGAATTAAGCGCGATCGTTTATCTAACAGAATCGATCGAAATATCAGCTATGCAATATCTATCATACCTATACAATTATCTACCATTAATGTTAAGTCTTGTCATTACCTTTGTTATCTGTACTTTTATTGTTGTAAGTATATTTGATATAAATTTCGGACTTTAATTGCTTATTATTTTAGATTTGATATACATATATAGAGAGTTTTTAAAATTTGATATATGTATATAAATAGTTTTTGAAAAGTTAGTTTACTTGTTGAAAATAATTTAAATTTCGCAGTGCATACTATTAGATAATATCATAACTCTTTTTTATCTAACAGCATACCGACGACGCCAAGCAAGTAAGAAAATAGTTCCGCCTTCAATAATAATTGATATGGAATCAACTCCAAACGACACACCTTCCGAAAATGTTCAACTCAAGGCTCCGAAGTTGCTATATAATCTGGACGAATTTGCATTGACTATTATCGGAAAAAAGCAAATTACTCTAGGAGAGGTTCTAGCCAGCGGCGCATTCGGAAAAGTAAAAACTCTAATTTCTTATTACTTAAATATATCCTCGTACATTTTCCTTAATTTTTTAATCAGAAAATTTTGCGGTAAAGACACATTTTTAATAAAAATAATTGCAAAAGTCAAAATTTTGCATAGAAAATTAATTAATATAAATATTTTTAACATGCGTTTTATCGATTTGTGTTAATTACGAAATATTTCGAAGGTATACTAAGGAACCGTCAAAGATTTTAAAGGGTCGGAAACAACGCTTGTCGCAATAAAGATGCTACCAAAAAATGCTTTTTCGCAAGAAAAAATAAAATTCTTGGAAGAAGCCAATCTTACGAGCGACTTTCGCCAAACATGTGCTAAGATTGTTGGGCATCTGTGTTGACACAGATTTCGTCTAAATTCTGTAAAACCAACCATTTATTGTCTTTATACCTCTTACTGTTCATTATAAAAGTGTCAATCGCTCGACGTTTTGCTGTAATTACAATTCCCTTTGATAGTCTATCATTGCAAATTAAACACTCGTTACAATCAGACATGTTTGTCTTCACAAGCTAACTTTTCTTCGCAATTAATGCAACTTCTTAAATTAATAAATACACAAACTGCTCACGATTAATACGATGCTCAGAAACGTGGACTTTTCACTCGAAAAATTGAAAATCTACTAAATGAGATGTAAGGAGAACAAATGCGACCACATATCCGTGACGTGTCAGATCGAAACAAAAATGGTCGGTTGTAAGCAAAAAAGGTCTAAAAAATCGATTACCCACTGAAATATAATAATACTGCAACGTGCGCTGCCCTGTGCTAAGAAGTGATCCGAGAGAGAGCATGTTAAGTGGTATCTGTATCTTTGTTTAACTTGTACTGCGCACATGTGGTAGGAAGCGTGTAGCAATGTGTGGGAGCGTATATAGATTATACTTAATAAAACAAAGCCACTTAAGACTCTCTTTGTCATTTCACGACACTAGCATCAGCGCGCGTTCTAGTATTATTATATTTCAGTGGTTGCACCATGAAAAATATTTTTTGAATATCTCAGAAAATGTATGATTTTTTTGGAATTTTTAATTTCATTTTAAATGACCATAGATACTGAGGATTGAAATAGTTATCCAAGACGGTGGTGTGGAAAACAGTCAAAAGGTGTACATCTATATGTATGAATAAATTTTATAAATATGAATAAATCTTCTTTAAATATTTTTTGAGTTGATATGTTCTCCCATGAGTCGACGAGTACAACAAATATATTATGTTTTTGGAATTGTTTATGACAATTTTTAAATAAATAATTTGTTAACAAATAAGAAAAAATGAGAGAATGTGTTGAAAACGGCTTTGCAATAATTTATAGATCAATAATAATGAAAAATGACGTGAATGTTAATGGATAATAATTATTTCAGTGTAAAACAATCGTTATCCAACCTGTGCGCAATATTGAATAACTTCGCGCGTCAATTAAAAAATCAGCGTTCGTTGTACGAAAAAATGCAAGAGTCCTTTTTTGTGGCAAATTTCGTCCCCAACAAGATGCATATAATAAGATTCGTCTCAAATGAATTCTAAAACCTGAAAACAGCATAGAACTTTAAGGCTACTCCAAAAAGTAAAATTTCTTTGTTTATAACATAGCTACAAAATAAACAAAAGAGGTAAAAATCGGTTGCACCATGAAAAATATTTTTTAATGTTCTCAGATAATGTGTGATTTTTTGGGGATTTTTAATTCTATTTTAAATGACAGAAAAAAATCACCGGCCCAACATAAAAAAAAAACGACGGAATCGAGGGTTTTCGGGATCTGAGTTTCGGAGTTTGACGGCGCGTGCAAGCTAAACGACTGACATGATGATAAATGTTGTTCCAATCATTATTGTAGATAATTTTACGCTCCACAAAAAAGGTACGTATAGTTTTTACCCTATCTTGCTTGGTTCTCGAGATATTTGAGAAAAAACAAAAAAAGTCGCGTTTTTTGTTTATAATATTGTTAATAACTTTTTATTCCCGTTAATTTTGCGAAGCAAAATTAATCCCACTTATAGCACCTCAAACCAAAGCGATTCATGGTGATTGCAACCTGGGAAGACTAATTGGAGGGTTCGATGTCTAATATGACTGGCCTATTAAAATAATCCGCCCTTCGGACATCAATTTCACTTCAAATCTGCCTGCAACAATAAGCAACTGTATGCTGTGTACATAGATTAATATTAATATAAGAAAAGTTGTGTTATAAGAAATTATTTCTTGAGAGAAATTGTGTTATAAAAAATCATTTATTTTAAATAGGAGGAACGGGCTAATTAAGAGCCAGGCGCGATAAATAGTGCGAGTAGTAATATTAAGTTATATAAATTTATTTTCGAACGTTTCTTTAGAGAAAAAATTTACATGGATCGTCAATATTATCTTCATATTGTTTAAAGCGATTTAAATATTTTCTTATTGTTGTAACGCACCACTTTCGCGAGTGCGGCTCGGATTCTTACTCTGCCGGGATCAGGGCTCGAGAAAGGGTCGGCGAGACAGTAGACTTGTGTTTAGTGAAAATAAGAATTATTTATTTAAGCGTAGAATGCATGTACAAGTGTGTGGGTGTGTGTGTGTGTGTGTGTGTTCGCGGGTACCGCGGTGTGTGTGTAGATGTTCGTATTCACAGTGTGCGTGTGTGCATGTACGTACGGCGGCGTGTATATAAATGTTCGGAGTTACAGTGTGCGTGTGTGCATGTATGTACGGCGGCGTGTATATAAATGTTCGGAGTTTACTGGAACGGTCGGCGGGAACGGCGATGGCAATTTTATTATACGTCCGTTCTTACATAAGATGCACGCGGCGTGTCGGTATTTAACGTTCGTGGAAACTCGCACGACGGTTCTAGTTGTGTTGTCGCGTTTTTGTGCGCCTCTCGGGGCTTTAAATGCCTTGTATACACGGTGTTCGGTAGGCGCGGGGCGTGCGGGCACGCGGGCGCGTGAGCGCGAGAGCGCTCCGAAGAGAGAGAGAGAGCGCACGGCGCGAGAGCGCGCGGCGCGAGAGCGCGAGACGCGAGAGCGCGGGGCGCGTGAGCGGGAACGCGGCGTGCTTAGGGTGATTGTTCGTTAATGAACTAATTTCTGGATTATTGGATGTGATAATTATCGGGAACGACGATTAGACGGGAACGCCCGTCAGCGGCAGGTGACTCCCTACCCGTTGAATCTGATCGTCGCGGGGTTTTAAATAGGATCTTCCGAATATTTGCTGAAAACTCTCAGCGGAGACCGGGTGCGCCCGACCTCGTGTATTCGGCGGTAGGTTTTGGAAGGAGGCTTCCTCGGAGATGCCGCAAACTCTCGGCGGAGGCTGGGTGCGCCCAACCTCGGTTTCTTTCTCTAAGAGAAGCTTATCGGTTTTCGGAGTCGTCTCAGGTGCCGTACGGGCTCTGATCGGAGCGGAAAACGGAGTGTCTGTTTTCGGCGTCGGATCGCTCTTTTATACTGGGAAATTACCCAGTCGGGTAATTTCGGTGACATCCGTCGGCCCGATTGTTTCGTTGAGCGCAAATAATTACTAAGAATTATTTTGGCGCTAGGGACCGTCGCTCGGCGTTTTCCGTCGGTACTCGGAATAGTTCGGGCGCCGAGACAACGGTCCTCGCGTTATCTATCGTCGGTCGTATAACGGCTTGATTCGAACGCGCGTTGTTATACTTAAACGGGGCGCATTGCGCCGCTGCATCTTGCCCGGCTGGTGGTCGCCGGGCGGCAGCCTTCCGGCGGATGACGGCCGGGAAACGATCACGGGGCGGATCGTTACATCGTTTTAAGCGATTTAAATTACTATTAAGTTGAACACACGCTGGTTGAAAGTATGCGTTACCTAACTTTTTTTATTTAAAATATAATTTTATTAAATATAATTTTGGTATTGAAATTGTCAATCTTACGAAATCGTGTATCAGCTCTCAAGAAACTTTATCAAAGATGCATCTACGGATTAGTTTTCTAAAAAGATGCAGCAAATCAGAAATTGTACTCCCGCATTTAAATCGTTTTAAACAATATGAAGATAATATTGACGATCCATGTAAACTTTCTTATTTTGTATTGACAGTTCGCTGAAGAGGGTCCGATTCTAGGACCAAAACGTTCGAAAATAAATTCATATACGTAATATTACTACGCGCACTATTTACTGTGCCCCCCTTTCTGGCTCTTAATTAGTCTGTTTCTTCTATTTATATATTTTTTATTAGAGCCTTTTACCATCAAGTCATTTATTTTAAAATTAAAAAAAAAAACAATGTTAATTATATCATATTAAAATATCAAATTTGTAATAATAAAAATATAATTCTTTGCGCTTGTCACAGAAACACAATAGAAACGCTAGAATGTATTGTTATATTCTTATCCCGCAAAAAACATAAAATAAATATATGTATAATATAAAATATAGTATAAAAAAATATATAATACAAATATAAAAATATAAAAGACATATTAGTGTAGATAGCAAAAAATTTAATAAAAATAGATATTTTATTATTATGTGTGCAACTTTTTCTTCAATGCAATCAAACATATTATTTATTTATTATATATTTAATTGTATTCTTGAGAGCCTTTCCATTTGAATTTTTTCAATGCAGATTACTCATCTTATAGGATAAGAGAATGTTAAAGACAATGTATACAGTATGTACAATATATACAGTAAACAATAGCAAGCAGTATATATACATCGATTTAAATATAATATAATTTAAGTTAAAGAAGTTACTTAGAAAAGTACACTATACTAAAAAGTACACTAAACTATACTCGATACATGAAACAATAAATCATTGTGCTATGAACGCATCCAAATTAACGCACCAATCATATAAAACATTTCATGGGTCGCGCGATACATTATTGCAAACGACATAATTGCACTCGATAGTACCTTAATGTTTGCGTGATGACGAATCGCGAGCATGGTAAGTAATTGTTCTTTTCATTTATATATGCATTTATATATGTATATGTATCTATATATTCATACGTATATACACGTTTATTCTTCAAAATATTGCCTTTCACAACTATATAAAGCATTAATTATTGATATATGATATTTACAATTGTAATTCTAAAAGCAACAAATTTTTATAACTTCTAATAACCTTGTATGTTTTTATCAACGTGTATATATATATATATATATATATATATATATTTAGTTAGTCGTTAGTCGGATCTCTATTTTCTCCTCTGCCTCGATTGCCTCCATACTCAATTGCTCGTACTAAAAAAAATAAAAATAAAAAATGAAAAATCTATAACGCTCGAAAGAAAGAAACGATAACAGAGACGCCTATCTGGAGGCTGCGGCACGGTTCTCGCTATTTTTCGCCTGACGCGGCCCTTTGGCCCGCGCTTCGCGATTAGGGAGGAACTCGGTGGACGCGCGCGGGACGGCAACGTCACAGTATATAAATAGTGAGTACAGTATATGTATGTATGTATATACATATATATATACACACACACACGCACATATACATATACAGGGTGTCCGGTAATAATCGCCCCACCCGTCGTGTGCAGGTAGAGCAGGTTAAACCGAATAAGAAAGTCCTGTACCGTTTTACAATCTTCGCAATAATTAATGAGAAATAAATTAAACAAGATCAGCCAATCGGCGCGAGTAAAAGCGCGCGGCGAGAAGAGACAGCCCACGCGGAGATCCAGCGTTATGCATTGCTCGTATTTATCCATTGTCCTTTGTAGAGTGCTCCTCCCCGCTTTGTCGCGTGCGTAGCAACCGCGTAAACATTAGGCTTTTATTTTCGCCGCGCGACAAGAATCACGTAAACAGTAGGAGGTCTCTTCTCGCCGCGCGCTTTTACTCGCACGGATTGGCCGCTATTTTTTATTTAATTTCTTATTAATTATTGCGAAAATCGCAAAACGGTACAGGACTTTCCTACTCAGTTTAACTGCCTCTACCTGCACATGACGGGTGGGGCGATTATTACCGGACACCCTGTATATACATATATTGTACGCACTATACATATATATATATATATATATATATATATATATATGTGTATAGTGCGTACAATATATGTATATATATGTTGTGACGTTGCCGTCCCGCGCGCGTCCGCCGGTTCCTCCCTAATCGCGTAAGGCAAAAAATAATGAGAACCGTGCCGCAGTCTCCAGAGAGGCGTCCGTTATCGTTCTTTTCGTTCAAGCGTTATAGATTTTTTTTTATTTTTATTTTTTTATGATACGAGCGAATGAGTACGGAGGTAATCGAGGCAAAGGAAGCAGGAGAGGCACGGCTAACGACAAAATTCTATGGAGAACACAACAGGGTGGCGAGCACAAATCGAGAGCGGAGAACGCGGAGCACGAGCAGGAAGGAAAAAGCAGAGGCAAGGCCCGTGGCATTCTATCGGAGAGAAGTCAGCGGTGGAAACTCTGCGACGGCCCTGTCGAACGGGCCTTACGATTATATTCGGCAATACCGCGGGTACCTGCGCCCCCGATACGGCCTTGGAATTGTCGCTTACTGTCGTTGTAATTTTAGTGATTTTTGGTGTTCGGGCTATGCCCCGTAATTAATAAAGCTCTTAGTGTCCCGGCCACGACGACAAGTGATCTCGATCCCGTGAGCCTGCAGAGCACAGGCCTCGTTATTGTAGTTAATTGTGATTTCGCGATCGCGTTAAAGTATTGACGGCTTCCTGGAGATTCGCGTCGCGAATATCCTATTGCATGTAATTACGCGTCGTATGGCATGTCGAATGTAGTGTGAATGTGATAGAGTGATTGAGCGTCGCGTTCGACGCGTGTGATTGCGTGAGCCGCCTGTAAGGCGTGAATGCGTGTGAGAGAATTGCGTCGCGTTGCCGCCTTTGTCGGCGTCTCGATTTCGCTTACTCTTCGCGCCGGTATCGATAATTTTGCTACGACTCAATGCGGCTGGCGAGGCCGTTGTGATCGAAAATCGTCGTTGTATCTGGAAGTTGGGAAATGTCCGATTTATAATTCCACGTCGTTGTAAGAGAATCTGATCCGTCGGATCGAACACCCCGTCTCGTACGCGAATCGCTACCGCCGAGCGTATGGCGAATGCGAAGTCTTACGTGTCGTTATTATCTCGTCTTGTCTTGCGAATCTTATTGTTCTCAGAGATTATGTTTACCGTTTATTCATGCCTTGTTTTTAGCCGGGTTTAAGATCTGTTAATATTATTAATTCCGTCCGCCGAATTTCTCGTTCGGGGATCGCAATAACGTTACTTTTTCGATTTCTTGATGACTGTTTCTTTTCACCGATTTATTCAATCTCAATTCTCTGCTTGTTATTTCTCACGAACCGGTTATTATCCAATATCTCTACTTCTTTCTTTTATTGATCTTGTAATTAACTAAATTCCGTCATTTTGCCTCGTTTTTTTTCTTTCTTTTCTTAGCTTCAACTGCTTTTAATTTAATATTCGATTGTAATAAACCCGGCTTTATTTATATTATTTATTCGCTTTTTCTTTTTGTGTGCGTTCGTTACTGTCTGTATTGTTCGTCCGTTTTTAGTGCCTACTGTATCGGTCGCCTCTTGCCTAATTTTGCATTCCGTCAACCAATACCCTGCCCCTCTGCCGTTAGGCGAGCTAGCCCGCCCGTGACGAACACCGGTAATTAACGCTCGCGTAATTTAGCGCGATATCGCGAATTGACGCGTGAGAGATCGCGTCTGGCGCCCAATCTTCGATTTTCGCGTGGGATACGCGGTTTTCGACACGGCACGCGCGGAACTCCCATCAACCCGTTCCTTTTCGGCGTGTTATCCTTTCCCTTGATCCCTTCGCCCTTTTTGTCGGCGACTTTCCCGCTCGACTCTCGCGTTCAACGAGGAAACTCCCCGTCGTTGGCGCAAAAGAGAAGATCCGCGCGACGGCGAGAGCAGGACGGCAATAAAGCCCGTTCACACCGGGAATATAAAGTCGTTGCAATGTATATGTGCGTGTGTATATATATATATATATATACATATATATATACATATACTGTACGCACTATTTATATTCTGTGACGTTGCCGTCCCGCGCGCGTCCACCGAGTTCCTCCCTAATCGCGAAGCGCGGGCCAAAGGGCCGCGTCAGGCGAAAAATAGCGAGAACCGTGCCGCAGCCTCCAGAGAGGCGTTTCTGTTATCGTTTCTTTCTTTCAAGCGTTATAGATTTTTCATTTTTTATTTTTTTTTTTTTTGGTACGAGCAATTGAGTACGGAGGCAATCGAGGCAGAGGAGAAAATAGAGATCCGACTAACGAAAAATAATTCCATGGAGATGACGGGAGAAAAGCGAGCACGAATCGAGAGCGGAGAGCACGGAGCACGAGCCGGAAGAGAACAATCGAGGCAAGGCCCGTTGTACCCTGTCGGAGGGAAATCAGCTGGGTGAAGCTACGACGGTCCTGTCCAACGGGCCTTACACGAATAATAATCGAAATATCGCGGGTACCCGCGCCCCCGACACGGCCTTGAGCGTGCTGCTTTTCGGCGTTGTCGCATGCCGCTACGTGATTGGCCGCGATAACACGCACCCCGCGTGCGCAGCCTTGGGAAGGCCCCGAGCCATCAATTCTGGATCGCGAGGATCCGGGAATCAGCCTGTCGCGACCCGTGCAATAGAGAGGACCTCGAACAGCCGCTGCCGTTTCGTTTCTTGCCTGAAAGACGTTTTGAGAAGGACGAGCCGTTGCTGCCCTGCCGAATCCGAGAAGACCAAGGTGAGGTTACCCTCCGTACTTCACGCCACGTGAGATCGCGTCCGGGATCGCGACACTCTGTCGACATCGCCGTAATTTTTTTGTGTAATTTAGTGCATGGGCTATGCCCTATAATTAATAGACTTTTTGGCTACGCTGACAAGTGGCATCAATCCCCGGAGCCTTCAGAGCACAGGTCTCGTTTATTGTATTGAATTTCTTTTGATATCGCGATTGTGTTAAAGTATTGTCGTCTCTCTGGAGATTCGCGTCGCGGATTTTCGTCGCGTGTAATTGAGCGTCGGTATATAATGTCGAACGTATGTCGTGTGAATGAGAGAGAGTGAGTGCGTTTCGCGTTAGATATGCGTGTTATTGCGATCGTCGAATCTGAAGCGTGAATGTGTGTGTGAGCGTTGCGTCGCGTGTAATTGCCGCCTTTGTCGGCGTGTCGATTCCGTATCTTTTACGCGTCAATATCGAAAACTACGCTGCGACTCGAAACGGCCGGCGAGGTCGTCGAGACCGAAGATCGTTGTTGTAATTTGGCAGTCGGGAAATGTCCGACGTATGATTTAACGTCGTTGTGAGAATTTGAGCCGCCGAATCGAACATCCAGTCTCGTATACGAATCGCTGCCGCCAAACGCGGCGAGCGTTAGTTATTACGCGTCGTTATTATTTTCTTTTTTGTTATTGCGAATCTTATGATTATCTGTGCCTGTTCAAATTTGATTCACGTATCTTGTTGTCGGGTTTAAAATCTGGAAATATTATTAATTTTGTCCGCCGATTCTCTAATTCGGATTGTCATCCTGGTAACCTTCTGTATTTCTTTATTATTAATTTTCTTCGCCGATTTACGCTACTGCAATTACTCATTTATTGTTATTCCGAAACCACTTATAATAATTTATCTCTGCTTCTTTTCCATTGTTATTATTATCTTGAATCGAACTTTATTATTTCCACCGGTTATTATAATCTTTTTTTTTTCTTTTCTCATTGGCATCTTCAATCACGATTATCTTTCAGGGACTTAATCCACTAATCTATTGTAATAAACCCGACTTTTATTTAACTCATTTAATTATTTTTTTTTTTAGTTACCGTCTGTACGTTTGTCCGTCTTTATTGTCAGTTATATCGGTCGCCTCTTGCCAAATTTCGCGTTCCGTCGACCAACACCCTGCCCCTCTGCCGTTAGGCGAGCTAGCCAGCCCGTGGCGAATACCGGTAATTAACGTTCGCGCAGTTTCGTGCGATATCGCGAATTGACGCGTGAAAGATCGTGTCTGGCGCCCAATTTTCGGAGTTCGCGTTAAACATTAAATTTCGTCACGGCACGCGCGGAACTCCCGTCAACCCGTTCCTTCTCGGCGCGTTTCCCATATCCTTAACCCTTTCGCCCTTTTTGTCGACGACTTCCCCGCACGGCTCTGGCGTTCAACGAGCGAACTCCCCGTCGTTGGCGCATAGAGAAAGATCCGCGCGACGGCGAGAGCGGGACGGCAATAAAGCCCGTTCGCAACGGGAAGAAAAGTCGTTGCACTACATATATATATATATATAATATAATTATATAATATAAACTATATAATATATAACATAATTATATAATATAATATAAACATATTTTTTGCAACAATACCTATACCGCCCAGCCACGTGCCGCCTGGCCATATGCCGCCCAGGCCCTTCAATAGGGCATGTATTTTTTGTAATACATTCAGTGAAAAGAAGACGAAATAATATATTTCTGTTGATTTGTATCTTTTGTGGTAAACAACCATTCACGGGTATCACGGGTATGTATATAAGTCGAGTATCTGTGATATTTGCGTTTGAATCTTTTCATATGTGTGCGTTATTTACGGACGGGCGGGTATTTACATAACATAATTTCTACAATAAGTCTTAATTTATATATAAGCATTATTTCTCATAATTTTTCTTTTTCAATCAGCTTTAATGCCGGCAATGCCGACGAAGACGACGACGTCAATGATAATGGCGCCGATGACGACGACAACGACGGCGCCGAGCGGAAATTATTGTTGTTTACTTAAGGATAAGTGTGTGGTATTTATTGATAATTTCGCTATACCCAACGATAATTATATTATCGATAAAAAGTTCGAAAATGTTTGTAATTTTTTTAATGAGCCGTGCCAATCTTCGCTATTAAATATAAGGTACCTGAGCCGAATAAGGCCCAGCATTAAACAAAGCCCACTTTCGAATTTACCACTTAAAGCGCCTTTTTAAGTGGTGAATTCAAAAGTGGGCTTTATTTAATGCTAGGCCTTATTCGACTCAGGTACCTTATACTCCGTAGATATTCTTGGCTCTACTTCATTTTGTTTAGTAAATAATATTAGTAAAAAACTTGTTATTTTTCCAAATAATAAGGATTTTGTCATTTTTCTTTTCCTTCACGTTTAAATATTATCTACACATTATAAAATTGAATCTGTAAATTTTTATTTTAACAATTGGTTTTAATGGGCTTATAATTCTGTGGATTTGTGAAATAGATTAATCGATACAAAATAAAATATATTTTATTTAAAAAAGCAATAATAAAATTGCGTCAGAGGATTCGAGTTTAATAAAACTATAAAGATCATGGAATGGATGCTGATTCATTTCCTTCATGATAATGTTGTTGAGGATGTACATCTACTTGGGTGTTCGACATTTGTTATTGGCCATTTTATAAAGAATCAAAATTAACGCAAGCCATATCATCGTTTATGTCTCCAATATTTGATGAATGGAATATATATAAAATGACGACAATTAGCGAATGGACAAAAATATAGTAAGTTTATAAAATACTATATCTGGAAGAATTTTATTAGATTTTATTAGATCGAATATTTATTAGATCGAATATTTTGTTTCAACTTATTAAAGTATTAATTTGATATATGTCTGTTTAATTTTTAAGATAATTTGCTGAAAACTAAAGCAAAGTGCGCGAAATCAGAATATACGTCGTATTAATTCAGATTTAGAAATTACGGCCACTACGGGTGGCCGTCCTTGAGCTCTAATGGTGGCACTCCGGGGAGGAGCAGTTGCTTCCGGAGTGCCCCCCACTTAGCTTTTTAGAGCTCCTTTCCGCCAAGGATCGCCCACTTCTTTTGATTAAAATGAAGCGGGCGGTCCCTGGGAGCCCTTGCGGGCTCCGTCTATGCGGGAATGAGGGTCACCTTCCCCATCGCCACAGCCCTTTCCGATGTTGTTGGGGAGGGTTGATAGTGATTCTACCCGACATAACATTTTGTTATATGTACTACACAAAAGAATATATATATATATATACAGGATGTCCGCGGAATCGCATCACCCGTCGTGTGCAGGTAGAGGCAGTTAAACTGAGTAGGAAAGTCCTGTACCTTTTGCGGTTTTCGCAATAATTAATAAAAAATTATATAAAAAAGAGCGGCCAATCCGTGCGAGGAAAAGCGCGCGGCGAGAAGAGACCTCCTTCTGTTTACGCGATACCTGTCGCGCGGTGAGGCGGTGGGAGAGGCGCTTTACAAAAGATGATGGCTACGTACGAGTGACGCGTAATGCTGGAGCTCCGCGTCGAACTATTCTCTCTCTCTCTCTCTCTCTCTCTCTCTCTCTCTCTCTCTCTCTCTCTCTCTCTCTCTCTCTCTCTCTCTCTCTCTCTCTCTCTCTCTCTCTCTCTCTCTCTCTCTCTCTTTCTCTCTCTCTCTCTTTCTCTCTCTCTCTCTCTTAAAATTTTTAAATTTTTATTTGTATTAATTTTTAGTTTTTGAAAAAACTTTTAATTTTTTGTATCAATTTCCAATTTTTAATTTTTCTATTAAATTTTAATTTAATTTAATATTTTTAAAAGTTTATATTTTTAATTGGCACAATTTTCTTTGATATCATTATAATTGTAGGTTAAAATAACACTATTTTGTAATTAAAAATAACAGTTTTTCTTAACTGGCGTGTGTACTTGGCGCCTCTATTACTTTTTTTTAAAAAGTATGTTTTTAGGGATATCATTCGTTTTTGTAATATACATTAATTTAAAAAACAACTTTGAATTTCAACGGGCTAGAAGAGCCAAACGCGGATGATAGTGCATTAGTTTAGATGAAAATTATTCCCGATTCAGCGACTTCTCCCCGATATTTTTCTCGCCTACAACTCTTTAGGGGGGTCAGAGGGGTTTTACTTAAATTAATATCTCGAATATGAGATTTAATTTATTTCCTTGGTATCGAACCAAGAAAAATTTGTGCCCTGTGCACAGCAAATTAATTTCGATGAAAAATTAATTTTCATCTAAACTAATGCACTATCATCCGCGTTTGGCTCTTCTAGCCCGTTGAAATTCAAAGTTGTTTTTCAAATTGAGAGCTTAAAATATTCCTTACATTAATTTAATTTAATATTATTTTTTAATTAATATTTTTAAAAGTTTATATTTTCAATTAGCGCAATTTTCTTTGATATCATTATTTTTCTAGGTTAAAATATGTAACACTATTTTGTAAATAAATATAACAGCTTTTCTTAACTGGTGCGTGTACTTGGCGTCTTTTTTTTACTTTTTTTTTTAAGGTAAGTTTTAATATTTGATACGGCGAGTCAGTCTGGGCTAGTGATCAATTGAAATAAATGTCAATTTTTAAAGACAAAGGTAGAATTTTTGGGACATGTAGTAGAATCGAGTAGCGTTCGACCGTCGGAGACGAAGACAGACGCGGTTACGAGATTCCCCGAACTGAAGAACGTTAAAACGTTCAGAGTTTCTGGGTTTGTCCGGCTATTTTCAGAAATTTATCTGTAATTATTCATTGATTGTGCGGCCTTTAACGAGTCTATTGAAAAAAGATGCTGTATTCCGCTTTGAAGAGAAAGAAAGAAATGCGTTTAGTGAGTTGAAAACGGCCTTGGTGAGCACACCCGTTTTAAAATTGTATAAAATAAATGCAAGTACCGAACTCCATACCGATGCGTCTCAAAGTATGGTCATGGCGCTATTTTATTACAGCGTGACAATAATAATCTATTGCATCCCGTATATTATGCAAGCAGTCGTACAACTCCAGCGGAGGAGAAATATACTAGTTATGAGCTTGAAGTGCTTGCGTTTATAAAATCTTTAAAGAAATTCCGCGTTTATTTAATAGGTATATCTTTTAAAATAATGACAGATTGTAAAGCGTTTAGTCTAACCATGAGTGAAAAAGATTTATGCGTGCTAGTAGCAAGATGGACTCTACAGTTAGAGGAATTCAATTATACTATCGAACATTGTCCCGGAAAAGCGATGATGCACGTAGACGCGCTAAGCAGGAATCCGTTACCCGTATGTATGTTGAGTGAGTGCAAAGACAGTATAGCGTCGCGAATTCGAAGGGCGTGAGGACGTCCACCTACAAGAAATAATTAGGCTGGCCGAGGCGGGAAAAGCCGATGGTTTTGTAATGAGAGCAGGACTTTTATTTAAATTAATTAATGACGAAGAGCGAATGGAGGTTCCGCGATCAATGCATTCGCAGATTATTAGACGTACAACGACAAAGGGCATTTATCGGCGGTTAAAACCGAGCATATAGTCGCAAAAGAATATTGGCTACAGGATTTGAAAACGAAGGTCGAGAGAGTGGTTCGTAGCTGTGTGCTATGCATTCTGGCCGAAAGAAAGTATGGCAAAAGGGAGGGATTATTGCATCCTATTGAAAAGGATAAGGCTCCTCTAGAAACGTTTTATCTCGATAACTTAGGACCGCTCCCTTCGACGCGTAAAAAATACCGATATACAGGGTATAGAAGAAAACAGTTGTTATTAAGAAAAAGTATGTAATTTGCAATTAGCAGTTACATATTTTTTCTTAAAAACAACTAATTTTTTTTATACTAATTGATTTCTCTCATTATTGTGTGCATGAAAGTATTGAGGCAAGATCATCGAAAAATGAATATTTTACGAGATATTTCATAGTTTATGTAACATTATGTATAATTAAAGTATAAAATATCTTCACACAGAAACACTCCTACCACTCGACCAATACTAGCAAATAAATTAAACGGGCGAAGTTTGAAGAATATTTTTCAGGGAGACGTATCTCTTGGTTTGAGATTACAAGAATCCCTTGATTATTCTCCAACAATCCCGTGAATAAATAGGCGAGAAAAATATAGGTCCGAAAAGTCGCTGAAGCAGGAATCGAACCTGCGTCTTTCGCTTGCCGGGCGACTGCTTTAACCATCTAAGCTATGCAGACCCTTTCGGTCCTATATTTTTATATTGCCTTTTTAATAGATGTTAGTAAACAATAATTTGAGAACGTTTTACCGGCTCTCAACGGTGAAAGATATTTTTCTCGCCTATTTATTCACGGGATTGTTGGAGAATAATCAAGGGATTCTTGTAATCTCAAACCAAGAGATACGTCTCCCTGAAAAATATTCTTCAAACTTCGCCCGTTTAATTTATTTGCTAGTATTGGTCGAGTGGTAGGAGTGTTTCTATGTGAATTTATTTGACTAGCGTTTTAAAAAATTATTAATTAGTTAATATAAAATATCTCGTAAACTATTCACTTTTTGATCATTCTACCCTTATAACTTTTTATGCATAATAATGCGAGAAATCGATTTATATAAAAAAAATAGGATGATTCTATTTACAAAATTCAAGATGACCTTGTTCTGACTTTGGCGACGCCACCCAAGGTCAAACTGATAAGATCAGTAAATACAACTTTTCAAACCTTTCAACTTTTGTCTGAAAATTTTTTTCATAGAACTTATATTTTTCGAAATATTTCACTGTCCCGGTACTTTTTATACACCCTGTATATTGATCAGTAGACGCTTTCACCTAGTTTGTGTGGCTTTATGCGGTCAGAATTACTAACACTGCGGAGGTTTTGGCTTGCTTAACGAGACAGTCGCATATTTTTGGGAATCCGAAAAGGATTATTTTGGACCGCTATTCGACATTTACGTCCAACAATTTCCGGGAATATTGCAGAACAGAAGGAGTGCAACATATCCTTACCACGGTATGACTAGAGCCAATGGACAGGTCGAAAAAATCAATCGGACAGTAATTCCATTGCTGACGAAGTTGTCTATTCCTCGACCGGAAAAATGGCTAGGCACTTGGATACAGCGTAGAAATATTTAAATGCCACACCACATAGAAGTATCGGAACGACACCCTTTAATCTACTTTTCAGGACGATGTCGACGAATTGATGAAGAAATCGAAAAATATCTGAGGACAGATAATAGCGCAGAATGTGTGTGTGTGTGTGTGCGTGCATGCGTGCGTGCGTGCGTGCGTGCGTGCGTGCGTGCGTGCGTGCGTGCGTGCGTGCGTGCGTGCGTGTGTGCGGGGCGTGCGTGCGTGCGTGCGTGCGGCCGATTCTTCTTGGCCAGGTTTAATGTGCCTGATCGTGTTTGCGTTAGATTTGTTATCGTATTCGTTATTGTTTTTATTATCGTGTTTATTATTGTATTTATTATTTAGTTTGCGAATATTTATTATTGAGAAGGCGTGTCCTTGTCGCGCGCGACGGTTAATTGCGCGTTTTCTTAGCATTTTCGTATCTCGTTTTCTCCAATATGGAGCTGTTGTCCTTTCATTTTTTTCCCTTTAAGAAACGTGGCTGAGCTGCGTACACCTAGAGCCGGCATTCATTCTATTAATAAATAAATATTAAGTATTAAAAAATATTAATAAATATTAATATTTCTAAATAAATATTAATATTAATTATTAATAAATATAATGTTAATAAATCTTAACAATATATAAATAGACAAGCTCGTGTTATAAAAATAAATAGATAAGGAACACCATATTGTATAAATCGATTTTTTCGGAAATGGCTGAGCGTGCGTCCTATCCCTTTCCTCAAGTACTCTTCTGGTAGAGTACTATACTATATAAAAACCTTTTCAATTCGCGATCATAAAACAACACGTACGGACTTATCTCTGAGCGAATGGCTTCCGCCGTTTGATTTTCAAAATTCTTTACGTGGATTTGCTAAATAATAACTTATCGAAGAAATATACACAGAGATAAAAAGAAGCGGGCTAATTGAGAGCCAGGCGATCGAAAATCGGTGCTCTAATCATATATTCTAACGTACCGCTTTCGCGAGACGGCTCGGTATAGCTCGGTCGGGATTAGGGCTCATGAAAAGGGTGCGAGACAAGCAGACATGATTTCGTGTTAAAAAAGATGTTTATTAGATTAACTTAAAAGTGCATGTACAAGTGTTTGATGTGTATGTGTTGTCGCCGGAAATGTGTAATGTGTTTGTGTGCGCGTGTATGTATATAGTATGTGAGTGTGTTTGAACGTGCGAGTATGTGCAGATGCGTATGAGCGGACGGATACGTGCGAATATTCAGAAAGTACAACAATGTACGATGCGAGTATGCACGGATGCGTATGAGTTATTTACAATGCATATGTGCAAGCGGGTGCAGCGAGTGTGAATGAATATATTTACGACAATTGTGAGTTATGATCAACGGTATGTATGTAGGCGTATGTCGGCGCGGTCGGTGTAGCGGGCGGCGTGTTTAGAGGCGTTTTTATATCCGTGATCTAATTATAACTATTGCGTGTCTGGCATCGCGTCACAATAGATTCGGCTGATAGCCTCTCTCCATAGCGGGAGCGAGAGAGAGAGAGAATCGCATGGTATACGAAAGCGCTCGAGGCGCGAGAGCGCCGGTAGACGGGAACACCCGTCGGAGGCTGGGAACTTCCAACCCCCAGGTTTGGCCGACGCAAGGCTTAGACAGATCTGTGAGTTGTCAAGAACGCTCGGCAGAGACCGGGTGCGCCCCACCCCGTTGAATTCGGTATATTGCAGGTAACGGAAAGAGGTTCTCTCGGAGATGCCGAGAACGCTCGACCCCGTTTTCTCTCTCTCGAGGAACTGCTGGTTATGGATCTCTTCAGGCGCCGTACTGGCTCTGAGTCGGATCGGAAACCGGAGTGATCTCTCAGCAGATGGACAGCTCGTTAAATACCCCGAAATTACCCTTTCGGATAATCTCGGTATCTTTCGCGGCCCGATTGTTCTAATTCTAATTACGGGCAATTGATCGGACGGATTCGGCGGCGCTTGGTCGGCCCCGGCGGCGCCGATGATGCGGTGGAACAGTCACCATTTTTAATGAGTAGGAGTCTCACATACCCCGTCCCCTCCCCGGGGGGGTAGGGATCTATGACGGATTTTTCCAATGTAAAAAAAGGTACCATTGCTCGGAACTTTCCGTCAGGAGTCGGAGCGAATTCGGAAAGTCGAGCGACGGCCCTTTATACGTGGAATGCCAGCGACCGTGTGACGGCCCCGAATCCGTCACGACTATGTTACGTTTAAAAAGGGCGCATCGCGCCGCTGTTCTTTGCCCGGCTGGTGATCGCCGGGCGGCGGCCTTCCGGCGGGTCGGCCGCCGGATAACGATCATCGGGGGGGATCGTTACAATGCTTTCTTTTCAAGTATTATTTATTGAATGTTATTTGGGGTCCGAAATCTGAGGATAATATGAGATAATCTGGCATAATGCTAGATTTCGATTATCATCAGCAGTTGTCAAGTAAATTCGATGGTGGTAAATCTTGTGGAATACATGAGGGATACGTTCGCATACAAATAATAAAAATGTACACGGGTCCCTTCTTTTACCGTTTTACAAAGACTCGATCTGATATTCGACGTTATCTTTTTTCTTTTGATCGCTCAATCGTTCTGTCGCTCGACTGCATTCCTACTTTCTTGATGGGCTTACAAATTGCGAAAGCCCATCGCTAACCGCTGTGACGATCGGACGTCGATACGACTGTGCGGCAAATTGCATACAAGGTCCGTAAATGAATGGAGGGGGACTAGGGAAGGTCTTCGCACACTTCATGACATTTGCATCAAAATGGCGACTGCTACTAACATACAAACTACTACAGTTACTCTTTTTGTACCACACATATACTAACACATACTTCGTAGCTTCAAAATGGCGCTCATGCGAAGACTTTCCCTAGTGCCCCTCCATTCATTTACGGACCTTGATTGCACATATTGTTACGTTGGCGATGTAATATTAATCGACTGGAAAAAATAAGGGGAGACGGGCTATTATTCTACTGATCAAATTTTATTTGATGGCAAAGATGTTTACTCAGCAGGACTTAATTATTGTTGAGTGTTGCTTTCCCGAATGACAAATTGACATTTAACAAAATTTCTTTAGAAGATTTATCACAACAAAATCTTTACAAAAGAAAAAAATTCGACATTGTTTGAAAAATTTTAGAAATATACAGCTCAAAAATAAATACAAAATCATAGCTACTCAGCCAAGTATAAATGGTTTATCAATTTTGCAAATTAATATCTGATCTGATGGAAAGTTTATCACAAAATCACCTTTGTATTTTTAAGAATGATATTATCATCTGTATAATTAAAACGATTTAGACCCGGCATTGAAAGAATTAAAACTAAAGTGACGAACAAAAACTTGGCGTGCCCGGGTCGTGGCATTAAAATTACATAAATTTTCTAATTAAATTGCTTAAAAATTAATCTATAAAATTGATTTGTAGAATAATACATAAGATTTTGTGTTGAAAAATATACCATATTGTACGATATAATTATGCTGTTCTTTTCTTATATTTATATATGATACTTTCTTCACAATTTATTTGTTAGGCTTGTAATATATTCTTAAAATAAATTTTAGAATTGTAATTAATTTGTTTATATTTTACGTTTTAAGACAGTACATTTTTAATTAATGTTATTTATATTTATTTTTTTTATATACAGATAATTCAAGATATTTTTATTTATTATATACATAAATTTGCTAATGCATATACAGTTCATTGCATGTCAGATTTTAAAGTGTATTTTATTATTTATTCTAGTGTATTTTTATTATTTATTCTAGTGTATTTTTAATTAATTTTAATTTTATAATAATTAATTTTTTGTATCGCTAGTAATATATAAATCAATGGTATCTTTATATAAATTCGACCAATACTAGCTATAAACTTGTTTATTTATTACGACGTTTCGACCATCGGTTTTGGTCCTTTTCAAGTACAACTGTAATAATTATCTTAATATAAATAAATTTTTTCTTTGTTATACGATATAAAGAAGATAAAATAAAATACATACGTTATAATGATAGCATCAATATCTGTCACTATTTCAATTTTCACAAAGATATATCAGTATTAACTTCGTCACGATTATAAAGAGAAATCGTTGTGTCATGTTAGAATTCAGTTAAACATATGAACATTTTTCAAGTATCACTTTAATCTAGACGACCTTTATTATTTTGTCATAAATATTGTCTAAACTATCTGTGTCTTTTTGTAAGTTGATTGTGTTATTGGTTTTTTTAATGAAAAACATTTCAGCAATTTCAAAAAGAATCAACAAAAAATGTTAAATTTAGAGATTGAAGATCTAAATGTTAATTGAAAATATTTACGAACTTTTGAAGCGACTTTGCAATAGAACCTCTAACTGCTTCAATGGAATCAACAAGAATCGCACCACAATTCACCTCAAAATTCTTAACAACGTCAAGTACATAATTAATCCGATCGTTTTTTTAATTTTGATATATCGGTAATGCAAAATTGTCACCCAAACTTAAAATGTTCACCACTGTGTCAGGAATTTTCTTGCTACTAATATTGATTAACCATTTTGACTTGTCAATTTCTTTGAAGGGTTCGAACAAATGTTATATTTTTGTTTTAAGTTGTCAAACTTTTTTATTGCGTTAGTTTTTAATCTATAGTTGAAAGATTTAATTTTGTGTTCATTAAAATCAAAAAATGTAGTTATTATTTCTTGTGGAAAACATTCTATTAATTTTGCTTCAATATTTTTGATATCTCTTCGTAAATATTTTCAATTAACATATAGATCTTCAATCTCTAAATTTAACATTTTTTGTTGATTCTTTTTGAAATTGCTGAAATGTTTTTTGTGGCGGCCTAAACGGCGCCACAAAGCGCCTACAAGCACGCAACCGGGATGCAAAAGCTTTCCCGCAAGCGCTCCCGCTGAGCGGCAGCGGTTCGGAACCGCGCCGCTACGAGGCGCAGCGGCGGAATGCTTTTCCGCGGACAAAAGCCGCTGAGCGCGGCATATAAGACGGCGCGCGCCGGGCATCGGCACCAGTCGCGGTTCACCGCCGAGAGTGCCTAGCACTACGGATTACGAACCGTCGACTTTTTGGAAGTCAATAGACTTGCCGCGAGTTCTCTCCATACAGCCTTGCGGCCGTCAAGGGAGCACCGAAACGCACGTCCACGGTCACTACCGCCGCCCACATCACCGGGCCCAGAGCGGCAAGAGGACACCGCGGGATCGCCGAAGCAGCCTAGGAACGGGACAGAGCGCCACGTCCAGTGGAGTCTGCTGCCCTGGAAGCTGGAACGCCTCGACATTCCACCACCGAGGCGTACACGGCCCCCGCGGAGCATCTTAACGACGTGGGATATTCGAGTGCGACGCTACACGAGCCCGAGGGAGACCTGGGTGATCCCGCAACTACTGTCGCCGCTCCTAGCCTCGCCGACACGGTCTGACTCGAGATCCACGCAGACCTTGCAGCCGGCGCGCGTGCACAGAGGGATCCAGGCGACTACACCAACAACCCGCGTAGACCAATCTACGCAATCAGACAGCGATTGGGAGTCTACCACCCGGACGCTCGCGACACAGACCGAAGCAGAGCCAGAGGATTCGCGTAGCTACACGCCGCCCGGGACACCGCCAGCATTGCGGCGAGCGCGTTCCGCGCCTCTCAGATCTCTCCAACGGACATCCAGGGTCAGCCGCTGGGGACCAGTAAAGCGCACCCTGACCGAGCCAACGATCGAATATCGCGAGCGACGCCGCTGACAGCTGACATAACAATCAGCCCTTTTAAGGGCTAAAAACAAACGGCCCTTTTCAGGGCCACCACAAAATTTCAACTAAGAGCATTCCGGTCGACGACCAGCCCGTATATCACTACGCGGTCACGACAGAAGAGTAACTTGTAAATAGTTGTACATAGAACCAAATAAATAAGTAAAACCATAAAGAGCCGTACGTCACTCACGGACCACGCCTTTCTCCTCTGCGTTACAAGGACCTAGCGAAAAGTCCAATACAAAACCATATACCAAATTGGTGACCCCGACGAAGGAACACAATGCCGAAAAGAGAAGCAACGATACTTCTAGATGACGACACTTCCACAACTGCAGTCAACAAGGTGGCAATACGAATTCCGACCTTCTGGCCAGAAGAGCCGGAGTTATGGTTCGCGCAGTTGGAAGGCCAATTCGCAGTGAGTGGAGTCACAGACGACGACATGAAATTCGCATACGTGCTATCACGTATCGAGCCAAAGCAGGCACGCGAAATACGGGATATCATCAAGAATCCACCTTCAACAGACAAATATAAGGCTATCAAAACAGCTCTAGTACAACGGTTAACAGACTCGCAAGAACAACGCATAAGACAATTGCTGGAACACGAGGAAATAGGCGACAGAAAACCGTCACAGTTCCTCAGGCACCTAGCAACCTTGGCAGGCACCGCAGTATCGGATGAGCTACTACGAACGTTGTGGTTGGGTCGATTACCACCACAAACACAAGCAATATTAGCTTCACGATCCGGAGACGATCTACAGGATGTAGCAGAACAAGCCGACCGAATACACGAAGTCAATTATAGAGCACTAGTGTTGGCCACATCAGCTACACCAGTACAACTAACAACAGCGGCAACGCCACAACCATGGACAGAACAGATAGATGCCCTGACAAAACAAGTGGCAGCACTCACCGCGCAAGTCACGAACTGGGCTAAAGCTTCCAGACGAGAACGCGCAAGAAACCGTACAAGAGACCGTTCGCGAAGCAGATCGCGAAACAAGACACCCGAACAGAAAGGCACATGCTACTACCACAGACGTTTCGGGGAAGAAGCACGCAAGTGCACACAACCATGCAACTACAAAAAAAACACGGAGGGCAATCATTGATGGCGGCCGATGACAAAAGCCCACGAACGAGCCGCCTATACGTAACTGACCGCACAACAGGGATACGATACCTTATCGACACCGGCTCTGATGTTAGCGTATTTCCATATACGAGCATGCAAGAGAAAAGGAAACCAGAACCCTACGAACTCTACGCGGCAAACGGCTCCAGAATAAAAACATACGGCTTCGTCACAATACGACCAAATTTCGGACTAAGGCGAGCCTTCGCATGGCGCTTCATAATCGCCAACGTAACACAACCTATCATCGGGTCAGATTTCTTATCATACTACCACCTATTACCAGATGTGAAGAAACAGAAACTGTTAGATGGCAAAACAGGGTTAGCAACAATAGGATCTAAAAGCAGCAGCAACACCCCGTCAATAAAGACAGTAATGGGAGAAACAAGCTATCATCATATCCTAGAGGAATTCCCAAGCATTACACAACTAACAAATCCGAGAAAAACAGTAAAACACAGCACAAAACACCACATCAAAACAACACCAGGACAACCGGAGGCAAGTCGCCCACGAAGACTATCACCAGAGAAGCTCCGGGCCGCCCGAGCAGAATTTGATATGCTATTACAGGAAGGCATAATTCAACCATCCAAAAGCCCTTGGTCGTCACCATTACACATGGTACACAAAAAAGGAGACGCATGGCGTCCTTGCGGAGACTATCGGAGACTAAATACGAGAACAATACCCGATAGATATCCGATACCACACATAGAAGACTTTGCACAGACACTACACGGAAAAACAATATTTTCAACGCTCGATCTGATACGAGCATATAATCAGATACCTGTATTAAAGGAAGATATACCAAAAACAGCAATCACAACTCCATTTGGGTTATACGAATTCTTATATATGCCATTTGGACTAAGCAACGCAGCTCAAACCTTTCAAAGGTTCATCAATGAAGTCTTACACGGATTAGACTTCTGTTACGCCTACATTGACGATATCCTGGTAGCATCAACAAACAAAAAAGAACACGAAGATCATTTACGGCAATTATTCAACCGATTGGAGTCTTATGGCATAAGAATCAATCCGGCTAAATGTGTATTTGGGACTACAGAGATAAAATTCCTCGGCTATCTAGTGTCAGAACAAGGCACGAAACCATTGCCAGAGAAAATTGAAGCCATTAGGAACTTTACGAAACCAACGAACGCAAAACAGCTACGACAGTTCTTGGGAACTATTAACTTCTATAGAAGATTCATCCCAGGAGCAGCCAAAGATCAAGCAGAACTTAACGAGATGTTGAAAGGATCAAAAACCAAAGGAAAAACAATAATACAATGGACACCGGAATCCGAACAGGCATTTAATAACAGCAAGGAAAGCTTAGCACGAGCAACCTTACTGGCACATCCGGATCCAGCAGCAAATCTCAATGTGACAACGGATGCATCAGACACGGCTATAGGGGCTGTAATACAACAACAAACGGGACAAGAGTGGCAACCGCTAGCTTTCCTAAGTAAAAAACTCAGCACAGCCCAGAAGAAATATAGTCCATACGACAGAGAGCTGCTAGCCATATACACAGCCGTGAAACACTACAGGCACATGCTCGAAGGGAGAGCATTCACAATATACACAGACCATAAACCTCTGATTTTCGCTTTCAACCAAGATCCGTTACGAAGCTCACCAAGACAGGCGCGATATCTGGAATACATCGGGCAATTTAGCACTGATATCCGATACATAAAGGGAAAGGATAACACAGTAGCAGATACGCTATCCAGGGTCGAGGCAATACACAAAGCAATCGATCTAGAAACCCTAGCAAAAGAACAGGAAAAGGACAGCGAAATCAAAGAAACAATAGCAGCCAATAACGGTCTACAACTCAAACAGATGCCAATTCCGGGATCAACAAGCAGAATATATTGCGATACAACCACACCGATCACACGCCCGTTCGTGCCAAGGTCACTCAGATGGCAGGCTTTCCAATCCCTGCATGGCCTAGCACACCCGGGAATCAAAGCATCAGCAAGACTCATCATGCAAAGATACGTTTGGCCAAACATTCAACAAGATTGTAGGAAATGGGCACAAGCATGCATTAATTGCCAACGAAGCAAAATAACAAGACATATCAACACGCCAGTCGGAAACTTCATACAGCCAACAAGACGTTTCCAACACATACATACAGATATAGTAGGACCACTACCAATATCGGCAGGATACAAATACTGCCTCACTATAGTGGATCGCTTCACGAGATGGCCCGAAGCCATTCCAATACCTGATATCACGGCAGAAACAATCGCAAAGTACCTATTCTCGGAGTGGATAGCAAGATACGGCACACCGGCCAGAATCACGACGGATCAGGGCCGTCAATTCGAGGCCGATCTATTCAAACGCCTAACGCAGCTAACCGGATCCACTCACCTAAGAACAACAGCATATCACCCACAAGCCAACGGGATGGTGGAACGTTTTCATCGCCAATTGAAAGCTGCCATCAAGTGTCACGAAACAGAGGCATGGACTGAAGTACTTCCAATAATACTCCTAGGCATCAGGGCAGCATGGAAAGAGGACATCTGCGCCACACCTGCAGAAATGACCTACGGAGAAGCAATACGATTGCCAGGACAATTTTTACACGAACAACAAGAAAAGAAACACGAAGACACCTACGACTTTGTAGGCAGGCTAAAGAAAGCAATGAGACAGCTACGACCAAAGATCAAACACCACAGCCAGAAACAAACATTCATATTTAAAGACATGGACAAGGCAACACACGTCTTTGTGCGACACGACGCGCCCACTACAAGTTTACAACAGCCATACGACGGACCTTACGAAGTCCTCAACAGGGGACCTAAGACATTTAAGCTACGCATAAAAGGAAAAATCGTGAACACCTCCATCGACAGGCTGAAACCAGCGTACACACTGCAAGAGAATAAAGAGGAAAACAAAGTAGAGCCCACTAAGGAGGAACACAAAAACCAGCAGCCAACAGAGAAAAAGACGAGGGCCGGACGAACAACGCGTCCACCAGTCCGATTCTCGTGCAAATGAAAAAGGGGACTTTCATACAACCAAGGGGGTCCTGTGGCGGCCTAAACGGCGCCACAAAGCGCCTACAAGCACGCAACCGGGATGCAAAAGCTTTCCCGCAAGCGCTCCCGCTGAGCGGCAGCGGTTCGGAACCGCGCCGCTACGAGGCGCAGCGGCGGAATGCTTTTCCGCGGACAAAAGCCGCTGAGCGCGGCATATAAGACGGCGCGCGCCGGGCATCGGCACCAGTCGCGGTTCACCGCCGAGAGTGCCTAGCACTACGGATTACGAACCGTCGACTTTTTGGAAGTCAATAGACTTGCCGCGAGTTCTCTCCATACAGCCTTGCGGCCGTCAAGGGAGCACCGAAACGCACGTCCACGGTCACTACCGCCGCCCACATCACCGGGCCCAGAGCGGCAAGAGGACACCGCGGGATCGCCGAAGCAGCCTAGGAACGGGACAGAGCGCCACGTCCAGTGGAGTCTGCTGCCCTGGAAGCTGGAACGCCTCGACATTCCACCACCGAGGCGTACACGGCCCCCGCGGAGCATCTTAACGACGTGGGATATTCGAGTGCGACGCTACACGAGCCCGAGGGAGACCTGGGTGATCCCGCAACTACTGTCGCCGCTCCTAGCCTCGCCGACACGGTCTGACTCGAGATCCACGCAGACCTTGCAGCCGGCGCGCGTGCACAGAGGGATCCAGGCGACTACACCAACAACCCGCGTAGACCAATCTACGCAATCAGACAGCGATTGGGAGTCTACCACCCGGACGCTCGCGACACAGACCGAAGCAGAGCCAGAGGATTCGCGTAGCTACACGCCGCCCGGGACACCGCCAGCATTGCGGCGAGCGCGTTCCGCGCCTCTCAGATCTCTCCAACGGACATCCAGGGTCAGCCGCTGGGGACCAGTAAAGCGCACCCTGACCGAGCCAACGATCGAATATCGCGAGCGACGCCGCTGACAGCTGACATAACAATCAGCCCTTTTAAGGGCTAAAAACAAACGGCCCTTTTCAGGGCCACCACAAAATTTCAACTAAGAGCATTCCGGTCGACGACCAGCCCGTATATCACTACGCGGTCACGACAGAAGAGTAACTTGTAAATAGTTGTACATAGAACCAAATAAATAAGTAAAACCATAAAGAGCCGTACGTCACTCACGGACCACGCCTTTCTCCTCTGCGTTACAAGGACCTAGCGAAAAGTCCAATACAAAACCATATACCAAATTTTTCATTAAAAAAACCAATAACACCATCAACTTACAAAAAGACACAGATAGTTTAGACAATATTTATGACAAAATAATAAAGGTCGTCTAGATTAAAGTGATACTTGAAAAATGTTTATACGTTTAACTGAATTCTAACATGACACAACGATTTCTCTTTATAATTGTGATGAAGTTAATATGGATATATCTTTGTGAAAATTGAAATATTGACAGATATTGATGCTATCATTATAACGTATGTATTTTATTTTATCTTTTTTATATCGTATAACAAAGAAAAAAATTTATTTATATTAAGATAATTATTACAGTTGTACTTAAAAAGGACCAAAACCGATGGTCGAAACGTCGTAATAAATAAACAAGTTTATAGCTAGTATTGGTCGAATTTATATAAAGATACCTTTGATTTAATTTTATATTTGATTTATTTATATACAGATAATTGAAGCTAATTTCATTTATCATATATATTTCTTAATGCATATACCTTTCATTGCATGTCAGATTTTAATGCCCCGGGCACGCCAAGTTTTTGTTCGTCATTTTAGTTTTAATCATTTCAATGCCGGATCTAAATCATTTTGATTATACAGATGATAATATTCTTAAAAATACAAAGGTGATTCTGTGATAAACTTTCTATCAGATCAGATATTAATTTGCAAAATTGATAAACCATTTATACTTGGCTGAGTAGCTATGATCTTATATTTATTTTTGAGCTGTATATTTCTAAAATTTTGCAAACAATGTCGAACTTTTTTTATACTTGGCGTGTTTTTTCTTTTGTAAAGATTTTGTTGTGATTTCACTGCTTTTTATAAAAATTATAAAAAAAGTTTTTTTATTGTTACATAAAAAGTTTTTTAATTTTAAAATTTGACACAAGAGCAAAACTGCAAAATATAATCAATGCATATGATCTGAGGAAAGTATAGGAATATTAAATAAAATATATAAAGCAGATTATATTTTTTTGCAACAAATATACATTATCGCATTTCGAGGCCAACTGCATTTCACTACTTTCAAATCACTTATTAATATCCATTCTGAGTCTTTAACACGTTTACTATGTTTATGTAATGTCCATTAGTTATATTTTCACCGTAATGAAAAATTGCACTAACAACTTTATACGTATTTGTTTCTATACGTATCTTTGTTGTAGGTATATCTTTAATGTTACAATTAGTGATCTTAATCATTTTGCTATTACTAATTTTAAATAATAATAATTAGAAGATGATAATACTTCGTGTTATTATTATGTCAGTTTTTTTAAGCATAGAATTTGCACCACAATTAGAACATAATTTTTCCTCATTATTCTAACGTAAAAAATGATATTTTAGTAATTCTTTGAGAGTGTATGATTTTCTTAAATTTTCAGATCTAGCTTATATTGTTTTCTCAATCTATTGTATTCTATTATAGCTAACTCATTTAAATAATTTTAAATAATATTGAACAGTATCATTACCTAATGTTATATTCCTTCTTTTTTTTTCGTTCTCCCCCTCTCTCTCTCTCTCTCTCTCTCTCTTTCTTTTGCTTATTCTTTGTCTTCTTTAACTTTAAATAAAGGGTCCGTCTTTTTTCCTTCTCTCTCTCTTTCTCTCTTCCTTTTGTCTATTTTTGCCTCTTCTTTAAAAACATAATTAATAATAATAAATTAAAGTAAAGAGCTCTATTATACTCATGGATAAGAGGAATAGGCAAGTGAGAGCCGGGCGCAAGAACTTAAGCGCTAAGACTTCGGTTGTATTCTTCTTTATTTAAACTTGAACGTTTCGGTCCTTTCTTTGGACCATCTTCAGCATTATGTTTACAGAATGGTGTACAAAATAATACAAAATAAAAGTATTATTTTGTACACCATTCTGTAAACGTAATGCTGAAGATGGTCCAAAGAAAGGATCGAAACGTTCAAGTTTAAATAAAAAAGAATACAACCGAAGTCTTAGCGCTTAAGTTCTTGCGCCCGGCTCACTTGCCTATTCCTCTTATTCTGATACATAATTAATAATATAATTAATAACTATAAATATTTAATTATTATAAATTAATAATATAATTAATAATTATAAATATAGTTATAAATATATGTAAATAATAATAAACTTAATTGTGTAAGGCTCCGTTAATAATACTAAAAAGGAGGATTAAAATAAGGCAATGAGAGCCAACGCAAAATTTGACGCGCAACACGAATTTATTATAAAATTATAAAAGAAACACGAGGAAATATTCGAAAAATAAAGGCGTACGTTTTGGTCCCTTTTTTGAACCCTCTTCAGTGCAAGTTATAAATAAAATAAAAATAAAAATGTAATGTAAAATAAAAATAATAAACGGAAATCGTCTAAAAAGTCACGTATCGCTGTCAATATAATAGATAGTCAGTTACAATAAAAGTCAGCGCTTTGATTTGAGTGTCGTATTCCGTCATCTGTCCATTTTGCATCAGAGGCATCTCCAAATTAATGTTGATGCTCCTCGGTTGATAGGCCCAGAACCTTTTTCGACCTCTTGCTTCTGTGTGTATGAAGGAGAGCGTGGGAGAAGTAAATGTTTATAACCATTAGGAAAAAATACAAGTTAAACTTTATTTTACGTGAATACATTGCGTACACACATACATAATCTCACACACACACACACACACACACACACACACACACACACAGCGACAGAAACTGAAATTGATGTTTTAATATACGAGGTGTGTTCAAAAAATAAGGTGACTTTTCAAATTTCGCGGGTTAGGTACGTTCGATTTTTAATTTTTTTTTTTCTTATGTTGGTACACTCGTCCCGAACATATGTTCACAGTTTCAGCTATATAGCATTTTTTGTTTGTATGTGAGAGACATAAAGGTTAGAACTGTTTTGCGTGTTCGGCGATCTGTTGCTGTCGAAAAAATGGATCAAAGAATTTGCATCAAATTCTGTGTAAAAAATGGAATTAAGTGCTCCGAAACGCTTGAAATGTTGACAGTGGCATATGGTGAGTGTACTCTAAGTAAAAAAAATGTTTATAAGTGGTACAAACTCTTCCAAGAAGGCCGAGAAAATGTTGAAGATGAAGCTCGCCCTGGACGCCCCAGCACGTCAACAACAGATGCAAATGTTAAAGAAGTAAAGGAAATGGTTCTGAATAATCGTCGAATCACTATCAGAGAAGTTGCTGAAGATGTTGGCATATCAGTTGGCTCATGCCATGAAATTTTTTCCGATATTTTGGGCATGAAACGTGTGTCAGCAAAGTTTCTTCCAAAACTGCTGAATTTTGACCAAAAAAGTCGTCGCATGTCCATCTCTCAGGAGATGCTTAATGACGTCAATGACGATCCAGACTTGCTCAAAAGGGTCATAACTGGTGACGAAACATGGGTGTATGGTTATGACGTCGAAACCAAAGCCCAATCATCCCAATGGAAGCAGTTGAGGAAATAAAGACCGCATCGCTGAAAGAACTCAAGGACATACCAAAAAGTGCATTTCAGAAGTGCTTTGAAGATTGGAAAAAGCGCTGGCACAAATGTATTATATCTGAGGGGGATTACTTTGAAGGGGACAAAATAAATATTGATGAATAAATAAATATTTTTTGAGAAAATTACAAAGTCACCTTATTTTTTGAACACACCTCGTACATATGTGTATGTACACAGCGCATTCAAAAAGTTCGGGGACTGATTTCTTTCCAAACGTACTAGTTGCACCATCGCTTGGCCTATACTGAGACTAATTACCATGATGCCTCTTGAGTCTGCCATATTTTCTACGCCACCGTTGATTCAGTAGTTTGTGTGCAGCACGCGTTTTTAAGTTTGTAAAATTTTTAACGTTGTCACGATTTTCAAAATGGAGCAGAGAGCCGCGATTAAGTTTTATTAATGGAGACTGTTAATGGAGAGTTCTATCGCGACGTAATGGATCTCCTTTTGAAGCGGATTCGCCAAGTCAGACCGGGTTTGTACCGATCGGAAAAGTGGTGGTTGCTCTGGCGCATTCATCGTTAATTGTTACGAGATTTTTGTTTCAAAAATCGGTTTCTGTGATCCCACACCCACGATATTCGCCGGATCTGATCTTGTCTGACTTTTTTCTGTTCCCGAAACTGAAAATGGCTCTCAAAGGAACTCATTTTGAGAGCATAAAGGCAGTTCAAAGCAGAGTGACAATGATTCTCGACACAATTTCTATGGACAAATTTTCTACAGCTTTCCAGCGGCTCTATACGAACGATGCAAAGCGTGTGTAAAGAGACAAGGAATGTACATTGAAAACCAATAAACAAAATTATTTCTATCTATAAAATTTGATTTTTAATTTCAAAACTTAATCGCGGCTCTCTGTTCTATTTTGAAAATCGTGACAACGTTAAAAATTTTACAAACTTCAAAACGCGTGCTGCATACAAACTACTGAATCAACGATGGCGTAAAAAATATGGCAGACTCAAGAGGCATTATAGTAACTATTCTCAGTATAGGCCAAGCGATGGTGCAGCTAGTACATCCGGAAAAAAATCAGTCCCCGAACTTTTTGAATGCGCTGTGTATATATGTATATATATATTTTTATAGATATATATATATTTTTTATATATATCTATAAAAACATCAATTTCAGTTTCTGTCGCTGTGTGCGTGTTGTGTGTGTGTGTGTGTGTGTGTGTGTGTGTGTGTGTGTGTGTGTGTGTGTGTGATTATGTATGTGTGATTATGTATGTGTGTACGTAATGTATGCACGTAAAATAAAGCTTGTGTTACTTGTATTTTTTCCTAATGGTTATAAGCATTTACTTTTCCTTCCAGCCTCTCCTTCACACACACATACGCACACGTGCAAATAAAAAACACACAGATACATTTACCTTACAAAGGTAAAAAAATACGCCAAGTATATAAAAACCCTAAAAAAACTTAAGGAAGTTTAAAAAAATATTTACTCCTAAAAAAACTTATAAAAATAATTTTCCTCTAAAGAAATAACCTTAAGAAATAATAAAATTTGAAAGATAATTTTCTCCTAAAAAGTATTCTCTAAAAAATAAAAAATAAAAACTAAACATGAAATCAATCATTAGCCAAGTATTTAGAAGCAATTCAATTTGTGAGGGTTTGAAATAATATTTGCCATAAAATCAATCTTGCATTTATAGAAATATAATACATAAATTTTCTCCATGAAGTCAAAACGCATTTTATTATTAAGAAAAATTTATTTTTAACATAAGTTTAATTTTGTATGATAAATATTTTGATATATAAAATAGCATTATTATGTCACACGGATTTTATTACAAATAGTAAAATATAAAACTATTTAACCCCCACTGCGCCATGACGTTGATCACATTGATTGTCAATTTTAAATATAAAAGTGTCCTGTGCCACAAATTGATCGAAATGTTTAAAATTGCTGTTTTGAAATTAATCATAAGCTTTGCCAAGTAGGTCCGAAACTAAAGGGGTTAAGACACAAAGTGACATACAAAAACTTGGCGTGCCCAATCTGCAATTCAACATCACTAACTGACTCTTTCTCCTCATTTTAATTCAAATTTGAACTACTTTTGTCGATGACAGTTATTCTAATGCTCTCCGATAACATTATATTGCAAAAGACAGCTCCATCCGAATAAGTCATCAATTTCCACGTTGACGTTTCTCATTGCTAAAAAAAAATAAGTTTAACCATTATAAATAAACTAAGAGCCACTGCACAAGCTTTTGCGTAATACATTACGTTACATTAATTGTAAGTACTAACCGTAAACTTAGATTTGTATGTAATCTTAAATTTCAGTCAACGCGCAAAGAAAATCATAACGTAGTGATATTTTTGCTATGTTAGGATTTTTTTTGTGCGTTGACTGAAGATTAAGGTAACATGCGAATCTAAGTTTACAGTCAGTACTTAACATAACGTAACGTGTTACAGAAAAGCTTGTGCAATGGCCCTAAATCTTGTCCTTAAAGTATCCAAAAAAATAAATAATGTTTATTATGTAATTTATAAACAAAATTATTACCTTACATCTCTTCTTTAACTAATGGATAACATTTTTATTTTAGGCTCTAACTCCGATGCTTTTAATTCAACTCTATATGTAATAATTTTGATAGAATTAACATAAACATGCAACTTATATATATTGCTTAGTCAATTGTATAAGTGACCTAAAAATATTAATTATGCATTAATTACATTTATATATAAAATAAACATTCACATTTCTAGAACCAAATCGAAGTTAAATGTTACACATCAAGTATGTATATAAATTTTCACTTATTTACTTTTATTTATTATTGTTAACAGTCTCAATTAATACCTATCAATATGTTAGATGAAACATTTAAGATTATTTATACTAATGTAACCTAACCAAACTGCCCACTATGATGTCGACTAGAAAAAATCACTTCTTTTGTTCACTATTCCGCTATACTTTTAATTAATATACTGTTAATAATTTTATGTCACTTTATCATTTTTTTTCCTTGTGTTGCACTATTGCACTATTCACGACACTCTCATAACCACTTAATCACTTTTCTTCTTGTCGCATTATATTCCGCGCGCGTACTCTTATTATAAAATATAAACATTATTATATCTCACACGTATGCACACACATCTACATATGATTTTGTCTCTTAAGGCGTATTTGCACACTCAAGCGAATAAAATCGTACATGAGCGCTGCAAACGCGCCTTGAGGGACAAAATCGCTTGGCATGTGTGCGTGCGAGCATACGTACGTGAGTCTGAATCTGAAACTGAAAAACGAAAAGTGTCACATTCTGATATGAATAAATCATTTCTCAGGATTGACTGCATCAATCTTATTCAAACTGGTCGCAGTCGAAAGCTTGTATCCGCATTATATGATAAAAGTGCCGTTAGATTTTTTATTACAGCTTTAGTTCAAGAAATATCTTAATCGAAAGTTTAACTTGAGGTAAAATTCCGGATAAGCTACTTGGTAACGCCGCAGCCCCTGTATAGGCAACTTCGAAAAGCTAGAAGAAATTTTTATATACTTGGCGTCGCGACGCTACCGCGTCGCTTGATAAATTATCAAATACTATACATATATCGGTCAAGTGCATATCAGCTAGAATCTCTCGGCTTAACTTAAAGAGACTGATTTAGAACATCACTTAAATGAAATTCAACAGTTAAATACAATTTAACACTTAAATAAAATTCAACACTTAAAGAAAATTCAACACTTTAAATGGCTGTAGCAAAAAAACTAGCCATTTTCAAGCTTTGTGCTTGTGGAGACTTTCGATCAGTGAGTCAAAAACTATAGCATACTACAGTTTCAGCCAATTTCACTGAGGGCCAAAATCCATAAGGTTTGTGCGGGGTCCTTTATCTCTGTAATCTCAATTTTTGCAGCTTTTAGAGAAACGCGAAATTTGGTTATTTAAAACTTGATTAATTTTTATAACATTAAACTTTAAATACAGATCAACTTTAAATATTATTTTTCTCTTTTCTCTTCTTTAACGTAAATAATTTTATAAACTGACTATTTCTTTCGAAACAACCTAATTAAATATTATATTGCAACGATAATTAAGTTTATCATATTGGAAACAGGAAAGGTTATTTGCCCAACAATTTCTCGATATCTTTCGACGCATGATCATCCTCATTGTGCAAACCGCCGCCATTAAGTTACCAGAAGAAAGCACCCGTGACCTATTCCGGTTTAGCCTTCAACCTCTTCCACTTCAATTATTACCACAGCCGAAGCACGACGCCATTGCGGAGTACTCGCAAAAAGGGTTAACTCGCTACGAAAAAAGCACTCCTGCCTCACAAAAATTTCATCAACGGAGTCTCGCAAAAAAAGAGCAAAACGGCGAGAGCTACCATTTTGTTGCGTTGTGAAGCGAACACAATATCCTACCTAAGAATAAATGCGAATACAGAATTGACGAAGGAGAGAGCGAGAGAATATAGAATAAAGGAAGGGGAAATATACGGGGAATGGTAGAGCGGTTCGTATTGAAGGGGGGAAGTCGCTTTCTTATTTCCATTCTTAGCCAGCGTTCTCTCGAATTCAAGGCTTGATACTAGCACCCACCATTCCGCCTTCGTCCCACCTTCTTCATGATTCTCCCTGTCCCCCACTCTTCATGGGCTGGGTTCGTCTGTGAAAGTGGGAGTGGTGGCAGAACAGTTACATACAACTCTTCTCTCTCTCTTTCTCTCTTTCATCCTCCATCTCTCTTTCCATTCTATCGACTCCTACTCTCGATTCGATCTAGATTTAAATTCAAAATATAACTTGGACGCAGAGGAATCCTTTTTGTAAATTAATAAAGAGTATGAGCAAGAGAGGTAATTTCCACAAATTGAACGTCATATGTAAAAATGCCAGGACAAAATAGTCTCAATAGTGAAAAATTACCGATTCTCATGACAAAATTAACAATATTAATGGAATACTATATCTCCTGTTTACGCAACTTCCTATGTTTGTCTCATCATTCTCAACTTCTTGACTCTTCCCAACTAGACAAATCCCGAAGACGTTAACCGATAAAACGAGAAAATGATTTCCAAACACTTGGAGCATGATTATCGCTTGGCGAAGGGCTGTTTTCGCGTCCAAGGGAAGCCTCGTGCTTCTCATGATCACGACGCAGGCTCATCGAGGAAGGTCGGCGCACGTAGCCGAAGAGAGACAAGCCGAGGAACAGACCGACCCATACATGTAACCGACCTTTACTGGCCTTTATTGAATTTTGCTTTCCTGAATCAGAAGGCCAATCAGAATATCGAGAACGCTTCCACGACGCGATTCGTCCGCCTCGCAGAATGTACCATTGGCGGTCGTGTTACCATAGTCACGAGAAGTGGGGGTAAAAGAGGGGAGTAAAAGAGGGGAGTAAAAGAGGGGAGTCTCACTGTGAGTGAACACTGTTGACTCACCCGGTCCGCAGACCCGATGGCATTTGAAAACTTGTCATCCGCGAGATAAGACCGAGTCAGTGCCGGTCTCCGTCTCTTACGGTCGCGACCATCAGAGATCCAGAAAGATCTAGGCAACAAAAACGCGTCGCGAGTCTCAACATCAACAAAATGAAGTCGAGTATCAATATCGTGTCGCGTGGCGATCACAATGTACAAGAAAATTGACGAAAGAACTGGGACCGGGTGTGACATGACAGTGAACCGAGGAACCTTGATCTGATTATGTGCATAACCAATTAAAGCAATGCAATGAACCCTTTCCCTCAAATATTGTCCCGTACTTTTTGTGATAAAGTTGTTAAGTGAGACGAAAGTCTCAATCACGGCAGCAAAATTGAGCTGGATTTGCACCAACGAGCCACCGCCGGCCATTTTATGAGGTGAGTTTATGAGGAAAATGCGAAAAAAAGATACAAACTAATATGAACAATTAAGACTCAGAAATGTTGAAAAAATGTTTTCGAGATAAATCTTTTGAAAGTTGGCAATAAGTTTAATAAATCTATAATTTTAACCAAAATTTTCTAACTATTGCATACAATAATAGAACATACATAATACTATAATATTATTAATATATTTATATATAATATAATATATAATATAATATATTATATTATATATTTATATATTATAATATATTTATATATTATAATATATTTATATATTATATTTATATTTATATATTATATATAATAAAAATTTATTATATATTAAATATAAATATAAATTAAAATACAATTTTTAAAAACGTGCTACACACCCGTGTATTTCTTCTTTTAATTAATCTATTTCAAATTCATGTTTTCACATGATCAATATCAAAATCAACAACTACAAATTGTTTTCAGTTGCGTAGCAACGTTTAAAACTACATGTGAAGTTATCGACTCTATTATAATAATTGAATGTCCAAAATAATAAAATTCAATTATGGAAAAAATTCATCAAAAACGACCAAGACTGGACTAATAGTAATTCTTTATTAATTTAAAACATGACGGTTCGACCTTTGGTTTAGGTCTTTTTCAAATGTAAAACTGAAAGAAATACAGTCTTTTTTTAATTACACGACAAAAATGAAATTATACAGTGTAGAATTGAGAAAAAACATGGTCTTACATTGTGTTAAAAATTACGTTAACATAGAATGCGAAGTGGAAAAACTTAAAATATATAACATGTGTCTTATAAAGTGACTCGTCAGTAACTGTGTATAAAGAAGGAATATATTAAAACGTTTAAACAATTCTAATGACCTTGTCATAAATAATATTTAGATTGTCGGTGTCTTTTTGGGCGTTAAGAGTGTAGTTAGTCTTTTTTATATAGAACATTTCAGCTAACTCTCGTTTCCTAGTATGTCTCTCATTATGTAATATAATCGGATTATCCCAATCGAATTCATGCTCAAATTCAACTCTATGTTTACTTATGACCGAGAAATTGCTCTCATGCATTTTTATATTGTTCTTATGTTCCTTAATGCGGGTACTAAGGTGTCTTTTTGTTTGTCCAATATATGAAAATTGACAATTCTTGCAACTAATTTTATATACTATTTCAGTATGATTGAGTTTCGGAATTCTGTCTTTACCTCGTTTTATTATTGTATTTAATTTTTTAGAAACAGAGTATAATACATTTAAGCCTACCTTGGAAAGGAAATTTTATATTTTCACTAAGATTTTTAATGAAAGGTAAAGTAATGCAAGATGTGACGTCAAAATTTATTTGTTTATCAACTTGTGGTTCATTTTGATTTTTGTGGTGTTTAAGGTATCCTAAACGTTTTTTAATAATTTTATTCACCAAGTCAGAAGGGAAACAGTTATTAATTAAAATTTGTTTAACCAAATTGATGTTCTCCCCATGAAATTGGTCATTAGATAGTAAAATTGCGTGGTCAACCAAGTTTATGACAGTGTTAATCTTGTATTTGTATGGATGATTTGAAAAGTAATTAATGTATCTGCCAGAAAAAGTTGGTTTCCGATACCAATTAGTGATTAATGTTCCATCCTTTCTTAAGACGGTGGTGTTTAAGAAATTGATCTTATTGTTGTCCTCAATTTCATGAGTAAATTTTAAACGATCATGGTAGTTATTGAAGGTACTCAAAATATTATCAGTTTTGAGAATATTAATATAATTCGACCTAACTAGCAAATATTTTTGGGGAGACGTATCTCTTGGTCCGAGATCACAAGATTCCCCTGATTATATTTCAATCATACAGTGAATAAATAGGCGAGAAAAATATAGGTCCGAAAAGTCGCTGAAGCAGGAATCGAACCTGCGTCTTTCGCTTGCCGGGCGACTGCTTTTAACCAAATTATGGAGCTAACACACAATATTAGTATTTACATCTTTCACCGTTGAGAGCCGGTAAATTGTTCTCAAAAATTATTGTTTACTAACATCTATTTAAAAGGCAATTGAAAAATATAGGATCGAAAGGGTCTGAATAGCTTAGTTGGTTAAAAGCAGTCGCCCGGCAAGCGAAAGACGCAGGTTCGATTCCTGCTTCAGCGACTTTTCGGACCTATATTTTTCTCGCCTATTTATTCACTGTATGATTGAAATATAATCAGGGGAATCTTGTGATCTCGGACCAAGAGATACGTCTCCCCAAAAATATTTGCTAGTTAGGTCGAATTATATTAATATTCTCTATTTGAATTTACTAGCGACAGAAAATTATTAATGAGTTAATTTAATTCGCTCCTGGACCTAAATTATGGAGCTAACACACAATATTAGTATTTACATCTTTCACCGTTGAGAGCCGGTAAATTGTTCTCAAAAATTATTGTTTACTAACATCTATTTAAAAGGCAATTGAAAAATATAGGATCGAAAGGGTCTGAATAGCTTAGTTGGTTAAAAGCAGTCGCCCGGCAAGCGAAAGACGCAGGTTCGATTCCTGCTTCAGCGACTTTTCGGACCTATATTTTTCTCGCCTATTTATTCACTGTATGATTGAAATATAATCAGGGGAATCTTGTGATCTCGGACCAAGAGATACGTCTCCCCAAAAATATTTGCTAGTTAGGTCGAATTATATTAATATTCTCTATTTGAATTTACTAGCGACAGAAAATTATTAATGAGTTAATTATCAGTTTTATCTCGGGGAATCATTGCTATAATGTCGTCAACATATCTATAAAAATACAATGGCACATCAAAGTCCAAACTCTTCAAGCATTGTGTTTCCAAATCATCCATAACCATATCAGCGATTATGGGAGACAACGGTGATCCCAAAATATAATTATATACACAGTAACCCTTAATTCTGCATCCCAACAAAAAAAGTCAATCCTATTTAAATCGTATACATATGTAAAGAACTTTGATAAGAAATTTAATTTAATTCTAATTTGGGATGTATATTACACACCAAATTGTGTAAATCATTGTTTTCATATATAAAATTATATAAAAAAATATTAAAATGTAAATATGATTATTCAAACATGTTCAAATTAATAATTAAAAAAAACAAAAAAAATAATTAAAAAATTAATTAAAACTAATTTTAAAAACGTGACATTAAAAAAGATCAATAAAAGTTCAATTAGTTTTACGCTTAAAATAACATTCAGTTAGCCGTACAATATAGTATTAAAATTTCTATGTTGCAGTTGTATTAAGATGTTAAAAGAAATCAAATTTTTATTCAAAATATATTAAAATAAATATTTTTATACATTATCAATTTTTTTGATACGAGTTAATAAAATATTAAAAACACTTATTTTTTCTTTTTTTTTTCATTTATAATAATTCTTATGTTAGGAAGACTTACTTTTAAGTGTGATCACTTTGAATAGCTTTATGATTACAGAATAATCTCAATGTTATACGATTATCTTTGATTCTTTCGATACCAGATGCTAACCTGACATCGAAAGTAACAAAAATAATTATATAATTTTCAAATTATATAAATTTATTATATAACATTGGTTACGTTCAGCAGAAAAAACAACTTTGCAATTGTTGTAAAAATCGTGAATCTGATTGGTATATTCTTTTAAATTCAATCAAGATTAAGAGCATACGCCAATCAGATTCATAATTTTTACAACAGTTGTAAAGATGCTTTTTCTGCTGAACGCAGCCATTGCTACTATAAGCAAACATGTGCTATTAATTTAATGAGGAAAGATATAATACTTGTTTATTTTTTTTTTTAAGAGAAGAATTATATCAAAATAAAATACTATTAATACTATTACTACAACATAAATTATACTCTTTATCAATTTTAGAAAATGAAAAATTAAATATAAATTTCTTTATATACATAATTTTTGACACTTCTATTATCTCGTTGATTACCAAGATAAACTTTTAATGCTTGCCAAGAACGAACTCGCGAGAAAGCAACATAAAGTTGTTTATGATTAAAAACATCTTTGCGAAGATCTATTCCTACTCTGTCAAACGTCTGTCCTTGTGATTTATTAATTGTCATAGCAAATGCTAATTTTACTGGAAACTGTCTTCTTGAAAAAGTAAAAGGATATACATTTTCACAATATAATGTTATACGATTTAAAAAAACAATATCTCCTGTTTTATCACCTGTTAAGATTCTACATTTCAATAAATGATCTACAAGTTTTATAATCATTAATCTAGTACTATTACAAAAACCTTCATTGATACTAAGATTTCTAATTAACATAATAACGCAATTTGGTCTTAAACGTAATTTATGAGGAGGAAGAGATGATGGAGATAAACTATTTAAATACTCTGGTAACAAAGCTTCACCGATATCACCATTATCATCACAATTTACAGTCCTATCTACACTTGTATAAATTCGTTCATCAGTTATATTTAATAATTCAACAACTTTTTTATTAATTTCGTCTACATCGGTATTTCTTGCAGAAAGTATAGCACATTTAGCTACTTTGGTAAATTCCTATTTTCGTATTAAATCGCCATATATATCTTCTACAATATCAGCATTAATAGGTGCTATACAACATTCAGAAATTTGTATATTATCATTAGAATCATTTAATATGCCATCTCCCATATCTAAAAGAAATTTTGCAAATACAATTTCTTCTGGAAGAACTCGCATATTTTGTGTTAAAGAGTAATTTACGAAATGTTTCCAAATAAAACTAAATTTAATAGAAAGGTTCACAATTTCACTTCCAGTACCATGCACTTTAATAAGTAGAAGTTGTCTAAAATCACCACCTAATAAAACAATTTTTCCGCCAAAAGGTAAATCATTATTCATAATGTCTCGCAATGTTCGATCCATAATCTCTAAAGCATATCGTGGCGCCATTGGTACTTCATATATCTTCTTGCGCTCTATCTTCGGAGGTTTCGATTTCAATAGACTTGTCATACGTTTCCAACATATTTAAAGGAGCTTCAAAATATTCATTCGTCTCTGTACTCTCTTCGCTTAATTTTTCATTGAAGCGAACATCTCGGCGTTTAATTACTTTTCTTGTTCCTGGCTTCCAAAGTCTGTAAGCTTTGGACTCTTCAGAATAGCCTACAAGTATATACGCATCTCCCTTGGGTTCAAATTTGTTATGTCGTATTTTCTTATTAAGAGCGATTACCCTGCTCCCAAATATGCGCATGAATCCCACGTATGATTTTCTATTGCACCACATTTCCATTGGCGTCATGTTGGTAAATCTTTTGGTTAGGCACCGGTTCCGTATGAATACAGCCGTGTTTATAGCTTCGCCCTAGGCCATAGGCTCTTAGGTAATTTGGATTGAATCAGCATACAACAAGCCATTTCAACGAGCGTGCGATTTGCTCGTTCGGCAACTCCATTCTGTTGTGGGGTGTATTTCACACTTAGTTCCCGCTTGATTCCTTCTGCTTCTAAATAATTTTAAAATTCATTTGAAACGTATTCTTTGGCATTGTCTGTTCAGCATCTTTTAATGAAACAGCCAGTTTCTTTCTCGACTCGTTTCTTATAATTTTTAAATGCAATAAAAATATCTGAACGTTTCTTAAGCATCACAGTTTGCGTATATCTCGTGTAGTCGTCAATGAACGTTGCAAAATACCTTGCACCACCAATAGATTCGACATTGAATGGACCGCATATGTCAGAATGCACTAAATCCAGTTTACTTCTGCTGCGATTGACAGAATCCTTGTATGGTAACTGATGAATTTTTCCTTTATCACATATTTCACATGTAAATTTGTCATTAATTGGTTTCATATCCATGTTGGTTACCATGTCTTTTTGTCTCAATTTATTCAAGCCTTGAAAATTTAAGTGTCCAAATCAAGTGACAAAATAAAATCAGCTGTGCAGTAAAAATCAATATCACCTGACTTGAAAAAATCAATAACAGATGACAGATCGATACGCGTGTATGTGTAATTACGGGCCTGAGCGCACGAATTCTATGCGATATCATTGGCAAACTTTCATCGCTTATAACTCAAAAACTATTGCAGCCTCAAAATTTTTGTATTAAAATTTTCGACTCTTTTTTACCTCTAAAACACGCTAATAAAGTATTGTACGGAGGTTGTGAGACACCCCGTATATACATATACATATATTTATTTTAATATAGAAGATTGAATATGTTGCGTACAAATCTAATCTTCTTAATTATATGTATATTTCTTGATTTCCTTTGTCTTTCGTATTTTATTTAGATGTACAATTCTTGATTTTTTTTTGTAAAAAATTTTGATATTTCCGTTAGAGAAAAATATCTGTTACAATATTTACTAAAAGAGTGTGTGCATCATCCCTTGCTATATCAATCCCAATATAAATTTCTTTCATACACCACTTCAATGCTGGAATTCCATCTGGAGCTGTATCGATGATAGATTTTACTGGAGCGATTTTTCCCTTGTCAAGCCAATGTTGTAAGAGAGATTTTGATTCATGTCAAAAGTCTCTGATCTCTTCAGATGCTCTTAAAGCGAGAGAAGCACATTTTTGGAGAGCAGTCCATGCTGAGTCGGATCTGAATTTGACAGAAGCTACATATGATTCATATGTCTCATTTAATGCCCATGGTTCACCTGACTCTGATAGTTTTTTGGGAGGGACGGGACCAGGGGTTGGAGGAAGATTTGAGGCTGTCTTGGAGGTAGACCTGGTATGTCTTGGAGTCATTGGCAGTTGGGAGTATTTTCGGATTTTGAGTTCTTTGGTTCCTATCTGTGTTTCGTCATCTGTTTCGGCTGGAAGCATCTCACTAAATCCAATATACTCTGATGATAATTTGTCCAATTCTACCAAGTCTTGAGGTTTTCGTGTGAATCTGTTCTTATTTTTCTTCATTTGGATGTTCATTTGTAAGAGCTCTTGCTCCATTGATATTGTGAGAGTCTGATCAACGAAAGAGTAAATAAATGAAAGGACAAAATAAAATGAGAATCAAATGACAATCAAATAATGACCAAAATGGAATTTGAAAATTATGGTTGTCCTTCAATATCTGTTATAATATGTGGTTCAGAATACTGATCACTTAATTTGCCCTTTTTGGATTTACAGAGAAGGAAAACTTGATCGTTTATTTGAAATTCTTGAGAATTAATTTTTTGATTTATTGATAACAATATTTTGATTTAATTTTTGATGTTATTAAACATTCCCGTGCCAATTATTGTAATGTATGAATGTTTGTCATAAGTGATGTAAATATTCATCATATGTTTTCTTTTTCTAATTCATTACTTAATTCACTGGATGGTTGTCTAGCAATTTTTCCAAATACCAATTCATATGGTGTATAACCAGTAGATTCATGAGTACTAGTATTGTATGAAAAAATAACATATTCTAATAATTCATCCCATTCTGTGAATTTATTAACATATTGTTTTAAATATTTAATTAATACTAATTGTAAATGTGATCGTTCTAAAGCTCCATTAGCTTGTGGATAAAAAGCTGTAGTTCTATATTGTTTGATTCTAAACTGTTTTGCAAATCTTTTCATTAAATTACTCGTAAAATTAGTACCTTGATTGGTTAATATTGATCTAGGGGCTCCAAATATACAAATAAAATGTTCTAATAACGCGCGTGTCAGCTATACTTATAGTAGTGGTGAATTTCAAACCCAGATAACAAAATATCTGCAATTTTGCTGACAAGTTACTAGCAAGTCGAACAATTCAATTGAAGCATAAACGGAACAAGGTGATTCCTCAATACGCGAGCAAGGTGCAAGCAAGCTTTACTATTAAAAGCATGATAGCAAATTTGCAACAAATACGCTGCAAGTAATTGCTTTATTCCTATAGACGTATTTGCTGTACATTTGCTATCATGTTTTTAATAGCAAAGCTAACTTGTATCTTGCTTAAGATTTGATGAATCATCTTGTTCTGTTTATGTTTCAATTTAATTGTTTGACTTGATATCATGCTATTTGCTTTAATAGCTTTTATTGCTATTAAGGCTCTTGTGGGTACTCGCTGCGACTATGTTAGATTGTGACGTCAAAGGCGAGAAAGCACACGCTGAAAATTCTTGCGTGCCATTTTTAGATAAAAAGATATTTCGATGAAACATCACTTCAGATGGCTTTAGCACACTTCTAAAATACTCCGAAAACTATATCTTTTTCTCTTCATAGTCAATCAACAGCTGTAGAATGATTGTAATACAATTATCACGATCATTTTACAATTGTTGATTGACTGTCAAGGGAAAAGGATTGTTTTCGGAGTATTTTAGAAGTGTGCTAAAGCCATCTGAAGTGATGTTTCATCGAAATATCTTTTTATCTAAAAATGGCACGCAAGAATTTTCAGCGTGTGCTTTCTCGCCTCTGACGCCACGATTCCAACATGACTGGTAAGAGCCCAGGAGCCTTAAAATTAAATATGTTTTGTTATCTGAAGAATGTCAATTTCATAAAACTTGTAGAGTGCTTCTTTAAATTAAAATTATTAAAATGATTTTATCAAAACTTGTCATTTATGCATACGTGTTAAAAATATTATATTGGGAAGGAAGGGGTATCATATGATTAATACACACAAAGAACTAGTTTTGATAAGATCCTTCAGGCATTTAGAGAAGCACTCCATAAGACTTATGAGATTGACACACCTGAGGTTAAACACTAAAATATCACTATAATCGGATGAGCGAAACTGACTATAAGTAGGCGGAGCTCTAAAAAATAGCTTCTAAAGTACAAATAATTCCGATCACTGTCTGAAAGGAGGGACATAATTAATTAAGTACGATATAATTATGAAACAAGTAAAAAATATATGTAGAAGAATTTAAAGTTAAATTAAATAATAGAAGTGCGCAGAATAAACATTTTATTTTATTAACATATATGGGGCATTCCACGTGAAAGGGGTCCACCTAAAAATAAACTGCTTGGGATTTTAAAAATGATTATAAAAACATGTTAGTGCACATATTGTATAAGGTTAAAGGTCAAAAAAATAAGTTTTATATGCCTTGCATCCAAGATATTGAAGATAGGTCGTTTTAAGAAATTTTTCCTTTTTTGACATTTGTAGCTGAAATTACAAAATATACTAAATTTTTATAGACATGAATCTTTTAGAATTTTTTCCGTGCTTTCAGATAATAAAGTTAATTTTAGTGAGAAAAATTTAATAATATACAAAAAATCAATTTTTTAGTTTCAAGTAAAAGAATGAAAAATTATATCCTCTCTTAAAAATCTGAAAAAATTCTCAAAAATACTTCAATATGTGTAGAATATGGTAGAATAAAGGAAATTTTGGGACCGCAATGGGATCCACTCGTAAACGAATATTTTTTCCGAAACAAAATTGGAATTTCAGCCAAAAACTCGATAATATCAATTTTTTGTCCCTTTAATTAATCTAATTATTTAATACTATATATAAAATAATAATATAATATATAATAATATATTTTTAACAAATAATTATAACAAATAATTATTTATGTTGTTGAAACCAGGATTCGCATTAGCGAAAATTATTCCGGGTACATTAAAATATCATTTGATTATTCCTGCGAGCAAAGATCAATTAATTTTAAAAGAATTTAGTTTTGATAAGAAAGAAGACTTTTTTCTCTCTCTCACTCTCTCTAAAAAAAAAGAATTAAATGAGTTTTAAAAAAATATAAAAAGACTTTAGAATTTTTATATTTTTCGTTTTATAATTATTTGTTGAAAATACATAATTTTGTTAAAAATATATTATTATTTTACATGTAGTATTAGTTATTTAGTAAAAATATTATTTTGTTAAAAATATATTATTATATATTATTATATTATTATTTTATATATAATATTAAATAATTAGATTAATTAATGAGACAAAAAATTGATATTATCGAGTTTTTGGCTGAAATTCCAATTTTGTTTCGGAAATAATATTCGTTTACGAGTGGATCCCACTGCGGTCCCAAAATTTGCTTTATTCTACCATATTCTACACATATTGAAGTATTTTTGAGATTTTTTCAGATTTTTAAAAGAGGATATAATTTTTCATTTTCTTACTTGAAACTAAAAAATTGATTTTTTTAAACTATTAAATTTTTCTCACTAAAATTAACTCTTTATCTGAAAGCACGAGAAAAATCCTAAAAGATTAATGTCTATAAAAATTTTGTATATTTTGTAATTTCAGCTACAAATGTCAAAAAAGGAAAAATTTCTTAAAACGACCTATCTTCAATATCTTAGATACAAGGCATATAAATCTTATTTTTTTTACCTTTAACCTTATACAATATGTGCACTAACATGTTTTTATGATCATTTTAAAAATCCCAAGCAGTTTATTTTTAGGTGGACCCCTTTCACGTGGAATGCCTCATATAAGTATTACACATGACTATTATGACTATTATCTTCTTCTTCTTCTTGGTTTATTTGGTTTCTGAAAATATTTTTAGCTTCCTGTCTATTACGATTGCGACGTCCTCTATGTGTAACATTTTTTAGGGGATAATGTATGTGATTACGAATTCGTTGTTTGGCATAACGTATTGATTCGGCAACAGCATGGAGAAATTGTTGTTCTGTTGGACGGGAATAACAACTATTTACACATACACCATCTGTAAAAATTAATTGTTAAATTGAACTACTTATAGAAATAACAATTATTTATAAAAATAAAAAAATACACATATTTTTAGGAAATTTACCAAAAATAGCTTTACATATTTTTTTGTCATAAAAAGCTTCATTTTCATTTTGTTCGCCCCAAACTGAATAATGTTTTAATGCATTGTCTTATAATGATCTTTTTATGCAAAAATTGACCGCTTCCATAATTGGTACCGCCTAAGAACTGAAAATAATCAACCCGAAATAAAATAAGATATGTACTGATTATTCGGCAAAAAAATCACGAAAATGATAAAATTGAAACAAAGGTTAACGTTTTAATGTATCTAGTTCCCAGATAGTACAAAATGTCTTGTGATCATCCTCAATGTTATAGTCAAGAAGTTCTAGGATATCTAAGATATCTTACACACAATCAGAATGATCTTGGGATGTCTTGTATTGTCTCGGTTATTGAAAAAAAAACTGTCTCAGTTATTATTAAATAATAGCTAAGTACGTACTTAGAAATTAATAATTATTACTTACAACTTGGTCGTACAGGCAATCATCAATACTTTCAAAGTTATTTACAGCTTCTATCGTTTCAAGTGGGAATATTTTCTGTTTTTGAGGCATCTGATCTCGTCTACTTTGACGTTCAAGTAATCTATGTAACTTTTTCATATGATCAAGAAGATTTCTGAAAGTTTAGATTATATCAGTTACCTTAAACATTGCTGTTACACACATATACATTTATAATGAAATACAAAATTATACCTTATATCTTCTTTTGTTGGCATATTTTTAATCAGATTAATAAGCGATCTGAGAAAAAATGTCAAATTTTTCATATTAATAAATATTAATAAACGTTGTTAAATATTGGAACATTGAGAATTTATGGTATTAAATTATGAAATAAAAGTTAAAAAATTATATGTAAAATATTAGGTACAATAAAGCCTCAAAAATACACAAAATTACTATTGCATACATATTACACAGGTTTTAATTTTTATAATTTATTAGTTTTATATTAAATATTTAAATATGTTTTTAGTCTTAAAAAACGAATTTATATTATATGTATAATCAATATTATTTTTCCATATCAAAATATTTTCTTATTATCTACGTGTTAGAATTCAATCTAATAATAATGATATTGTTAATTAAAAAATATATTTCAACGATTTGATTCGATTTAATTCGATTTGCTTCGGTTAAATTCGGATAAAATTTTGTAGATTCGGTTCGATTCGGATTCGAAAAAGAAAATGAAATTCGATTCGATAAGGGCATCAAAAATCCTTAATTCGCACATCTTTACTACAAATGTTGCTTGAAAAACATTCAATCTTCTTTTTAAAAAAGTAGTTTGAAAGATAACAATTACAGAATAAAAAAATACCTTATTAATTGTGTATTTTCCTTATCATCATCATTATTTTCTTTGGTACTTGAGCAGTCATCCGATAAATCTTGGTTTTTTGATTGATTAGACTCTGTATTGTTACTATTATTTTCTTCATTATATGACAGTTGATTTGAATTAATATCACAAATATCCTGTTTCTTATTTTTTTTAATGTAAACATTTTTACACGCCCGTACTTTCAGAGTCTCCAACGGTGTGTACGTTTTTGAATTTTGATTAATATCTTGTGTATGATAATTCGTTACTGCAGTCGAATTAATTTTATCATTCAAGCCAAAAAAATTGATATGGTTTTCGTCGTGCGAAAATCCTGATAAATTTCTAGGAGGGAAATAATTACTGCTTATAGATTCTGAGTTGTCCCTGTTAAGATAATTTCCAGAACATGGTTTGATCTGTGGTGACTGATTATTTAAATAATCTTGTTGTTCTAATGAGTGATAATTTGTCAAATTTATTTCAGGTTCAGTCAAATGTTTATTAACTTTATTTGCAGTAGTTTCTTCTCTCTCTCTCTCCCTCTCTCTCTCTCTCTCTCTCTCTCTTCTCTCTCTCTCTCTCTTCTCTCTCTCTCTCTTTCTCTCTCTCTCTTGTACTTGATTAGTAGAAAAATTGTTAAGTATTTGTAAGCTATCACTAATAATATTTGTATTTAAAGGTGAATTATAAAGTACAGTGGCATCTGTATTATTTGTAACATTGTCTTCACGATTAAATCGACCTGTTGTATATACTCCATTTTCTTTCAAAACAGGGAACTCTGCTCTTTTATTTTTTGTTTCATTATTATTTTCTGATGATGCAGGTACGATAATCTTTTGAGATAAGATCTTTGGTTTTGAAGATATTATTTTTTCGAAATTTTTGTTTGGCAAGTTATTCTCATCAACGCATTTTTTAATATCACGTATGCATAGCAGATTTTACATTCCTTATTTTCTTTATTTTTTGCTCATAATTATCAGACTCAGTAGATACAAGCTTTAAAGGCTTTTTTATATGTCTCTTTCCTCCCATCAGTTCTATTATAAAACCTTGAATACAAAAATGACTATTGATAAAAACATTTATTAACAGACATGCAAGTAGGTAAAATAAGAGATGCATTGAAGGACATTGAAAGTCAATTTGCTCCATCACACTTTTTAATATAATTAATTCAATTTTCTGTGCCTATTCCAAGATTATTATTTTCATTTAAAAAATTTGCCTTTTTATAGTCATATAATATTGTTTTTTAAACAAAAATTTTGATTGTTTAGAAAATGAACTTGAATCTCTTATGATATGTGAGTTTCATTGTTATTTTAAATTGTATATATAAATTACTTTAAAATATAAATGAAGGGACTAACGATGTTTCTTGTATTGACATAGGGAATACATAAAAGATAATTTTTTATTTTGCATAAGTTTATAATTATAAGTTTATGATTATACAGATGACTTTCACAAAACTTTCAATGACCAAACGGTTAGTATTTTATTTATTAATTTTTTTTATAAGTTTCGGAAGGGTTGAATATCGCGAATCGAATCATCTCATGATTTTCCGCAACTTGAAAAAAAATTGCACAAACTGTTTTGCATCTGATCGTCTATCTAATAGAAAAAGACGTTACTGTGAAAAAACATATTTTATAAGAAAATATTTAATTTTTAAAATTGTCTTGTTCTGATTTACAAAAATTTTATTAATTTTGTATACTTCAAAATGTTTTAAGCAGCTTTAATAAAAAAGGTATCATTTTGTATTTTTTTATAAATAGAATTTGGTACATAATAGATAAATATGCTGCACAACTGTTAATAATTTATTTATATCCATTAAGAAACTAATTATACAAAAAAAAATTAATAGATTGTCAATGTAATGTTGTGTAATAGAGAAAGTTTTGGCCAAAACAGATTTTCATTAATGTAGAAAGTAAAAAGTCCATTTATGACTCAGTAATACTAAAATTATTTAAAAAATTTCTTAAATATTCTTTCAAATAATTTTATAGTCTACAAAATTATTAAATATGAAAGATATTTTTCCAACATTTTATAATTTTTTTGAAATTATAGTATAGAAAAATACTTATTTTCGTGACTTATTCAACGTTGTTAATGAAGTTTCCTTAATACCTTTGATTTTAGGCATTCTTATTGATTCTGGAAAATATAATTTTATATACTAAATTGTGTTTTTAAATTTAAATAACATGTGCACGGGATATTCTATAAATTGGTATTTATTACATTTTATGTTAACTGTTTATAGTTGTGGTAATAATATAAGCAGGTTGCAAGTAATTAATTACTTTGTTCATTAAATTGTACACTCAATTGACGATTGATATGAGCGAATTCAATTGAAGACTATTCGATTAACGATTGACATAAACAAAATTAATCGAAGATCGTACGATTGACGATTGATTCAAGCGGTGTTAATCGAAAGCCGTTTAATTGACGATTGATATGAGCGAATTCAATTGAAGACTATTCGATTAACGATTAACATAAACAAAATTAATCGAAGATCGTTCGATTAACGATTGATTCAAGCGGTGTTAATCGAAAGCCGTTTAATTGACGATTGATATGAGCAAATTCATTTGAAGCTCATTTAGTTGACGATTAATTTGAGCAGAAATAATCAAAGACTATTTGATTTATGATCGATATGAGCAAACTTAGTCGAAAAGATTTTAAACTTTATATGGAAATGTTGAATCCGTCATTGTTAAATTTGAAAATTTTTACACAGTATCATGATAGCTTAAAATTTAAAATCTTTTCGACTAAGTTTGCTCATGTCGATCATAAATCAAATAGTCTTTGATTATTTCTGCTTGAATTAATCGTCAACTAAATGAGCTTCAAATGAATTCGCTCATATCAATCGTCAATTAAACGGCTTTCGATTAACACCGCTTGAATCAATCGTCAATCGAACGATCTTCGATTAATTTTGCTTATGTTAATCGTTAATCGAATAGTCTTCAATTGAATTCGCTCATATCAATCGTCAATTAAACGGCTTTCGATTAACACCGCTTGAATCAATCGTCAATCGAAGAGACTCTATTGAATTTATTCATATCAATTTACAATCGAATTCTTAATTAAATTTATTTATAATATTTATTAATTAAATTAATAAAATTATATTTATCTACATTAATTTTTTAATTCAAAAAATGTAATTGATTATATTGCCAACCCTGAATATAAGTATCTAGGCAATATATTTAGTATACTTACATAACTTATTAATGTTTATATGCAAATATTATACAAGTATTATGACGATACAAAATGAACTGTTTCTTGCAAGTATTTGAAAAATATTAAATTTGAAAAATAATAACAGCTTGAATAGTGCATATTAACTTAAAATAAATAGTTAAATTAGTATTCCTTGTGTTACGTCCAGACTCGGAAAAGGTAGTCGAACGGAAGGGTGTAACTTACCGTTTTCTCGAAACAGGTGCTTTCCGGCACGCGCCTCGAGTCGAGCGAATTTTACGGGCCCGAACAGGTAAACGACTGGGACAGTCGCTATTACTCTGTTCGTAGGGCATTCGCTCGGTGGTCCCTTTTCGGTAAGAGAATTTAATCTCTTTTACGCGGGACGGGACCTTGTGCGATTTCGGAGTTCAGGTGAGAGTGCAAGGGGTCAGGAAATGATTATGAATTCAATCATTTAATTATTAAAAATCTAGTTTATTCATATCAAACGAATATATAAATATAAATACAATTCAGTTATAAAGGAGTTTTTGTAAACATGTTTCTGAGAGTGAGTGAATGTATATGTAATGGCGCGGGTGTTACATTAGTTCGGAGGTCATCAGTCAGAATGCTCTGGAATATATTCTAGATTCTATTATTAAATTAAAATTTCTGACTGGATAATACAATTGATTTTTAATTAGGCAAATAAATAGAACTAAAAATGTGTGTGTATGTAGTAGATTCAAGTAATTTCTTCTATGACAACTGAGGATGGGGTATAAAAATATTCTTTGAAGGGTTCGATGGGAATTGCGAATGGATAAGGAGAAAATCGGGTATACCAAGGGAGGAGGGTCCCACAAGGATATATCCTTGCCGCTAATTCGAGCTCTTCGAAATCAATCGAATCAGGCCCAAACGAGACGGTTCCCTCCGGTAAAGGTAATTCCAGGATAGGGAATCTTTGAGCTAGGAACTCGAAACATCCGATATCGCCTATCTGTTTGATGCGAGCACGACCCTCCTGGTCGAGATCGGGGGTGTCGTCATCAATGCAGATTACTTCGATATCGGCGTTGGATTCAGGAGGTTGAGGGGAAGCGGGAGGAGAGTCGTCAAGCGTAATTACTGGCGGAGAGTACGAGGATGTGTGTAAATTGATTGAGTGATAATTGTTAGAATCGTAGTGAGAATGATCGGAGGCAGTTAAATCTAAAGTCGCCGCTTGTGCCCGAGCCAATTCCTTCCTCAGGCGACGATTGCGCCGATTTCGCGAACGTTTGGCGACGTTTCGCGAATTTCGCCAAACGGGCTTCACTACCAGGAAGACAATTGATAATTGTTAGGGGAAGCCGAACGTTTTATTTAAAGAACAGCTCTTGGATTTAAATAAAAAGAAAACAATTTTTTCAACTGATTAATGCTAGAATATATATATATATAGAATATATATATATATATATATATATATATATATATATATTTATATATATGTGTGTGAGTGATAATGTCTATTTTTCTATATGGATGGGAACAGCCAGGATGAATGTTCTAGATGGAAGAGAAGGCAGGCTGTGAGTATCGTGAGTTTTCGTGAGTATCGTGAGTTTTCGTGAGTATCGTGAGTTTCGTGAGTATCGTGAGTTTCGCTACAGTAAGCAGGAAACCCGTCAACGATGTATGTGAGTATTGTGAGTTTACACTGCAATAAGCAGGAAACCCTTCAACGATGTATGTGAGTATTGTGAGTATTGTGAGTTTACACTGCAATAAGCAGGAAACCCTTCAACGATGTTTGTGAGTATTGTGAGTATTGTGAGTTTACGCTGCAATAAGCAGGAAACCCTTCAACGATGTATGTGAGTGAGAAAGAAATTTAAAGGTCCGATGGAGATCAAGGATGATTGTGATGTTGGAATTTGGTAAAAAAAAGGGGGGGGTGAGACTTGGAGATAGACAATCGAATGATAAGAGTTTACGAAAAACATCCAAGAGTTATTCTGAGATGAGTGAATATAATAGATATGATTTCAGACGACTTACTTTTTATAGAGTACGTTGTTGGGGTTTTAATATGGAAGTGAACTCGGTCTCTCGGGTGCTGTTGCTTGAGAGAGTCAGGGTTGGTGATGATCGTGGTGAGCTTCAGGTCGTGGTGAAATTCGGAAACGTTCTTGGAAGCACCACTGCACTCATTCGCGGACACTTTTTATAAGAAGAAGTTGTCGTAGATGATGAGATGTAGAGATGATGAGATGTAGCGATTTAGCGACTTAGAGCTGTCGTCGCTCCGAGAAAAATCTCGGTTTATATTGCATTTTTGGTACACGCCCTCCGCTTAGTCACCGGAAAATCTTGACGAATTAGGATTCTTAATTATTCTTCCCACGATTTTTAGGTACCCCCTCCGTGGGGTAAGTTAGAAAGATGTGACGAATCGCAGAGTTCGTTTTATTTTCTGCGAATCGGAGAGCGTCTTCCAAAATCGAGAAATTCTAAGAATTACGGCTTCGGTAGCAGCGTTTGTTCGCCGTAATTTATGTTTAAGGAACCGCGTGATGCACCCGCTAATCAAGAGGGGTTGACTTTTATTACCCTCCCGAGACAGCGGTTATGCATATGTCACGTCTGCTGTCCGAGCGCGCGTGCGACTTTCGGGCGCGAATCCGATGTTATCGGTGTCCATCTTCGGTTTTTGTTATAATTTATTGAAGATTTCTACCGTGGGAAGGTGTCAGTTTGTCCATACTTTTTGGTTTGAATTGTCAATAAATTGCCATCTAAATATAAACAGAGTGTCACAAAATCTCTCTAGAATCTTATTTTTATGGCCTTTTTCCTTTCTTCTTGATTTTTGATCCAGATTCTGTCTCGTAAATATGTCACGGTGTCTATATTTCCATGAGTTTATTATGTCCGCGTGTATATTTCCTAATCATTCTAGCGCCTACGCAGCGCATTTCCCATAATAAATTCAAAGGAATCTTGACTTTTACGATTTTTCCAAAGTTGCACGCGCTCTCGGATCGTGGGAAAGAAAAGAATCGTGGAGTCCACAGGACGTAACACCCGCCGCCTTAGACAAATGTTGGGGGTGTAAAAACGCAACATTTGCAATAATTTTTTTTTGAAAATATTTCGATTCTTTTCTTGCCACGATTGACTTAAGATGTAGAGGGGAGAATTCACAATTAAATTTTTTTTAATTAAATGTGCTTTCTCAGATTCTTAATCTTATATTTCTGTTCCCCCTTTTGTTTTTTTTTTTTTAAAGAAGGAGGAAAGAAAAGGCGACCTCCATAACCCCTTCCTTTTATTCTTTCGTCCTTCCTTTACAGGTTGAGGGTATTTGTTATTATATATTTTTCCATAAAATATATTTTTATTTTATTATTATTTATTTATTATTATGTATTTCTCTTAAGGTATGTGTATATATATATTTCTCCCCCTTTTTTTTTTTTTACTATATGTAACTTTATTAGAACATGTAAAAATATTTTCTATATATATATATATATATTTATGCGTGGAACCCATTTTCCTCGTCTGTTTATAAAAAAAAAAAAATATTATTACTAATAATCATAACGATGAGAATACTTAGGGAAATAGAGCAAGGAAGATGAACTGCGGTTCTAGCTACCTGATCTTTATTCATTTTAACGTGTCTGACGCGTGGTGTCGGATTCGGGAAGATTTCCTGCTTTCTTTTATTCTTCTGTCCATCTGGTGACTACAGGGATTCCCCATCCTTCGGCTAGGTAGCCTTGGTCAGCATACAAGTATTCTTCGATGCAGCCCCTGCATTTTTTTGCGGGTCTGAGTTTTATGATTACCGCATTGCACTTTGTGCAATTTGTTTGATTGTCGGCCGAATCTTTATGGACCAAGTTGTGAGGTGGTATTATCATAAATTCTTGGTCGCTTTCTGCTGATGCTTTGTCATGGCATTCTTTGCAGATTTTGTTGAAGTCGGTCATATCTTGATAGACGTCATCTTCCGATAGCGTGACGCATCGGAGATTCATTAAATTTCGGTAAGCGTCGTGGTGGTCTTGTGGTATTATACCATCGATTGGCCCACGACGTTGTTCGTTTGACATTTCGGGGGTCCACTGGAGGTGGTGGTAAACCGGCATTGTTATACTGTAACCGATGATCAGGTAGTATTCGTTTAATACTAAATAATATCAAAATAAAGACGGGAGGAAGAATGGTTCCGCTTCTGTTTATTCTAAAATACTGTTAAATAGGAAAGAGTGACGAGCTTATAAGTAAGGTACGCATTCTTATTGTTATAATAATTTTTCTTATTTATTTATTTATTTATTTATTTAAATTATTTTTTTTTATTTATTTTTTTTGAATAATAACATAAGGATATATATATATGTGTGTATATATAGATAGAACCTAAACTAGGTAAACTATTAGTTGGAGTAATAATATAAAGATATGTCTTCCTTTATATATGGATGAGACAAAGACCTAAGACTATGTAAAATTTGAATTGAAACAGAGGCGAGTACATGGTCTCTCCTTCCCCCTTTTTTTTATCAAGAGAAAAAAAAATGCTTATGAGATAAGCTATATATATATAACCTATATATATATATATATGTACGAGTAGCAATATAAGATTATGTCGTAAGAATATACGCATAGGTTAGATATAATAATAATGTTAATAATATAATTCGTATAACTAAAAATTGATATGATGGTATATATGGGAATAATATATATGTATTTTTTTCTATTTTTTTTTTTTTTTTTTTTTTTTTAGACAGCTGGATACGCGTCCACAGTGACCCTGGTTCGTAGTTCGGCGTGCCCCAGCTGGATGAGCGTGTCCCTAGCGTCGAACGTGCCATTAGGTGAATTTTTCTGCTGCACTTCTAGTTTCACAAGCGCAGCCCCTTTTCTCAGAGGGTGAATTATTTTAATCCACCCTCGCTGTCCTTCAAAGAGGATTCGGCACAAGTCGTTTGTTTCTTTGGGCCACGTCGAAGTGTCAGTGACAGGCCCGGTGTAGGCAAGGCCACAGATTATGCCTTGCCATGGTAAGTGTTGGAATCTCTCCTCAAGCAGGAAAACCTCGCTTGTACGTCTCCATAAGAGCCGTCCCCAATCTCCTAAGGAGACTTGGACCATGGAAGTAGCTCTATTAAATTTTTTTATAAAGCCTCGCCGCCAGGATTGGCGATCTCTTACTGCCACATCCATGTCTACCCTCATTTGGTCTGGCCAAATGTATAGGTATTTGGCTCTTCTGCTCTGAAGTTCAACTCTTCCTCTAATTCTTTAAGGTCTTGTTCTCCGTTTTTCAGTTGGACCCAGAAGAGCAAGGGTGATTCCACCCTTATGATTGTGGTTTCGAGACGTCCGCGAGTTAGCAGATCAGTATTGATGTGCTGGATCTCCATTTTCTGTAGAAGAATTGGGATAGTGAGAAAAGGATTCTCGTTCCTTTTCTTCTTATAGTAAAAAGGAATATTAAAAAAAAAATATAATGGTAATATTTAAGCGTCGGCTTCGGGTGGAAGATGTAGAAGTGTGGTAGTGGAGATAAAAGGGGAAGATTAAATGATGGCAGCATACTTTGGTGCCGTGATCCTTTTCACCAGATTGATAGGTATTAATGATTGAGATATGTATATGTATATATAAATTTTTTTTTATTATTGTTATTTATTTTTTTTTCCCCCTTTTTTTTATTGGGCGGTGGGATATACATCCACTGTGGTTTCAGATGTTAATTACACGTGGCCCATTCGAACGAGAGTGTCTTTGAAGTTAAAAGAAATGTTTTCTGGTTTGTCGGTGTAAATGTGTATTTCAACTAAGGCGGCTCCCTTTCGCAAGGGGTGAATTATGTTGATCCATCCATCATGCTGGGAAAGGAACGTCCGGCAAATAGCTCTGGTTCCTTCGGGCCAAGTGGTGATGTTGGTGGGGGGGCCGATGTGATCTAGGCCGCACATGATGCCCTGCCAGGCCAGATGTTTGAATCTGTCCTCCAACAGGTACACATCACTCATTCGACACCATGTGGTGTGTCCCCAGTCTCCTAGGACGACTTCGACCATTAGAGTCGTCTTGTTTATTTCTTTTATGAATCCTCGCCGCCAGATTCTGAAATCTTTGACCGCGACCTCCATATTCTTTTTCATGTTTTCAGGCCGGATGAGTAAATGTGCGGATTGTTGCGGCATTCTTAGGTTTAACGCCTCTTCTAATTCCATGAGATGGTTCCATCCACTTCTCAGCTGAACCCAGAAGAGAAGCGGTGACTCCGCTCTTGTGATGGCTACTTCTAGGCGCCCGCGGGTTAATAAATTGGTGTCAATGAATTGGATTTTCATTGTTCTCCCTGTTAAATGGTCGAAATTGTCCTTAATATGTATATATTTTTTGTTTATTTGTGTTTTTTTTCCCTTTTTTTTTTTAGAAGAAAAAAGAAATGTATTCCGGTTGTTCTCGGGGAATAAAAAAAAACGGATAAAAGGTTGGTTTATAGCGGTATGCTTTTTCTAGACTTTAGATTCTTTTAGTTCGAGTGTATAAGTAGAGCTTTCTTTAGCTGGAAGAGGCGGATAAGTATGTGTTAGTTGTGTATCATTTTCATTATCGCGTCTTTCTAGGAGAAGCGCCCCGCTGTTATGGGTTTCGGACGCCGGAGCGGTGGGTTTTAGTTTCTTGGCCTGGTATCCTGCTCTTAAATGTAGTAATAGATTTGTTAAAGAATCCCAGATGGCTCCTAGTAAATACAGTGACCATCCGTAAGCTGTATGTAGGGCGTAGCCGTGCACTATTGTGTCTAATATTAATTTAATGATCCTAATTCCCAAATATATTCCAATTAATCCTGCACTAAAGTTTCCAAAGAGTAAAAATTTGCTCCAGAATCTTTCCCATGTAGATATTGCTATTTTTTCTATTGTTTTTACATCCAATAAATTTGAGATTGACCCTCCTTCCAGAGAGATGGGCCTTCCCATTATTCCTCTTGCTATAGTGTTAAGTACTGCGGGTCGTTCGGCTGGGAACATGATATGGTCCCTGAGATCTTTTAAATCGTTTTCTGTATATATCCCGCTAGTGGCGAGCATTCCAGGGCTTATATATTTCCATGTTGGTTTGGTTAATGGTTTCATAACGGTCGGAGGTACGGTATCTACCGGCTTAGGTGTGAGTTTATACCATGCATCCCCCAGCAGGTACATGGCAGGTGCGAAAGAGTTGCATGTTGTTTGAGTTCCCTGTCGTAATAATATGTGCGTTTGTGGAGTTAAATAATGAGTTTCATTTCCTCGTATTACAGGTAGTTGATTATAACAACGATCTGTTTGAGCGAGTACAACCTCGACAGGTACACATTTTACTATATGGATTACTTCTCCGGCTAATAATGCCATATAGCCAGGGCCTTTCATTAAATGATAAGCGAAAATGTCTGGAGCTTGCGTCGCGATAGCTAAGGCGTTCTGCAACATGCGCCGTTCCAGGCTGCATTGTTGCAATAAGATGTCATGGTAGAGTTGACTAATCTGTGTACGAATGTGTTTTTCCACATAGACGAATTTTGAATTCATATATGTAAAGATGTCAAGGTTTGAAATACGGGTCTGTTTTTTAAAGACTATGGTACCGCGTACTGTTTCGAAAATCAGTAGCTTAGGATGTTCCGTGCGTATGAGTGAGTATCCACAAACTTTCTGTCTTCCTCTGCTTGTCAGTGCAAATATTGTGTCTTGAGTTGTAAGAGAGTAGATTGATTGTTGTCGTTCTTCGTCTACTATTTTATAAGCGAATCCTTCGTATAGTATTCTATAATTATTAAATTTGCAAGGACCGGCAGGTATTGTTTCCCAGTAAGTGTCTCCTCCTTCTACGTCTATGCAATGTGCAGAGTTAAATTCACAAGTTACTCCGGACCTTAGTTGTACTCTATTAGTGTTTAATCGTACATCAGCGATATAATTTTGTAGTGTAATCTTCACGGATCCAATTACGACGACATCTGACCATGTTCCATAAGGGTCTGAATATGCCCCTCCAGAACATCCGCCATCGCTACCTAGGCCTCCAGCCAGAGTTATCGGTCGTGTTGTTGTTCTATTTGATTTTAGCCCGGTTATAAATGTTTTTCCTAATTGATAAGTGCCGTATTCGTGCATTTTCATACAGATTTCGCGGGGTAATTCTTCTATATAAGAATATTTTCCGTTCCATACATCCATGGTGTGAGAGAACATTCCGCATTTTCTTATTAATCGATCGATTTCGACCTTGCATTGTTTTACTTCTACGGCATCAAATTCGTTGACTTGTAATAGCTGTACATAAATTTGGCTGTTATTTACTTTCTTTTGTGGGATATCACACTCTTCGATAGTCAATAGGGATAAAGTTGTTAAATTCGCCGACGAAGATCCGCAGTCATATCCTATGGCGCGTCGGAAGTATGATGTCAGAATTATTATATATGTAATTATTTTCTTGATTCTGAGATCCATCTGAAATTTTCAGGGTGTAATAATTATTCAATTGTCTGTCGGCGGTATTTATTTGTGATGTATTGTTATTGATTGTCGCTTGTTGGTTTAATGTGTGAGATTCGTAAGCGATTGGGATGTACGATTCTGCTGTTCTTCTTTATTTTAATTTTTACATTGTTTTTATTTAGGATTTCTAGGATTTCGTGAGGGCCGGTGTATTGATCTCCAAATTTACCTGGTTTTGGTCCTTTTAATAAAAATACTTGATCTCCAGGTCTAAAGGTTTGAGGGTTTAATTTTTTATCGTAATACTTCTTTGACTTAATTTTTGCTGTTACTACGTTTTCGCGTGCGTTATTTTGAATTGTGTGAAGTTGTGTGACGAGGTTTATTAAATATTCTTCGTAATTTGCTAATTTATCTTCAGGAGGAAGTAGTTCATTTGATGGTATTCGTGCTATCTTCCCAAAAACTAATTCATACGGAGTGTGTTTTGTTGCTTCATGTACACTGGTATTATAATTAAACATGGCAAGGCCAATCCATCTATCCCATTGTTTTTGTTCATTTGCATACTGTTTCAAATATTCACCTAATGCGTGATGTGATCTTTCTAGCGATCCATTTGATTGTGGATGAAACGCTGTTGTGCGAAATTTACGAATTTTAAACAATTTAGCGACTTTCTTCATTAGATCGCTAATGAAATTTCTTCCTTGATCTGTTAATATAGCTTTGGGTGCTCCAAGCACGCAGATAAAACGGTCTACGAAAGCTTCGGCAATAGTTTCAGATGTTTGATCTGACAACGGTACTCCCATGCAAAATTTGGTTAATTGATCTTGTAATGTTAAAATATATTCATTGCCTCTCTCAGTTTTAGGTAACGGTCCTACGATATCCATGGCTACTTTGTCAAAAGAAGATCCGGGCGTATCCGTAATTATCATAGGTTGTTTTGTTTTAACTCGAACAAGTTTTTTTCAATTGACATTGCAAACATTGTTGTATACATTTTTGAACGTCTGATTTTAAATTCTCCCAATAGTAATTATGTTTTATTCTGCTATATGTTTTTGTAACACCTCGATGTCCGCCTGTAGGTAGACAGTGCATTTCGCTGATTATAACGGGACGTAAATCTTTCGGCGGATATTTAATTTGTCCATGGCAAATGATTAATTTAGTTGTAGCGCCAATGAATATTAGTTGTAGCTGTGATTTAATATTATTCCAAGGGACATTATTAATAAATTCAGTTTTTGCAATACTGAGTGTTTCTAGTTTCAAGTTTTCGGTTATGTATCGTAAGTCTTTTATAGTTTCAATGATATGGTTGAGAGTCGCTGTGGGACCTTCTCGCTGTTCTTCGCTAACGGGCAGAACCATGTGGTAGTGGTTTTTGTATTTTATGGCTTTAGCTTTCCCTAATACAAGAGATCCCAGATTTGGCAGTCCGTTTCGTTCGAAGAGTTTTTGAGAGCCGGAGTCTAAAGGTTTTCCTTGTGTATTGAGGAAATACGCTACATTATCTTTTCGTAAAAATAATAACTCGCGAGAGTCAATGATATTGTTTTTAATTATTTTATTTTCAATAACTATAGGTTTTCTTCTTTTTCTTAATATCAAGTTCTGGTTAATAATATCTTCTTCTTTCTCTTCTTCATTTCTTTCTTCTTCTTTCTCATTTCTCTCTTCGGTGTAAAAATCTTTGTCTGGTGGATCGTTTCTTTCTTCAATTTCTTCGGTGTCGTCTCCGTTGCTATTATCAAGTTTATTAATCGCATTTATGGGTTTAATATTTTGTTTTGCTGTTTGACTTCTTGTTCGTATTTTATTTTGTTTAGGAGGATTGTGTATCAAAGCTTCTACCGTAAATTGTGATTTAGGAGATTCGTTTAATTCTTCTGGGGTAGGTGATAAAATATCAGTATTGTTTTCGGGTAAATTATTTTCGGTTATCATATTTTCAAATTCTTCGGTGTCTGAGAGGTGTAAATGAAAATCATCGAAATCTTCTTCCTCTTCTTCTTCTTCTTCTTCTTCAATGTCAGATTCTTCTAACATTTTAGAAATTGTTTCTGCATCTTCAGGATTGCTTGGATTAAGAAATTTCCGTTCTTTTATTATTTTACAATCAATTTCTTCCAGATTCACTGGATTTCTCGATAGAGCATCTGCGTTTACGTTGGTTTTTCCGGCTTTGTAAACGACATCGTAATCATATTCTGCTAATTTTAATCTCCAACGGAGTATTCGCATGTTTGCATCTTGAGCGTTTTTAAACCACATTAAGGGCTTATGGTCGGTAACTAGAGTAAATCTCCTTCCATATAAATATGGTCGAAAATGTTTGACGCAGTATACTATGGCTAACGCTTCTTTTTCGTATGTGTCATATTTCAACTCATTATCTGTGAGGGTTCTGGAAGCATATGCTATAGGTCGGTCTTTGTTTATTTCTCCTTGCGAGAGTATTCCTCCTACGGCTATTCCTGAAGCGTCGGTAGTTAGAATAAATGGTTTAGAAAAATCGGGGTATTGCAGTACAGGTTCTCTGCATAATTTTTGCTTCAAAGTTTCAAATGATTCTTCTTGAACGGATGTCCACTCGAAACGAGTATCATTTTTTAATAAAGTCGTCAGTGGTTTCGCTAATTTAGAAAAATTAGGTATGAATCGTCTATAGTATCCGGCGAGACCTAAGAATTGTTTAATATTTTTCGGTGTCTTAGGTCTCGGAAATTGTTGTACGGCTTCTAATTTCCTCGGATCTGGTTTTACTCCGTTTCTGCTGATTATATGCCCTAGATATGTTACTTCGGTTTTTAAAAATTCGCATTTATCTGGTTGCAGTTTTAAATTGGCTTTACGAAGTCGTTCTATTAATGCATTATATTTCCGTTCATGTTCTTCCAGAGAGGTAGCGTAAATAACAATGTCATCCATATAAACAAATAATTCTTCGCCTTGTAAACCTATTAATACTAAATCCATTAGACGTTGAAAAGTAGCAGGAGCATTTTTTAATCCGAAGGGCATTCGGTCGAATTCGTAATGGCCAAAAGGAGTGGTAAAAGCTGTTTTATGACTATCGGTAGGATCCATTTTTATTTGATGAAATCCAGATGCTAGATCGCATACTGAGAAGTATTGTGCTCCTCCTAATGGGTCTAATATGTCTACAATATTAGGTAATGGGTAAGCATCTCCGATGGTTTTGTCATTTAACGCTCGGAAATCGAGAACCATTCTCCAGCGCTTGTTTCCCTTTGAATCTTCTTTTTTCGGCACGATCCATATGGGCGTGTTGTAAGGTGACTGCGACTGTTTTACTATGCCTCCTTCTAACAGTTCCTCTACCTGCTTGTTTATTTCTTCTTTATGTATTTGCGGAAATCTATATTGACGAGTGTTAATCGGTTGATCGTCGGTAGTTGATATTTGATGTTGCAATACATGAGTTGCGGTTAATTCTTCTCCAGGAATATGAAATCTGTCTTGACTGTTTGTTATTAATTTTATTACATTCTTTTGTTCTTCTTTATTTAGGTGCTCCAATCGTAGTAGTTCCATAATTTTTGTAAATCGATTTTCCTTAGTCTCTTCGACTACTAAACAATTATGTAAATCGGAATTTGCGAAATTTATTAATTGTTTTTCTTTACGTTTCGATCTTCTCTTCCGCATAAATTTATCTATAATTTCTTGAGATTTATTTAACAAGGATGTTAGGATTTTTGAAGACGGTTTATTTTTATTTTTAAAATATTTGGAATTTCTAACGTTTAAATTTTCGATATTTAAATTATATTTCTGAGCTTCTTTAAGCAGATCTTTCACTGTAATGTGAGAGATTTCGGGATTATTATTATTATTTTCTGTGAATAATCCAAGTTTAGGAAATTTGATATCTAAGGATGTTAAAAGACTTTTTCCTTCTGAATTTTTGGAATAAGAATGTGTCGAATCGCGTAGTGAGGTTTGGTAACTTCCCTCCTCGCGAACGACGGAGCTAGAATTTTCTGTCGAGGTTTGGAAATTTCCCTCCAAAATTCTAGAATTATTCCCTTTGGTAGAGGTTTGGTAACTTCCCCCTCCAAGGGTTTTTGGATTATTCCATTCTTCAGGTGAGGTTTGGTAATTTCCCTCTTTGAAATCAAAGGAGCTAGAATTTTCTGTCGAGGTTTGGAAACTTCCCTTCGAAATTCTAGAATTATTCTCTTTAGGAGAAGTTTGGTAACTTCCTTCTCCAAGGAATTTTGAATTATTAATACTTTCTTTTGAACAATTTTTAATTTTTTCCTTAGATTTATTTTCATTTTTATTTAGAATTTCGTTTGTAAATACATTTTCCTTGTCTTTAAATATTTTGTCTTCGTCTTCTTCCTGGATTTTCTGTGCGGTAATATCATCGCATTTTTGATAATTTTCAATCTCATCCTCGGTGTTAATACCGGTTTCTTCAGCGTCCTCATATGTAATTAATTTTTCTTCTTGATTACTAAGCGCCTTGATATTGGGTTTGTGGTCGTCGAATACTTCGTTTAATGATTTCAGGCGCAACGTTGGTACGCGAACTTCCACTTCTTCGTCTAAAGTGCTTATGATGTTTAAGTACGCTTTTCCAGAGACGTTCTCCACAACTGTATCTCCCAGATAAATTCCATGCTCTATCTTTAATTTAGGTATATATCCTATTTTTACTTCAGGATTTTCTATTCTTACATAGAACAAGGATTCGGTTTTTGGAGATACTACTATAGTTTCCGGAGAGAAGAAAGGTACGTTAACTCCAGAAACGTCCAGATGTCCCTGTGCGTAGTCTATTTTTGAAGAAGTTTGTTTAAAGAAGTCGTTTCCCAATATTCCGGATTGTGGGATTGGAAAATCGTTAGATACAATGTGAAAAGATACAGGTAATCCGAAAAGAGTTAATGTAATTTCACCGAGAGTATAAACAGGATAATTATTTATACCGTTTAATTTTAGAATGTTTGAGTAATTAATTTTTATATTTTTAGGAATAAAATTTTCTTTAATTATATTTGGTCCGGATCCTGTATCTAACATGAAAGTGATATAAGCGGATATTTTACCGATATTGACCTGAACAGTAGGCACGCGACTATGCTTAGCGAGGCTCACTGTTACGGGCCGTATTTCGGGTTCTCGTTTGTCTACTTGACCTCCCGCTGAGCGGACGGGTGTGAAGTCCTTTCGGGCCCCTTCTGCACACCCGACGTCGAGGGTCCGTTCTCGTTTCCCTGTTCATTTCCTTTTCGACGGTTGTTACTAGCGATTCGTAACTGACAATTGTCGAGAAGGTGGCCTTGTTCTTTGCAGTATCGGCAGTACAAATTGTTTGTGGATGTAGGTGTTTGATTTGTTTTAGAGCGACAATCTTTGGCGATATGTCCAAAATTATTACAAATTTGACATGCAATTTTAAAATTATTTACAGAATTACGCTGTTCATTCTGTTTCTTCCAACAATTATTAGCCGAATGACCAGGCTTGTCGCACCATTGACAAGTCACGATTGTTTTATGAGGTTGCTGACTAATATTTCTTTGTCGACATGTTTTCGCGTTATGGCCGATTTTCGAGCATAGTTGGCAAGTAATGGTTTTCTCTTGTATAACATTCACCGATTGGCGGGATCGAGGATCCCGTAGGCGACATTTATCTGCACTATGTCCTCGTTTTTTGCAGATTTGACAAATTAATATCTCGGTTCCTAAAGTCGCTTGACTTCGACTTTGTGAAGGAAACTGGGTAAGCTTCCGGCAATTACTAGCCACATGTCCCTCCTTGTAACAAATCTGACAAGTCTCTTTCAATTTATTAGAGTGTTGTGGTTGGTTTTGACCTGAGTTAGCGCTTAGTCCTTGTCGTAAATCGGTCATCGCTCTAAGCTCTCTCTCTATTCTTAACGCATCGGCAACTGTCTCATTTACGTCTAGTTCTTTCTCTATTCTCTGTTCGATATCGGGTTTTAGTCCTCTAATGAAGCATTTGCACATGTCCCTTTCCAACGATGTCTTTATATTCTGGTCAGGTGCAATGTGCCCCGAACTTCGATATGCTTCTAAGATTTGCTTCCCGAGAATTTTAACGCGATTTGCGTAAGTGATGACGTCCTCTTCGGATTTTTGATAAATGCGTCCTAATTCTCCTTGCAATTGGTAAACATTTTTCGAGGGACCGTAAACCCTTTTTAGATAAGATGTTAATTGCGATACTTTATCAAATTCTTGATCTTGTATCGTTCGTCTAGCTTCTCCGACAATTCTAGTTCTTATTATTTTCGTAAATTGCTGTTCAGCCTCTTTAGGCAACATAGACTTTGCTTCCTCACATCCCTCGATAAAATAATTTAACAAAATGTTGTTGCCGTCAAAATACGGGACGGCTTCAACCGCGTATTTTAGAGTTGCAAAAGGGTTTTGAGCCATTGTCTCAAAACTTTCAGAATCGCTTTCTATTGTTTCAACTATTTTATTAATAGGTATTTTAAATTGTTGTATGGTTATATCGTCGGAACCGTCGGAATCCGGCTCGGGCGTTTCGGCGGTATAAACTAAGGTATTTTCTATCGAACTTTCGTCCGAATCAAAATTAATTAGTCTAGGTGTTGATGTAGTAGGTATTGTCGGTGTGGATGCGTGAAATGAATTAGAAGTAGGCGGTTTAGATCTATGTTTCTTTCCGTCTACAGCTTGTTTAAATAATTCTTCTATTTCGTTTTTATCGGAATTACTTCTTGTTCCCTTACTCATTCCTGTTTCCTAAAATTGCACATTTCAATCCCGGACGAGCCCCCAATTTTACTTAGTATGTTACGTCCAGACTCGGAAAAGGTAGTCGAACGGAAGGGCGTAACTTACCGTTTTCTCGAAACAGGTGCTTTCCGGCACGCGCCTCGAGTCGAGCGAATTTTACGGGCCCGAACAGGTAAACGACTGGGACAGTCGCTATTACTCTGTTCGTAGGGCATTCGCTCGGTGGTCCCTTTTCGGTAAGAGAATTTAATCTCTTTTACGCGGGACGGGACCTTGTGCGATTTCGGAGTTCAGGTGAGAGTGCAAGGGGTCAGGAAATGATTATGAATTCAATCATTTAATTATTAAAAATCTAGTTTATTCATATCAAACGAATATATAAATATAAATACAATTCAGTTATAAAGGAGTTTTTGTAAACATGTTTCTGAGAGTGAGTGAATGTATATGTAATGGCGCGGGTGTTACATTAGTTCGGAGGTCATCAGTCAGAATGCTCTGGAATATATTCTAGATTCTATTATTAAATTAAAATTTCTGACTGGATAATACAATTGATTTTTAATTAGGCAAATAAATAGAACTAAAAATGTGTGTGTATGTAGTAGATTCAAGTAATTTCTTCTATGACAACTGAGGATGGGGTATAAAAATATTCTTTGAAGGGTTCGATGGGAATTGCGAATGGATAAGGAGAAAATCGGGTATACCAAGGGAGGAGGGTCCCACAAGGATATATCCTTGCCGCTAATTCGAGCTCTTCGAAATCAATCGAATCAGGCCCAAACGAGACGGTTCCCTCCGGTAAAGGTAATTCCAGGATAGGGAATCTTTGAGCTAGGAACTCGAAACATCCGATATCGCCTATCTGTTTGATGCGAGCACGACCCTCCTGGTCGAGATCGGGGGTGTCGTCATCAATGCAGATTACTTCGATATCGGCGTTGGATTCAGGAGGTTGAGGGGAAGCGGGAGGAGAGTCGTCAAGCGTAATTACTGGCGGAGAGTACGAGGATGTGTGTAAATTGATTGAGTGATAATTGTTAGAATCGTAGTGAGAATGATCGGAGGCAGTTAAATCTAAAGTCGCCGCTTGTGCCCGAGCCAATTCCTTCCTCAGGCGACGATTGCGCCGATTTCGCGAACGTTTGGCGACGTTTCGCGAATTTCGCCAAACGGGCTTCACTACCAGGAAGACAATTGATAATTGTTAGGGGAAGCCGAACGTTTTATTTAAAGAACAGCTCTTGGATTTAAATAAAAAGAAAACAATTTTTTCAACTGATTAATGCTAGAATATATATATATATAGAATATATATATATATATATATATATATATATATATATATTTATATATATGTGTGTGAGTGATAATGTCTATTTTTCTATATGGATGGGAACAGCCAGGATGAATGTTCTAGATGGAAGAGAAGGCAGGCTGTGAGTATCGTGAGTTTTCGTGAGTATCGTGAGTTTTCGTGAGTATCGTGAGTTTCGTGAGTATCGTGAGTTTCGCTACAGTAAGCAGGAAACCCGTCAACGATGTATGTGAGTATTGTGAGTTTACACTGCAATAAGCAGGAAACCCTTCAACGATGTATGTGAGTATTGTGAGTATTGTGAGTTTACACTGCAATAAGCAGGAAACCCTTCAACGATGTTTGTGAGTATTGTGAGTATTGTGAGTTTACGCTGCAATAAGCAGGAAACCCTTCAACGATGTATGTGAGTGAGAAAGAAATTTAAAGGTCCGATGGAGATCAAGGATGATTGTGATGTTGGAATTTGGTAAAAAAAAGGGGGGGGTGAGACTTGGAGATAGACAATCGAATGATAAGAGTTTACGAAAAACATCCAAGAGTTATTCTGAGATGAGTGAATATAATAGATATGATTTCAGACGACTTACTTTTTATAGAGTACGTTGTTGGGGTTTTAATATGGAAGTGAACTCGGTCTCTCGGGTGCTGTTGCTTGAGAGAGTCAGGGTTGGTGATGATCGTGGTGAGCTTCAGGTCGTGGTGAAATTCGGAAACGTTCTTGGAAGCACCACTGCACTCATTCGCGGACACTTTTTATAAGAAGAAGTTGTCGTAGATGATGAGATGTAGAGATGATGAGATGTAGCGATTTAGCGACTTAGAGCTGTCGTCGCTCCGAGAAAAATCTCGGTTTATATTGCATTTTTGGTACACGCCCTCCGCTTAGTCACCGGAAAATCTTGACGAATTAGGATTCTTAATTATTCTTCCCACGATTTTTAGGTACCCCCTCCGTGGGGTAAGTTAGAAAGATGTGACGAATCGCAGAGTTCGTTTTATTTTCTGCGAATCGGAGAGCGTCTTCCAAAATCGAGAAATTCTAAGAATTACGGCTTCGGTAGCAGCGTTTGTTCGCCGTAATTTATGTTTAAGGAACCGCGTGATGCACCCGCTAATCAAGAGGGGTTGACTTTTATTACCCTCCCGAGACAGCGGTTATGCATATGTCACGTCTGCTGTCCGAGCGCGCGTGCGACTTTCGGGCGCGAATCCGATGTTATCGGTGTCCATCTTCGGTTTTTGTTATAATTTATTGAAGATTTCTACCGTGGGAAGGTGTCAGTTTGTCCATACTTTTTGGTTTGAATTGTCAATAAATTGCCATCTAAATATAAACAGAGTGTCACAAAATCTCTCTAGAATCTTATTTTTATGGCCTTTTCCCTTTCTTCTTGATTTTTGATCCAGATTCTGTCTCGTAAATATGTCACGGTGTCTATATTTCCATGAGTTTATTATGTCCGCGTGTATATTTCCTAATCATTCTAGCGCCTACGCAGCGCATTTCCCATAATAAATTCAAAGGAATCTTGACTTTTACGATTTTTCCAAAGTTGCACGCGCTCTCGGATCGTGGGAAAGAAAAGAATCGTGGAGTCCACAGGACGTAACACTTGTTTCTCCATGTTTCTTTCATAAAATAGTAGCTGCTATAAATACGTTTTTCAAAGGTTCTTCGATATTTTCACTGTCACTTGAATCCGAAAATTGTGATTCTTCTCGGTGCCAATATAGCATTAAATAACATTTCTGTTTAACGTCATGTATCGATACAACTTCGAAATTACTGCATAAGTTTGAACATTTATATATACCAATGCAAGTAGATGATAAACCAATATCGTAAAAGGTATTTATAGTTTTAAATCTATTAATAATCAAATAATACATTTTACATTTACTTTTAAGAACGTTATACACAAGACAAATAGATAAATGTTTTAGTATGCAACATTTATCTCCATCAAAATCAATACCTAGAAACATATTTTTTATTTTTATTTTACGATATTGAATATAAACGAAATCAAAGTTCTACAATTGGACCGTCATTATGCGGAACTAGTACCTTTATTGTATGTTCAGTATCAGGAACAATTTGCTGTAATTTATCTTTTTCATCTAATCTAAGAGCAATTTGTTGAAGAGCCAAATGAGGGTTACGATATAATTTTTTGAAAAATGCCACAGTGGACCAAAACGCTTAACATCTTGCACAAAATGTAGTAATGCATGCACATTGTATGAAATAAAAGATAATTTGTAAAAATGCGGACATTTTTTAACGAATTTCTTTAATGCTATTTCTACAAAATGTAAATGAACTGTGGAAACATGAATATGAGAAATTGAACGCAGTGCTGCATGAAAAAGAAGATAATGAAGATATCCATCATTCAGAATAATGCCATACATGACAACAGGACCAGTGTACAGTGCAAATTGACGAAATTCCGTTGCCTTATAATCACGAAAGTCTTTCAAACATCTAGGTTTTCGATTAAATTCTTTTGGACAATACTTAGACAACATTGTTAATCTTTCAGAAATTAAATTAATATCTTTTATACATAATTTCATTGTTTTGCCATATTTACCGAGAATTATGGCCTCCAAAAATTTTTTTAGAACTCCTTCATAGGCAATGTGCATGGCATCGCCAGGTACTTGCGATACAAGACCTATTTTAAGTCGAGATATTGCGCTGGAACCCTTATGATGATTTTTGTCAAGCATTTGAACATACTCTTCATCTGTTCGTTAAGGAAAATTTGTACCAAGAAAAACGATTTGCTTTTCATATCGCAAACCATGAACGTGGCATCTTGAACAAGGATGTTTCGATACACATGACTGAAATGATTAAGTAGATAAGCTTTAGCGACAGCATCAAAGACTAATATTCTCAATTTAATTTGAATCAGTTTTTGCATAAACAAAATACCACCTGTTTAAATTAATTTATCGACTTCATCTATAAAATCATGAAGAAATTCTTCTGGAGAAAAAGGTTTACTTATTCCTTTATATACACCAACTATTTCTAGTTTGTAATCAAAAATATTTGAAATAGTTATTTGACGATAATTGGCCAAAGTTAGTTGGCCATAATTGTAATTTGCCCGAATTATATTCAATCTAACGCCATCAGTACTCCAATCTATATCTAAAGTGTCAGGAATTAAGCTTTTTGGTGTACGCTCTAATATTCGTATTAATGCATATTCTAATCCTAAGTGTAAATACTCTCCGAGATCAATATTTTTCATTTGAGAAGCAGCTGGCATTGTACATAATAACGTTCTTGTATCCATTGGTAGATGTGATAAATGGGGAGGTTCCTGAGGAACTATATTTATTGGCGGCGGGCGCAGCACTCTTGCGATTTCGATACGAATCGTTGGATGAATCGTCGGGTGGATCGGTGGATGAATCGTCGGATGGTTCGGCGATTCGGCTGCGGATAAGCCGTGGTTGCGGCCATTAAGGTAAGTACTCCTTTTTATTAATCTTCTATAAATAACATTAGCTTGTTTGCATGTATGCGCACGGCTTTTTATTGTCCTCGTTTTATTGTATAATTTACGTCGGATTTCTTTTCTATTATCACGTAAAGTCCGGTCCATAACGCGTCTAATTTTTTCGATCGTCCACATCGGAGCGTCTCGTTGTATACGAGTATCTTACCGCCTACTCTGAATTTTGTTTCTTTCGCGGATTTGTCGTAATATTCCTTCGCTTTAGATTTTTCTTCTTTAAGATTTTCTTTCGCGTTTAAATTAGCTGCGCGTAATTTTTCTTTTAGTTCTTGCGCATTATCGTTGTAGTTATATGTCGGTTTAGGCGATTTCGTAAGCGCTGTCGGTAGGTCCGCTTGGTGTCCGTAGACTAGTTTAAAAGGTGTATATCCCGTAGCCATATGTGGAGTAGTGTTATAAGTAAACATTGCGTAGGACGTCTATTCGTCCAAGTCGGTTTGGTCCGCGTTAATATAATGGCGAAAATATTCGGCTAGAGTTCTGTGTTATCTTTCTAATGCTCCATTACTTTCTGGATGGTAGGCGGTAGTTTGAATTTTATTGATTTTTAATAGTTTGCACGTGTTTTTGAAAATTTCGCTCATAAAATTTGACCCTTGATCGGTTAATATCTTCTCGGAAATTCCGCATTCGAAAATTATTTTTGTCGCAAATTTTTTCGCGATTGTATTAGCTTCTTGGTTTGCGATCGGTATTGCTTTGCTAAATTTAGTTAAATTATCTTGAAATGTTAATAAATATTTATTTCCGTTAGTAGTTAACGGTCCGACAATATCTAGCGCGCATTTTTCGAATGGTTTGCTAGGCGTATCTGTGATAACGAGAGGTGCTTTTATTCGTCGCGATAATTTATTCTTTTGACATGATTCGCATTTGGAAATATATCGTTCGACGTCCTTCGTTAAACCCGGTCAATTATGGTTTATTCAAATTCTTTTAATCGTTTGCTCGATTCCTTAATGTCCTTCTATGGGGGCATCATGATATTCGTAAAGTGTCTGCTGTTTCTCCTCTTCGGTATAGATCCTTGCTTCGTCGGTATTTTCTTCTTCTTCTACCTTGAGGATTTTTTTCTTCTCGTTCTTCTTGATACGATTCAGGTATCGCGTTTCGGCTTAGCGCGTCGGCGTTTGCATTCGCTCGTCCGGCCTTATGTATGATCTCGTAATCATATTCTTCGAGTTTTAATCTCCAGCGAATTAATCTTGATCCAGGATCATTCACGTTGAATAACCAAATCAATGGCTTGTGAACGGTTATTATCTTGAATTTCGTTCCATATACATGGTCTAAAATGTTTTACGGCCCATACGATTGCTAATAGTTCCTTCTCAGTCGTGTTGTAATTTTGCTCCGCGCGAGATAATACTCTGCTCGCGTAAGCGATGGGTCGGTCGTTGCCTACCGGTCCCTGTGACAGCATAGCTCCGATGGCATAATCGGAGGCATCGGTGGTCACTTTGAATTCTTCGTTGAAGTCTGGATACTTTAGCACTGGCGCCGTCATTAATTTTTCTTTTAGAGTGTCGAACGCGATTTGTTGTTCGTTGTTCCACGAAAATTTTTCATTCTTTTTTGTTAATTTCGTTAGAGGCTTGGCGATACGCGAGAAGTCTTCGATAAATTTCCTGTAATAGCCGGCTAATCCGATAAACGATTGGATATCTTTAACTTTTTTCGGCGTCAATTTATATTTGTATTAATTTTTATTTAATAATTAAATTCATTAATTAAATTATTTAAGAATTAAATGTTTTCCGGTATATATAATTTGTTAATATTAGCCCGTCATCATAATGTACGATATACGCGTAACACATATTGTACATAGGAAACGACAAAATAATATCAGCTGTGCAGTAAAAATCAATATCACCTAACTTGAAAAAATCAATAACAGATGACTGATCGGTACGCGTGTATGTAGTTACGGGCCTGAGCGCGCGAATTCTATGCGATATCATTGGCAAACTTTCATGGCTTATAACTCAAAAACTATTGCAGCCTCAAAATTTTTGTATTAGAATTTTTGGCTCTATTTTATCTTTAGAAAACGCTAATAAAGTATTGTACGGAGGTTGTGAGACACCCTGTATATATATATTTATATTATACAAGCTCACCCTTCTCTTGTCTTCTTTCTTAAATCTTCTTTAAATACTTTTTAAATACTTTTACTTTAAATAGTTTTTATTGCAAAGAGATATTGTACAAAATACACTCTACACAATTCTATACACAACTACACATTCTACACACGCGTCACTCGCTACTGTACCGCGAAAGAAACCGTAACAATCGACGATGTTTCGTTCACGAAATATGGATAGTCTCGGATGTTACGTGAGCTGTCCTACGCAATCCACGCTCATTATCCCTCTCTTATCGCTCATGTCATAGCAACGAGCGATCAGATATATATATATATATATATATATACACATATATACACATATAAATATACAGGGTGTTTCTAAATAAGTGCGAAAAATTTTAGGAGATGATTTTTTGTCAAAAATTAAGAGGGGTTTTTCATATAAACATATACTCTTATATCTTTCCCTAAGGAGTTCCACTCCTTCAAAGTGAGAGGTGAAAAATAGGTTTTTACTTTTTTTCTCAAATTCGGAGAGTCCGCCCCCGCGACAGCGGTCAAGCGCCGGAGACGAGGCGGGGCACCAGCGGTGCCTGCGGGCGCGGGGTCCGCCGTTGCTGAGGCTCCCCAGGCGTATAAAGGGAAAGCGGGGGCGCTCCTACTTCCAAGGCCCCGGTGGCACGCAAAAGGGCAGGGGGAAAGGCTGCGGCCGCTCCTGCGTCCCTCGCCCCGGAGAGGCCCGGAGTTCGGCCCCAACCGTCTACCTCCGCCGCGTCGGAGGGGACTTAGACGAAAGTGGTCGGCCGCAAAGCCGGATCACGACGGGCGGCGTCTGCCGCCCATCAGCAGCCCCCCTCTCAGCCCGCGTCGGGGCGCCCGGAGACGGGGGGCAGTTCCGCGAAGGTGACAGCTTCTTCTTCCTCTTTCCCGCACGAGAGAAAGAAGAAGAAGAAGAGGAAGAGCAAGAAGAAAAAGGGGCCGAAACTCCGCCACCCAAGATGACGGCCGTGATTATCACGATCCCCGAAAGGGGGGGGGGGAGGGAGATGACGTACGCGTCGGCGATAACCGACGACATGGGCGAAATGCTCGGTGTTCACCACAAAGAAGGCGGGTGATGCCAAGAGAATAAGGGTGGAGTGGGCCTCGGCAACGGTTGAGTTGAAAGCTCGCCCTATCCAGTGTTATTTGGCGTACTAGCACGCCAGACAGCGATGCACAGAGAAGGCGGACCGATTGGTTCACTGCTATAGGTGCGGCTACTTGACCCATCTGGCGGCTCGGTGTATGACCGCTCCGAGGTGTCCGCTTTGCGCGGACCTTTTTTTTGCATAGGATGTGGAAAATGGCCATTTATTTACCCTACTTGATTATAATGTAAGCTATAAAATAAAAATATATTTTATAACATAATATTAAACTAAATAAAAATAGATACTTAGAATACTTAGAAATGAAAAATTAAATGGACTTAAAATAAAAATTTAATAAAAAGACTTAAAAACAAACTTATTATCGAACTTAGTTAAACTTATTAAATCTGTAATTGTAATAATAATTTTATACATCGAACAAGAATCTAACTTTTATTATCGTAAATATTATTTTATTATCGTAAATATTATCATAAATAATGATTATTTAAAAATTTAAAATCTATTTTTAGTGCTACTATTACCTGTAGTATTTTTGACAGTACAAGCATATCCACTTTAATATCTACTTTAATATTTATTGTAATTAATATACATAACGACATTTTTGACAGTACAAGTATATCCACTTTAACTTTCACTTTAAAAAATCTCCATTTTAATATAATTATATTAAATGCACATAATATGCTTGCTCCGATTGTGAAAAATTGGATTCTCCGTCAACTTCCTTGCACTGTTATTGTCGCAAAAGATTTTGGTGCCGGCAAGACTCGGAAAGCCCAGTTCTTTAATGAATCGATGTAGGTATATGGCTTCCTTCGCGACTTTTGCGAGTGCCATGTATTCGGCTTCGGTGGATGATAAGGCCACTGTCTTCTGTTTTTTGGACTCTCAAGAGATAATATATCCTGAAAGGACAAAGGCGTATCCGGTATACTTCTGTCGTCGGGACAGTTAGCCCAGTCAGCGTCTACGTAATCTCTTAAAGGGGAGGATGTTTTTCTGTATAACAAACTTTTGTTAGCAATGCCCTTTAGGTATCCGAGAACACGTTTTGCTGCAATCCAGTGTGTCGAGTCGTAGCAGTTGACGAATTGACTGAGATAGCTTACTGAGTAAGCTATGTCGGGTCTGGAACATATGGCTAAATACATTAATGTTCCAAGTAGCTCTTTATATGGAAAGGATTCTTCTTCTGTGCTGGAGACCTTCTTTAATTTGATTCCTGGTTCCAGCGGAGTAGATATAGGTTTTGAGTCAAGCATTCCAAAACGCTGCAAAATGTCAAGAAGGTATCCCTTTTGATGCATTAATATTCCCTCTTCGTCTTGTATAAATTCAATTCCGAGGCAGTATGTAACTGGTCCGAGGTTTCTGATCTCGAATTTATTCGATAGATGACTATACTGAACTTGTCGATCTCATGACGATTACGAGAGGCGACAATAATATTGTCGACGTAGGTGGCGATCAGCAACACGTCTTTACCTTGTCCACAGTAGTACACGCATGAGTCTGATGAGGACTGAATTGCACCGAAATCGGATAATTCCCGATTTAATCTTTGATGCCAGCAACGTCCGGTCTGACGGAGGCCGTAAAAAGCCTTGTTAAGTCGGCATACTTTATCTCCGAGTCTAAGATTGTCGAGCATTCTTGTTGCTTTCTTCCGGATTTCGCTATCTTTTCTTTCAGTTTGCAGGATTACTTCAAGAGTTTCTTCTGTGTGCCTCGGAACTTCCATAAATATTTCTTCTTCGAGGACTGCATTTAGATATGCCGTGGAAGCGTCGAACTGGTTTACAATCATATTAAATTAGGCAAATAAAGACATTATTAATCGATTGGAGCATATACGCGCTACTGGAGCGATAGTTTCATTAAAGTCCAATCCAGGACGCTGAGTAAATCCCTTGGCGACGACGCGTGCTTTCCGTCTTTCTAATACTCCATGTTGGTCATATTTGTTCCGTAAAACTATAAGGCTGCCGATTACTTCTCAATCCGATGGACGTTTGACTAGTGTCCAGGTGTCATTTTTTATTAATGACTTCATTTCCAATGCCATCGCTTGAAACTATTGATCGGCATCTGGTCCCTGAAAAACTTCCACAAGTGGAACTTCGGCCATGTTAGCCGTTGCTGTGATGTCATTCGTATTGTGCGGTATGATAATACTTCTTAGGTCTTCCCCTATCAATATTTTGCGAGGTCTTTCTCGTCCCCTCTTTTTACCGCTTTTATTTGTATCAACGGGATAATTGTCCTCTGAGTCCGGATCCGGAAGATCATCAGGAGTGTCATTATCTTCCGTGGAACCTAAAGGAATAGTGACTTCTGACGATTTCGGTGTATTCGGATTATCGTCCATGAAATCTTCACAGTCGTTATTTTTACCGTTAATTTTTGATCTCTTAATAAACTTGACGTCTCGTGTTATTTTTCTATCATCTGGAATCCACACTTTATATGCCTTTGAATGCTATGAGTATCCGACCAATATTCCTCTTTTCGAACGCGAATCAAATTTTTTTTTATTAAGATTTCTATCTAACGTGTATACTTCACATCCGAATTCCTGGAAATGCTTCACGCTTGGAATCTTCCCAGTTCACTTCTTGAAGAGTGTTCGGCCGCTGATACTGTTGCATGGGCATCTGTTGCGAATGTAATTCGCTGTATTAATTGCTTTGCCCCAAAGTGACGAGGGTAATTCCAATTAAAATAGCAGGCATCGTGCCATATCAATCAATTACCGGTTGCGTCTCTCCGTCACACCGTTCTGTTCCGGAGTGTGAGTAACTGTCAGTCTGTGTTTGATTCCGTTGATCTTCAAGAAGTTGTCGAACTTGTCGTTTTGATACGCGGTATAATTATCTGTCTAGATCGACTTGATCCTTCTCCCAGTTTGAGTTTCGATGTACGCTTTAAATTCTTTAAAAGCGTCAAAGGCTGCATTTTTGTTTTTCAACAAACGAATTTCACACCATCGGAAGTAATCATCGATGAAGGTGATAAACTATTTGGCCTTTCCGTTGGATTCAACGCGCATCGGTCCGCAAATATCTGAATGAACTATTTCCAATAGTTTTAAGTTTCTCTGAAACGTTCGTTTTTTTCGAAACGAAGTTCTAGTTATCTTTCCTCCGAAAGAGATTTCACACTCAAAATTATTACTTTTGCCAGTAATATTCATCCCTTGTACAAGTTCATTACGACTACATTTAATCAGATCCGCGATGAACGTTTCTTTTCGTTTTCTGAGAAGTCGCGGCCACTCGTTCACGACGGCGGTAATAAAGCCCTCCATGGAGCAGAACTGAAGAATACGACTTATTTTTAACATTAACATTAATCAATGATAATTTTATGAAATAATGAATGTCGATCCTTGGATTCAACGAATCGTACGTTACCTGACTCTCCAATCCTGTCAGAAGGAGTATGAAGAAGAATAAACTCGACTAAATCGACGCCCTAGGTAATTGCAATACCACCGAAGGATAAACTAAGAAGGTCAGACCGGGTCCTGGTCGAAATGACGGAAGTCATAAAATTATTATTACGTTGCCATAATATTGAAGAAGACGAAATAAACATGAATAACTACCAGAAGCAGTTACATCGGCTACAGGTTTCTGTTGCTCGTGAGCCATAAAACCGAGCACGGAGAATATGACCACTCCGCTAAGCCGACTGGTACAAGTATTCACGCCGCATACAATGAGAGGGTCTCTGCAATATATCGATAAGATAATATTTAATAGACTTTACAAAAGGGACTTGGATATTCTGCATATTTGATAGTAAAGTGCAAGCAAGATAGAAATCACTTAACGCGACATTCAGTAGCGAATACACATGGCAGGCACAATAATTAAGTTCGCTGTTTCTCACGCGAAGAAAAAAAAGATGCTTACTTGTAAACATTATTGTTGAACTTGTAACTACTTAGAGCTATCAACGCACCTAGAGCGTAAGTGAAGAATATTTGCGTCACCGCGTCTATCCATACCTGTATACGGCATAATCATGAATGTAATAATCATATTTTGCTCTAGATATATATGCTAACGAGAAATTAATATTATTTAATTACTATTTTATCCCATTTTCAATTTAATTTAATTAATATTATTTAATATTATTATTTCACTATTGTTAAATTAATTAATAATAATATAAAAATATTACCTCGGGATCACCAAGTTTCGAGAGATTCGGTGTAGCGTAATATTTTAAACCTTCCGAAGCACCAAGAAGCGTCAGGCTTCTCACAAGCAGCACCGCCAGCAAGGCATGTATGCCTTGGAAGAGAGCCGTGAAATAGACGACCTGTATTACATCGCGTATGTAATTACTTTTACGTTCGAAAGCGAAGAGCAAGGATTCGATCCTGCGAGAGTCCGCTTTACCTTGCCGGTCCATTTGACGCCTTTCCAGATGCAAAAGTAGCACATTATCCATACGACCGCGAGCGTGCCAGCTAGTTCCCATCTTATACCACCCACAGCTTCAATGTCAGTTGAAATCTGTAGGGTCCGTCTTCTTTTCATGACAGAAAACGCATATTATAATTAATTAATTAAAACATGAAAAAGACTAGTAACTTACTCCCAAAATTCTTTAACCGGGCCTTCAGCAGCTCGTGACTCAAATTCCCGAGAGATGTGCTGCATGTGATGTCGTTCGGCCAGTAATCGTCCTGCCAACATGAAACGTTTAGACGTTCATCGGCCGTGATGCAGTAGCGCGTGTTCCACTTGTTGTCGCACGTTCTCCAGGGTACGTCGGTGCAAAATTTATATCAGATGTAACAATTTCTATATGACTTTATATAATCCGACGATTAAATAATAAGATTGATTTCAGACAGAAATATCGGAGCATTGAAATGCTTTGAATGTTGTATGCTCACCGGCTCGTAAAGAGACCAAGAAGTAGAAGAGTGCCCAAGCGAGGATGATGATGTATTACACATTGGTCCAACAGGAAAGCACGCAGGTCGCATATTCAATGCCTGTGAAGAGATCAACATTGTCATCCGTTTTTGTGTTCCGGAAAGTGTTTCAATGACGAGACACTTAAGGCCTTGAGAGTGCTCTGTAAAATCATCTTTAAAGATCGATGCTATCTTAAAGACACCTAGATCGCCTATCGTAAGCATTTGTCCTAAAGACAACTCCATCAGGAACATGGGTATACCGGCTAACGCGAGCGCGATGAAATAGGGCACCATGAAAGCACCGCCGCCATTCTTGTAGCAGAGGTAGGGAAATCGCCACAGGTTTCCCAAACCTATGGCCAATCCCACGACGGACAAAATAAATTCAACCTTTAAAAGAAAAAGTTTATCGATTAGATCCAGGTCTTGTTCGGATATTCTTTGCGTTGTCCGATATCTCAACTTGCTGCTCCAGCTCCCTCGTTCCGGTAGATCGTGGAGATGGAAATGATCTCTCTTGATGATGGAGGATTGTCGCAGGCATTGTATGGCCTCAAATCGGAAATCCGACTTTTTCGCCATTGGAGAGAATTCTGTTGCTGGGAGGTTCGGCGAAAAGAGTCTTCAACTCTTGCACGGGATTCACCGAACTCGTCGCCGGTTTATGCGATAGAGGACTGGTAGATCTGTCTACCTTGGGACGATCGGTCGATCCTCTCGAAGGCATTATTTGTTGCGGCTGTTAATATTGTAGGCGGATCGAGAAGAGTGTGAAAGGATAGAATCTTTTGTAGCTTTTGTGCTTTGAAAAATCAGTAAACTATATTCTTGTACTATATAACGACAGAGAGATATATATTTGTGTCCGAGGTGCTCAGTGTACATATTAATATTCAGAGATCGCGACGTTAGTGCTCGTCGGTATCATTGGCAGCTGTAATAATCGTTGCATCAAAATTGATTTCTGTTCAATTTTTCTTTTAACATCCCTCCTCAACGATTATTTTTTCCACCAGTTGACATCCTTCTCGATGTTTTTCAGTTTTGTAGATCCAAGTGGTTTTGTCATGATATCTGCCACCATTTTTTCTGTGGGGCAGTATTTAATGTCGATAACTCTTTTATTAACTAAATCGTACGTGAAGTGAAATTTTGTATCGATGTGCTTTGGCCTTATATTCTTTATTTTTTACCATTTTTATCGCACTTTGATTGTCTTCGTAGATTATTGTAGCTTGTGATTGGTTTATGTGGAAGTCGTTCAGTAATCGTTTAACTCATTGCAGTTCTCTGCTGACTTCTGCTAACGCAATGTATTCCGCTTCACAACTAGATAATGCAGTGCATGTTTGCTTTCTGCAAACACCACGCGATGGCTCCTCCATTATATTGAAACAGATATCCAGTGTGGGATTTTCTATCAGTTCGATCGTCAGCCCAGTCTGCGTCTGTGTATGCTATAAGCCCTCTATCGCCTTCACCAAGTTTTAACTTGAGACTTTCGTTCCCTTTAAATATCTTATGACCCTCTTTGCCTCATTCCAATTTCTTGCTGTCGGTTTTTCGATCATCTGGCTCAAAATGGATGTGCTTGCAGCAATGTCAGGTCGCGTATGCGTAGCTAAGTATAGAAGTGCTCCGATAACCTTTCTATATGTATCATTGTTACTCATGGGCTGGCTAGTTTCGGTCATCTTTTGGTATTCTATGTCCAAGGGTATTTTTGAGTCCTTTGCGTCTTGTAGTCCGAATCTGTCAATTTTTTTTTATGTATTGAGTTTGATTGATATAATATACTCCATTTTGATCCTGCTCCACGTGTATTCCCAGGTAGTGCGTCAATTCTCCTAATCTCGTTAATTCAAACTTCTTTTCAAGATTACTTGCTATGACTTCAATTTCTTCTAGTCTTGTACCAGCGATTAATATATCGTCTACATAAATCACTAAGTACTGCGATTCGTTCCTTGAGTTTTTTTAATAAAAGCATGGGTCAGCTACGCTTTGCTTGAAACCTTGGGGTCGACTCTGTATCTATAATCTAGTGAAAATGCTAAAAGTGAGCGATTGGCGCGATTCAATAACTTTCATCATGGTGAAAATGTGAACCATCTCACGGGAGTTCGTTCGACAAGAAATTTCTTGTCGAATGGTGAAATCCGAGAGTGAAAAACTGAGAGAAAGAGCGAGAGAAAAATCATAGACAGCGCCGTGACGCGTTTTTGACAGTTTATAAAAGGTTAAGTGTCGTTGCTTTGTTTACAGTTCTCATCGTCGTGTGTTTATGTTAACATTTTGTCCATTAAAGAACATTAAAGAATTATAATAATAAATTGAAAATTTGTGCTTCCGTTTATTTCGTTTTTGTCATTGTTTTGTGGACCGTAATCTTCACGCGCCGTTTACAATTCGTTGCATAAATTACTTTTTGTGTGTGCTTTTATAAATAAAAGCTTTTATGAATATAAATATAATTATATTCTTTTTGGACTAAAAAGTATAATTATATTTTTACTTATTAAAAGCTTTACAAACTTTTCTTTCTCTCTTTTTTATTTTTGACGAAAATTATTTTTATCTCTCATTTTGTATATATAACTCTAAATATATATATATCTAAAATGTGTGTGTAAATGTCATCTATTTTAAGTTTAACAATATTGTTTATTAAATCTAATTGACATTAATAACGCCATAAAATTTTATTTTACTATATTGTTACATAAAAAAGTTTCTTTGTTTACTTATATATATATATATATATATATTGTTTATTAAATCTAATTGACATTAATAACGCCATAAAATTTTATTTTACTATATTGTTACATAAAAAAGTTTCTTTGTTTACTTATATATATATATATATATATATAAGTAAACAAAGAAACTTTTTTATGTAACAATATAGTAAAATAAAATTTTATGGCGTTATTAATGTCAATTAGATTTAATAAACAATATTGTTAAACTTAAAATTTGAACTTGAATAAATTAAATAAAAAAACACTTTATATATATATATATATATATATATATATATATAGAGTGTTTTTTTATTTAATTTATTCAAGTTCAAATTATATACAAAACATATTGATCCCAACAAATATATATTTACTAATAATACATAAATATTGTTTTCTAATGAATAATCATGTTTCTGTTATCTTATTCTTTTATTATGCAAATGTTTTATTTTGAAATGTATTTTTTAAATTAATGCTCGCGCACAAGCATTTTTAGAAAATCTGAACATGGCTAATTGATGTATTCTATAATTGTGTTGTAGCGCCAAAAAAAGGAATTTATTCGCAACAGTTGTAAAAGCTGTTTTTTAAATGATGAACCTTCAAACATTTATGATTATTATTTTAGGTACAGTTTCTGTACGTACAAAACGTTTTTCCCTACACTAGCAAATCTAGTGATTTCGTATTTTCACTTCGTATTTTCACTACGTTACAGAATCGCGCGAACAAATTCACGTGAGATGAAAGTGCGAGAAGTGAGTGATCTCACTTGAGTTACAGAATCGACCCCCCTTGATCTGTAATTGCCTTATGTAGTTTCTCGTTCCAATCCTTTGCTGCCTGTTTCAGCCCGTAGATACTTTTTCGTAATTTGCAAACCATCTGTTCTTTTCCTGGTATGACATAGCCTTCAGGTTACTTCATGTAAATGTCTTCGTCCAAGTTCCCGTTCAAGAAGGCACTTTTTGCATCAAAATGGTGTATTTTTAATTTCTTTTCTGTCGCTATCGTCAACAGCAGACGCAGTGTAACTGATTTGACCACTGGCGCAAATATTTCGTCATAGTCTACTCCATATTTTTGGCTCAATCCTTGGGCCACTAATCTTGCTTTATATATCGTACATTTACTTTCTTCATTTTATTTTTTCTTAAACATTTGCTTTCTATTTCCTTACAATTAGCTGGTAGTTTCGTTAATTCCCACGTGTAATTTTTCTTCATTGACCTCATCTCATTGTTCATAGCTTGTATCCATTAATTTTTGTCACTTGCTGCGAGTGTTTCGGATCGATTTTTCGGTTCTCGATGCGTTTCCTGCACCAATTTTGCAGCATAATAGAATCTATCTGGTTCCAGTCCTTTTGTTGGTCTATCTGATCGTCTCACTCTGCTTCGTATGGAAAGTCTTCATTTCCTGGGTAACGATAACTTTCGTCGCTTTCAGCGAAAGTTGTGTCTTCGAGTTGACTTTCACCTTCTGTTGTATCCAAGTTAATTGTTAGTTGAGGGACCATCATCTCCTTTTCTTGTGCTGCAGGTTCTTCCATCACCTGTTCTGATGCTCCGTGTTCGCTGTTCCAGTCTCCTCCTTCCTTATCTGAATCTGCTTCGAGACCAATTTGAGCGAAATTCGAGTTTTCGCTTTCGTTATATTTTGTCAAATTTTTCTTTACTTGTATTTCTTTTTTTCTCTTACTCTTTAGTTTGCTTGCGAATTCATTCACCATGTCATCTTTAACGAAAGTCAGATCGCGATTGATAATAATTCTGTTTGTTTTTTGGTCCAATATTCTGTAGGCTTTTTTGACTCAGTGGAGTATCCTACGAAAGTCAACAATGTTGCTGTTGGATCTAATTTTCTCCTGTTGGCTTTTGGTATGTGAACGTATCCTTTACATTCAAAAATACGTAAGTGTTTCAGACTTGCCCTTTTATCATTCCATAATTCATACGATGTCTTGTCGTGAATTTTTGTGGGTAAGATGTTTTGAAGATAAGTCGCGGTGTTTATTGCTTCTGCCCAGAATTTATTCGCCATATTTGCGTCGATTAGCATGCATCTTGCTGCTTCTCCCAGTGCCCGATTTTTGCGCTCTGCAACCCCGTTTTGTTGGGGTGAATAAGATGTTGAGTATTGGACCCTTCTTGGTCAAAATAATCACACAGTACTTTGTTTGCAAATTCTCTTTCGTTGTCAGATCTGATTATTTTTAGTTTCTTTCCAAACTTCGTCTTCATCTTCTCTACGTAATTTTTTATTTGACTAACTGCTTCCGACTTTAACTGTAAAAAATATGTTTCAGTATATCTACTATGGTCATCAATTATAGTCATGAAATATATCTTGCCACTCGGAGTCGGAGTTTGCATCGGCTCGCAAAGGTCAGTGTGAACCAGCTCCAGTATCTCGGTTGATCTCGATCCCGACTGCTTGGGAAATGGTTTCCTTGGCATTTTCCCCATTATGCAGCATTCACATGCTTTCCTTACTCTGCAATCCTTCATTTTAAGATCTTGTACTAAATTTTTACTCTGCAGAATTTCCATATCTTCATGGTGTCTGTGCCCAAATCTTCTATGCCAGGTGTGCTGGCATGCATTGGTATCCCTAATTTCTTTTGCAGCCATTGCCTTTTCTTTCGATTTGATTGTGTACAAGTCTGCTGATAAAGTTGCTGTGGCCACGACGGTATTATTTTTGATAATTTTGCACACTTTTTCTTCAAATTGTACGATGAATTATTTTTCTGTCAATCGTTTGACTGAGATCAAATTATCGGCCAGACTTGGAACGTATAATACGTATAATACGTATAATACGTTAGTTTGATGATTATCTCTTCCTTCTTCTCATCTAGATATTGTATTTCGCCCGAGCCAATGCCTTTGGCTTCTGCTTCTTCTCCGTCTGCCAACGTTACTTTTGGTAATCTTTTGCTTTCCAATGTATTGAAGAAATCCTTGTTGCTTGTCATATGACTCGTGGCTTCTGAATCCATGTACCATATATTTTTATCCGTTGAACCTTGATGTATACCGAAACAGATAGAATATCTCAGCTCATTTTCTTCAGTTAAATTCGCTTTTTCATTTCTTTCTTTCTTCGCCTTCCATTTTTGGTACTTAAAACAGTCTTGTTTGAAATGTCCAGGTTTATGACAAAAGAAACATTTTTTATCTTTATCAGCCTTAGGTTTTCTTTTTCCATACCTTTAGTGCGCTGCTAGATTCTGCTGGATCTGGAACTCCCTGTCGACATTTATGCTTGTCAATTAGTTTGCCTTTGACCATGTTTAACGTCAGCTCTTCTTCTGGTCTGCTCTCTAAGGCTGTGATTAATGTGCTGTATGAATCTGGTAAACTGCTTAGTAATATTGCAACGATCAGATGATCTTTGATTTCATCACTTAAAGCAGTTAATTTATCGACAAGTTCTTGCATTGTGGCTATATGAATTTCCATGTCTCCGATTTCTGTCAATTTCATATTGCAAATTTGTCGAAATAGATACACCTTACTTGTTAATGTCGATTTTTGATAATAACGTTGAAATGCATCCCACATCTGTTTTGCTGTTGTTGCTTTTCTTATATGAATAAGCTGGGAGTCTTCGACGAGTAAGCCAATGGATGCACGTGCATTGTTGTCCTTTTTATCTTAAGCTGCAGCCTCCGTGGCGCCTGTCGGTCGTTCCTTACTGATATGACACCACAAATCTTCTTTTATGAGTAGCATTTCCATTTTAAACTTCCAAACTTGTTAATTTTCGTTGTTCAATTTTGTGATACCTGCTCGTAGCTGATCTGCCATGGCTTTAACCTCAATACTACCACGTGCTCTTAACCTCAAAACACAAAATTCTTTCCTTTTATGCTCTTACACTAACCTTACAATCCTCGACTACGATCCTCCGGGCCCATAACCTGTTAATATTGTAAGCGGATTGAGAGGAATGTGAAATGATAGAATGAATCTTTTGTAACTTTTGTGCTTTAAAAAATCAGTAAACTATATTCTTGTACTATATAACGACAGAGAGAGATATGTCTGTGTCCGAGGTGCTCAGTGTATATATTAATATTCAGAGAGCGCGACGATAGTGCTCGTCGGTAGCATTGGCAGCTGTAATAATCGTTGCATCAAAATTGAATTCAGATCAATTTTTCTTTTAACAACGGCGCGGAATGAGATCGGGATTAAAGGGTTCACCTCCTAACCGATCGGCTGCGAGTGAAAAGTACTTCGTATTCTTTTTTTTGATTGAAATGCTAGAATGTTTATGGCCGTTGAATCAACAATAAAATGGAAAAGAACATAAGAATAGCGGATAAATAAAATTGATTGATAATTGTCTTATTTAGTCGTCTAATTAAAAAGCTTTTGTAACGAGTTTTTTAAATTTTTATTGAACAATATTATTATTATATTCTTTCTTCTTTTTACCTTCTCTCTCTCTCGCCTATTCTTCGTCTCTTCTTTAACTTTAACTAAAATGTTTATATTTATATTAATAAAAAATAATAAAGAAAGGAAGGCATAAAGAGCCACGCGCAGTTATTGGGGCGCAAAAAACAATATTTATTCTTCAAAACGATAACAATATTAGTAAACGTTTCGACCCTTTTTTTGGGTCATCTTCAGCACTAAGAAATCATATAAAAAGTCATTAAATTCGTTAATTTGAATTTTTAAAACTTAACTAGTATTAGTAAAACGGAAAAGGCGCAAAACGGTAAATACGAAACGCAGACTACGAGCAGTCAAAAATAAAATTCGCACGTGTCAAAATAATAGAGTGAAAAAAGAAGGTAAACAACGTAAAAAGGCTGTCGTCTCTCCCGTCAATGTCCATGGATGGTTCTCTCTATGCAAAAGAATCATCATCATGTTTCTCTCCTGGTTGGTAAGCCAGGAAGATGCAGGGAAATATCACATGTTTAGACAAGTTATTAAAATCTGTAAAATTACATTAACTATTGGCGGGGAAGGCGAGCGCAGTAAAACTTATAAAAAACAAAAAATTCAATGACTTAAAAATCTTTCTTAAGACCCTGAATTTATCTCGAAGTCGACGTAGAGGCTTCTTTATAACAGTGATGAGATACTACCGAAGGCCTATGGCCTCCCCAAGATCCACAAACAAAATTGGCCTCTTAAATTAATTGTTTCTTCTCTTAACAGTCCATTTTACCAACTAGCATTGTTCCTCCACCGAACAATGCTTAAAAGTTCCCTAAAGCAAACAGCCATATTATTAATAGTTTTGATCTAGTTAACAGAATTTCAAATTTATGCATTGACGATGATCACGATCTTATTTCCCTGGACGTCATTTCCTTATTTACCAACATACCAACAGAGATAGCAATAGACAGTGTTTCCTCCAAATGGAAATACATTTCTCAGAATTGCATTATTCCAAAAACGGAATTCTTATTGGCGGTTAAACTAGTTTTAAATTCGACCAGATCCACCAGTCCTCTGTCGCATAAACCGGCGAGGAGTTCGGTGAATCCCGTGCAAGAGTTGAAGACTCTTTTCGCCGAACCTCCCAGCAACAGAATTCTCTCCAATGGCGAAAAAGTCGGATTTCCGATTTGAGGCCATACAATGCCTGCGACAATCCTCCATCATCAAGAGAGATCATTTCCATCTCCACGATCTACCGGAACGAGGGAGCTGGAGCAGCAAGTTGAGATATCGGACAACGCAAAGAATATCCGAACAAGACCTGGATCTAATCGATAAACTTTTTCTTTTAAAGGTTGAATTTATTTTGTCCGTCGTGGGATTGGCCATAGGTTTGGGAAACCTGTGGCGATTTCCCTACCTCTGCTACAAGAATGGCGGCGGTGCTTTCATGGTGCCCTATTTCATCGCGCTCGCGTTAGCCGGTATACCCATGTTCCTGATGGAGTTGTCTTTAGGACAAATGCTTACGATAGGCGATCTAGGTGTCTTTAAGATAGCATCGATCTTTAAAGATGATTTTACAGAGCACTCTCAAGGCCTTAAGTGTCTCGTCATTGAAACACTTTCCGGAACACAAAAACGGATGACAATGTTGATCTCTTCACAGGCATTGAATATGCGACCTGCGTGCTTTCCTGTTGGACCAATGTGTAATACATCATCATCCTCGCTTGGGCACTCTTCTACTTCTTGGTCTCTTTACGAGCCGGTGAGCATACAACATTCAAAGCATTTCAATGCTCCGATATTTCTGTCTGAAATCAATCTTATTATTTAATCGTCGGATTATATAAAGTCATATAGAAATTGTTACATCTGATATAAATTTTGCACCGACGTACCCTGGAGAACGTGCGACAACAAGTGGAACACGCGCTACTGCATCACGGCCGATGAACGTCTAAACGTTTCATGTTGGCAGGACGATTACTGGCCGAACGACATCACATGCAGCACATCTCTCGGGAATTTGAGTCACGAGCTGCTGAAGGCCCGGTTAAAGAATTTTGGGAGTAAGTTACTAGTCTTTTTCATGTTTTAATTAATTAATTATAATATGCGTTTTCTGTCATGAAAAGAAGACGGACCCTACAGATTTCAACTGACATTGAAGCTGTGGGTGGTATAAGATGGGAACTAGCTGGCACGCTCGCGGTCGTATGGATAATGTGCTACTTTTGCATCTGGAAAGGCGTCAAATGGACCGGCAAGGTAAAGCGGACTCTCGCAGGATCGAATCCTTGCTCTTCGCTTTCGAACGTAAAAGTAATTACATACGCGATGTAATACAGGTCGTCTATTTCACGGCTCTCTTCCAAGGCATACATGCCTTGCTGGCGGTGCTGCTTGTGAGAAGCCTGACGCTTCTTGGTGCTTCGGAAGGTTTAAAATATTACGCTACACCGAATCTCTCGAAACTTGGTGATCCCGAGGTAATATTTTTATATTATTATTAATTAATTTAACAATAGTGAAATAATAATATTAAATAATATTAATTAAATTAAATTGAAAATGGGATAAAATAGTAATTAAATAATATTAATTTCTCGTTAGCATATATATCTAGAGCAAAATATGATTATTACATTCATGATTATGCCGTATACAGGTATGGATAGACGCGGTGACGCAAATATTCTTCACTTACGCTCTAGGTGCGTTGATAGCTCTAAGTAGTTACAAGTTCAACAATAATGTTTACAAGTAAGCATCTTTTTTTTCTTCGCGTGAGAAACAGCGAACTTAATTATTGTGCCTGCCATGTGTATTCGCTACTGAATGTCGCGTTAAGTGATTTCTATCTTGCTTGCACTTTACTATCAAATATGCAGAATATCCAAGTCCCTTTTGTAAAGTCTATTAAATATTATCTTATCGATATATTGCAGAGACCCTCTCATTGTATGCGGCGTGAATACTTGTACCAGTCGGCTTAGCGGAGTGGTCATATTCTCCGTGCTCGGTTTTATGGCTCACGAGCAACAGAAACCTGTAGCCGATGTAACTGCTTCTGGTAGTTATTCATGTTTATTTCGTCTTCTTCAATATTATGGCAACGTAATAATAATTTTATGACTTCCGTCATTTCGACCAGGACCCGGTCTGACCTTCTTAGTTTATCCTTCGGTGGTATTGCAATTACCTAGGGCGTCGATTTAGTCGAGTTTATTCTTCTTCATACTCCTTCTGACAGGATTGGAGAGTCAGGTAACGTACGATTCGTTGAATCCAAGGATCGACATTCATTATTTCATAAAATTATCATTGATTAATGTTAATGTTAAAAATAAGTCGTATTCTTCAGTTCTGCTCCATGGAGGGCTTTATTACCGCCGCCGTGAACGAGTGGTCGCGACTTCTCAGAAAACGAAAAGAAACGTTCCTCGCGAGCGTTATCTCCTGTCTAGTCGGGCTTTTGTGCGTTACGGAAGTGAGTATATATTTGACATGTCCGTAGGTAAGGATTGCTTAATGATAATATTTAAGAAATATTTCTGGTATTCTGTATATCTCATTTTATTCAACTCTTCGAATAAAGATATTATTTGAATAAAAAGTTTAGCTGTTTGTTTCAATTACCTGGTGCATTAATCTTTTTTATTTAGGGCGGAATGTACGTATTTTAACTCCTGGATACATACGCCGTGAGCGGATTTTGCCTGCTATTCCTGATGTTCTTCGAGTGTATCTCAATGTCGTGGGCATTCGGGGTAGATCGATTTTACGATGGTATACGGGATATGATAGGCTATTATCCCTGCTTCTGGTAGAAGTTATGCTGGACGTTTACCACGCCCGTCAGTAGTGTATATAGGCCGGTTTTAATCCTGGTCTTCTGAAGGAGTGAGGGGCAAGGGGGTCCTCCGCGGGCGCGAAGAATGACGTCACACGGGGGGGCTGGGGATCTGTTGGGGCGGGGAATGACGTCACGCGGGGGGGAATCTCTTGGCGGGGTGGAATGACGTTTGGGGGGATCTGCGGCACCGTGAATGGAGGATTTTTTTTCTTTTTTATTTTTTTGTTTTTTCTTTTTTTCTTTCTTATTTTTAATGTTTTTCTTTTTACTTTTTTCTTTTTTCATGTTTTTTTTCTTATTTTTTCTTAGAGAGGTAAGGAAAGGAGGTGAGGTATTTTAAAAAGCAAAAATCATTCTTAATATTAAAATAAAATAAATATTTATTAATTTTTGTGTGTATGTGTATTATGCAAAATTGTGTGTGTGTATTAAAATTAAAATATTGAAAATATAAAATATAAAATATATAAAATATAATAAAAAATAAAATAAAATATATAATATATAATATATAAAAATAAAGTAATCTGTGGAGGCGAGAGGGAGGAGCCTCCTTCTGCTGAAAAGAAAGTAACAAACAAATTTATTAGTATTTTTAATTTATTACACACTAATATTATATACATTTTAAAGGACACTCACCATTATTCCATTCGACGTCTCTTGGCCGCAAGCTCCTCGGACTCGAACTCCGTATTCCAGTTCTCGCTACCAAACAGTATATATTCCTCGTAGAACTCTAGTCTGAAGATTTTCCGGAGGCAAAAGATATTCTCGAACATCCAGGGATTATTATCCTCCCACTCCCACGCCTCCTGAGTATCACCCCACATTGCGGCAAAATCGTCTCTTTCTGTGAGCCGCTGCAGGTGTACCCATTGGCGATGATAAATGTTCATAAATCCCTCAATGCGAATATCACTAAAATGCTGGAAAAATATTATAATTATATAATAATATATATATATTATATATATGTATATAACAATATAAAATATACATAATATAATAAAAATAAAAAAATTCATATAAAAAGTTCTACTTACTTGCGTTGGAAACACCACGTGAATTATGGTTTTTTTTATTATTATACACAGTGTATTTACCATCTGTCCTTCTTCCGACAATAAGTAAATGTTTTAAATAATATTAAACATAATATTTAATATTAGCGCAATAAATAATCATGTAGAGTAGTATCCATTGATTACTACTTTCATACTAGTCGCTCTAGGCTTACAATATGTTTGTAGACAGAGTGTTATATATGATCTGGGTCATAAATGATCAGAGGATGAGCTAAATCTCGTGTTAAAATCTAGAGGTTTAAATCTTTTGTCTTTGCATATCACTTCCTTCTTCTACTAATTCTCGGGCTAGACTATTCGGATGCTTATTCAGTCTGTCCATGTACCTAATGCCATGTTTTTTTATTTCTTCTTTTACACTCAGGATTCGAAGGTCATCTTTGATTGTTTTGTTTGTGACATACCATGGTGCTCCCACTATTATTCTTAGCGCTTTGTTTTGGAATGTCTCCAAGATTTCAATATTAGAATTTTTAGCTGAACCCCATAGCTGGATACCGTAAGTCCACACAGGTTTGATTATACATTTGTACACTGCAATTTTACAATTGAATGAGAGTTTCGATTTCGGCCCAATTAGCCAGTATAGTTTATGTAGTATTAATCCTAGTTGTTTTCTCTTGTTCCATATGTGCGTTTTCCATGTCATACGCCTATGTAAATGCATTCCCAAGTATTTGGCCGAGTCTGCTTGTGGTATTGGCTTATTATTTAATGTAACAGGTGGGCATGTTAGGTTTTTTAAGGTAAAAGTTACCTGTACCAACTTTTGTTCATTTGCTGCGATACGCCATTTATATAACCATTCTTGTATAATATTTAGATGTTTTTGAACTCTTCTAGACGCTTCCTCTCTGTGTTCATGCGATGCCAGTACCATTGTATCATCAGTAAATGTTGCTATTGTTGTGCTACTTGTGGTCGGCAAGTCCACATTATATAATGTATACAGTATAGGGCCCAAGACGCTTCCTTGCGGCACCCCAGATTGTATCACATTCAAATCTGTACATTCCGCTTGTTGTTTCACTAGAAAGTGTCTATCTTGAAGATACGATTTTAAAATTACATAGATATTATAGGGAACATTTTTCTTTATTTTGTACAGTAAGCCTGGATGCCATACTTTATCAAAAGCTTGGGCTATGTCCAAAAATATACCTGTGCAATATTTTCCTTTCTCTAGGTCTTGAATTATAATTTATATGCCTTACTACTCTATGTACTTGCTCTATTGTTGCATGCCTTCTTCTGAACCCAAATTGGTGCAGAGGTATACTGTTGTTTTCTTGCATTATTGGTAGTATGCGTTTGAGTAGTAGCTTTTCCAGCATCTTTGACATGACCGGCAGTAAGCTAATTGGGCAATAGGACTTTGTTTGCTCTGGTTTTTTCCCTGGCTTAAGTATCATTATAATCAGCGCTACTTTCCATTGTGCCGGAAAGTATGATAGTCTCAATACAGCATTATAAATTATTGTCAGCAATCTTATTATTTTCGGTGGCAGTTCCTTTATGATTTTACCAGTTATTAGATCATAACCAGGTGCTTCTTTGCACTAAGATCGTTATTTATAATCGCTTTTACTTCTCTGACCTCGAAGTGTTTGATAGATAGTTCCATTTGATAGGGAGCCTCTAGAAAGTTGTTTATTTCTTCCTCGATTTCATATCTCCCTGTGGGTAAGGTTTAAAAACGTTAGCTAAGTGTTCAGCAAACGCAATTGCTTTTTCAGCGTCACTTCGTGCCCATTTAGACTCATCAAGTCTAAGGGGTGTTTTTGCCTGTTGGTGTTTCATCACTTTCTTTGTAGCTTTCCATAGGGAGTAGTCCGTAGCTTCAGTAGGTGTGAGATCTTGCAAATAAGTTTCAATGGGTTTGCTCTTTTCTTCTTGCAGCATCTTCTTGAGTTCCTTCACTGCCTTGTAGAATCTCATTTTGTCTTGCGGTGCTCTTGAGATCTGCCACTGTTTTCTTAGTTTACGCTTTTTGAGTATCATTTTCTTGACACGGCTAGTACAATTCTGTGCGCATGAAGAGTGTTCCAGGACAGGTGTTGAGTCCCATGCTGCATTTTGTATGTGTTTTTGCAGATAACAAACCGCGTCTTCGAGGTTTTCCTTACTCTTTATGTGTCTATTACAGTCAACTTGATCTAGTATATTTCTTTATAATATTGATTTAGTATATTTCTAAACAGTTGCCAATTTATTCTTTTATTTGCGAGTATAGGCGGACTTTCATTTTCTATAATTTGCATACTTACTATCACCAGCAGAAAAGAATGGTCTGATGATAAATCATAACTCGAGTCTATTTTCATGTTCTTCGTTGGAATCCCTTTAGTTACACAAAAATCTATCACATCAGGATTTTTTCTTCTATCACTCGGCCAGTAAGTTGGTTCGCCAGTAGAGAGCGTGTGTAGGTTTTTACTTTAGATAGTATAATATAACTCTTTGCCCTTTGGGGTAGGAATATGAGATCTTGATCCCCACCAGGGGTGTTTAGCATTGTAGTCACCACCAACTATAAACTTACTTCCTAATGTATCGAAAAACTGATCATATTGTTCTTTTTTTTATGTTGTGCTTTGGCGGGCTGTAAACCGCCGTGAGTGTAAGTGAGCCGATCCAGTCCTCCACAATGGTACTTGTGGCTTGTATACAGTCTTCTGTATATTGTTTAGCTTCTTGATGTTTAATGGAGTTTTTGATTATTATCGCCGTACCCCCATGAGCGGTACCATCTGGATGTTGTGTGCTATAAACTGAGTAGTTAAGGATCCTGACATAGCTCTTATGCGTGAAATGGGTTTCGCTAATTAGCATCACATCTATATTATTTTGCAAAATAAATAATTTGAGATCTTGTGCTCTTGCTATTAGCCCATTGGCATTCCACACACCTATTTTGAGTGCTACTAACATTATTCAATTTTGTTTATAAGCATTGTTAAGATATTCAGCATAGCGTCCATTTTGATTAGCAATTGGATCATCATACTTTCTAATTTATCTGCCGGTTGTTTTCCAATGTTTCCAGCATGTGCGTCGGTTGTTTCTATGTAGTTCCCTTTTGTTGTTTGAGTATAGGTTGTTAGATTTACTTGATCTTACCTTTGGTGTATTTATTTGGTTTTCTTGTTTTGTTTCTTTCTTTTCCCTACGTGCGGGGAACATGTTCTATATTATTTGTTTTCTAATTTTGCATCTCTTGTAGCTAGCGGGGTGGTTTTCTCCTACAGCATTTAACTTGATTTTTTTGTTCTCTCCATAGACAATTATGAGTTAGATATTGTCCAGCACACTTTACACAACATGGATTTTCTATGACAATAATTTGAATGAATTAATTTTGATGAATTAATTTTTTTTATGACAATTTCTATGACAATAATTCTTTGTGTGCCTTGACATCGTAGATATCCTTGACATCGTAGACACTGGGGGATATCCCTTTTTTTGTATGGCTGCTCAAATCTAACCGTGGTATTTTGCAAGTAACTGATTTTGTATATATCCTTGTTATTGTCCCGTTATTTTATCTCTATGAAGAATAGTGCAGTTGGTGTTTTTGTTTTGTTGTTTATTATGTTCGTCATTCGTTCTAGTTTGTGTTGCTGTTTTTAGATTTCTTTTATAACTGCTTCTCTGTCCGCAGAGAATGGTGTAGCCCCCTCAGGACGACTTTAAAATTCCGCTCTTGTTTTAGTTGGTATGTATAACATAAGGTATTCCTTTTCTTCAGTTCCTCAAATATCGGTGTGTAGTCTTCGGCCGAGTGGGGTTGAATTTTCACTTTTTCATTATTTAATATTTTGAACGAATAACGATCCTTTGCTATTGCATCTATAACTTCTTTCAATGGGCCAATTATTCCAACCTCCTCAACATATATTGGGGGAGCTTTAGGAGTAGTTACTCTTTTTATTGCTGTTTCTAAGTTTTTATTGTTATTCCGGTTTATCTTCGAATGTTCCATTAGTCCTTCAAATCTATTTTCAGTTGGGATAGGTCTACTCAGTCAGTAGTCGTTCAAGTTTGTTTGTCTTTTGTTAGGTTGAGTATTTCCAGGACTATCCCTAGTCTTTCTTTTATTTTGAACTGTTTGCCATTTGCTGTCATGCCATCCACTATTACTTTTTCCATCACTTGTCGTATTATCTGACACGGAAGCCAAGTGGTCCACCTTTGTGCCATTGCAGTTGCTTGCTGACAATGGTAGTAAGCCCGCTTGCTCACCCCCTACCACCGATTCTGGGGTATGTCCGATCCTCTGTCCCGTAACAGTATTCACTTCATTTGTGCTCATCATGGAGTGTTAGGTCCGTTGTGTTTGGTCCGCGGGAGCTATTTTATTTCACTCCTACCCTCTGATACATCAGCGAGCACTCCCTTATCCGCCACCTGGGGACACGCCACGTAGGGGTACACCTCCCCTCGTGGGTGAATTATGCTGTGATAAAAATTAATTGTCCACATTGATATATTGTTAAATGCAGCTCTGCAGAACGATATTTTTACTTAATTAATAGTATAAACTGGTTCTACACACACTCGCGAAGCTACACACTTTATGACAGCACAATGGGTGGACATCCTCGCGGTAAAAAAGTAGGGGCATAAGAAAGAACACTTGATAAGAAAACAAAAGTAAGCATGTTTTGCAGACAATGCTCTAAAGTTTAAGCATCCAAGCGCCTTATACATTATTTAAAAATATTTTTAAATAATTTTCACAACGACGACATAATTTATTGAAGCTATTCATATTACTTGTATCGCGATCGAACCACGATCAACCACAATCGAACTACTAACAAACCATTATCAACCACTATCAAACCTCGATTGAACCTCGATCAACCACTTTTCGAAACATTATCAACCATTATCAACCACGATCGAACCATTATCAATCACTTTGAACCCCAATCGAACGCCTGTGTGAAGTTAGCACCTCATCTTAAAAAATCGAAAGTTTTATCAAGAGTTCTGTTTGCACCCCAAATAGATCTACAGTTCCTGATAGGTTTTAGAAATAGTTCCGGTGAAATACCTAAAAAAATTGCATTTTGAAAAAATGAGGTGCCAACTTCCCGTGGCACCGCAATATGCGAAAAACGCCATTTAAACCATCGTATCTTATAGTTCTCGAAGAGTTCTACAGTTCCCTATACATTTTAACAATAGTTCCGACCGCCAAATAATTTAAAACAATTTTTTTATCTGGAAGCTGGCACCTCATCTTCCGCTAAAAAAGGCCAGAACATTTTCGTTTTCGATTTTACAGCTTCGGACCTTAATACTTATCGATAGAACTCTTCGGGGTGCAAATAGAACTGTCATTAGAACTCCGAAATTCTTAAAAAATTTCAATCTCTCTGGACTTAGAAACTTTAAGAGCGTATAATTAAAAGTGGCCAGAACTTTTTCGTCTTTGATTTTACAGCTTCAGGCCTTAATACTTATCGATAGAACTCTTCGGGGTGCAAATAGAACTGTTATTAGAACTCCGAAATTCCGAAAAAAAATTTCCCTACAAAGCTTGGAAAAATTTCGGTCTCGCGACTTCGACCAGCGAGAACTTTTTTATTTCGTTACACCGTAGTGTTTCGAGTGTTAATAATAATCGTTAGAACTTTTCCGGGTGCAGAACTGTCATAAAATCTTCAAAATTACGAAAAGAAATTTAACCATTCTGAACTTAAAAATTTTCAGCTTCTTTGTAAATAAAAGTGATGAGATTTCTATTAATTTTTATTATAGCGCTTCCTTACTTACTAATTATCAGCAGAATTTTAAAAATCTAAAAATTTCTAAGTCCAAAGTTGAAATTTTTTTCAGAATTTCGGAGTTCTGTTAAGAGTTCCATTTGCACCCCGAAGAATTCTATCGATAAGTATTAAGGTCCGAAGCTGTAAAATCGAAAACAAAAAGTTCTGGCCACTTTTAGTTATACGCTCTTAAAGTTTCTAAGTCCAGAGAGATTGAAATTTTTTTCAGAATTTCGGAGTTCTAATGACAGTTCTATTTGCACCCCGAAGAGTTCTATCGATAAGTATTAAGGTCCAAAGCTGTAAAATCAAAAACAAAAAAGTTCTGTCCTTTTTTAGCGGAAGATGAGGTGCCAGCTTCCAGATAAAAAAATTGTTTTAAATTATTTGGCGGTCGGAACTATTGTTAAAATGTATAGGGAACTGTAGAACTCTTCGAGAACTATAAGATACGATGGTTTAAATGGCGTTTTTCGCATATTGCGGTGCCACGAGAAGTTGGCACCTCATTTTTTTAAAATGCAATTTTTTTAGGTATTTCACCGGAACTATTTCTAAAACCTATCAGGAACTGTAGAACTATTTGGGGTGCAAACAGAACTCTTAATAAAACTTTCGATTTTTTAAGATGAGGTGCTAACTTCACACAGGCCAATCGAACCACTTTGAATTACTTTGAACCACTTTGAACAACAAATAAACCATTATCAACCATGATCGAACCACAATAAACCACAATCGAATCATGATCGAACTACAATAAATCACAATTGAACCATTATTAACCATGATCGAACTACAATCGAACCACGATCAACTACAATTGAACGACAAATCAACTACCTTCAACGAAATGTTAAATGTTGCATATTCTGACGCTGCTGGCTAGCATCACGTACTGAAATGTGATACTCACTCGCATACATGGATAAGAATAAAGGAAAAGGAAAGAATAATAGAGAAAAAATATATTTTAAGACAATAGTTTATTTTAAATAAAGATAGGGTGAATCGTTATGATGATTCACCAATTGAATATTTTAAATACATTTTGTAAAGCGCAATTTTTTAAATGTTTTTCACAACGCATAGTATTCGTAACATCCAACTTATTTAAAGAAGCGATATTTTCATAACGATATCTTCATAGTCAGCATCCAAGGTTGCAATATTGACGTAGTTTCTTGCATCATCGCCAAGTATATCGATCAGCCATTCTCGTTTTTCCCGTCCTTTAACGTGTACGAAAACTTCATCTTTCGTCGAACCCATCACAGCCTTCGTAATCAAGCGCTTAGCCATGCTGTACGGAACGTTTCCATCCTCCCATTGTAGTCCGTGATGATGTCCAATCAACCATAAAGCTTGAGATTTTTCAGATTTTGTAAGCACGTGCCACGGGGCTTCCAAAAATGTAGTGAGAGAGAACAAATCCATCTCTCAGTATCGCTACTTCTTTCACGATAAAGTTTCTCCCGATAATGAATCCTTGCAGATCCACAAACGTCAGCACGACCATGACGATTATATTGCGATTAACAGTACGATTGCAAGACAAGTTGTCTTAGACGACTGCTGTCGATCGACACAAATCTCAATCTTTATATAATTTTATAAGGTATTGGAGGGGATATTTGCTGATCTATACAATTTTACGAACTACGTTGGTCAATGGGCAATATTCAACAACGCGATCGTGCAAGATGAGACAATAGGCGGTAGTATTTGCCGGTATATCTTCCTTGCATTCAAACTCTATTCTCACGTCCACGATAGAATTTTTAAGGGGATGCTGTACGCTGTTCTATTTTACCGACGAAATGTTAATTTGTAATCTAAAGTTTATTTTTTATTGCTTTTATAAAATTAAAAATCCTTTTCAGAGATTAAAGTACATATGTTAATAAAGGCATGGGTGGTCATCTTTGATAAAAAAAAAAAGAAAAAATTTTGAAAATTTACCGACAAGCTGTCAGTTCACATAAATATTTACTTAATATTACGGTTATATAGTCTGCAAGTACAAAATAAGACCAAGGGGGCAAAGAGAGCATATGAAAGAATGACAGGAAACCTTTAAAATTGAGTTTAGAGGTTTAGCCTAAAAAAAAAACAAAGAGTCAGATTTATATAAAACATGCATGCAATATTGAAGTAATAAGATAAAAAAGAGCAATAAATTAGTTCTTGAATATTGGTACAGAGGCGCTATAGAGTTCTCGAGATATATATATATATATATATATATATATATATGTATGTATGTATATATATAACACAAAATTGAATATAAATATATGCATAATAAATGATAAAACATTGCAAAAATTGGATTACGTTTGAATGACATAACAACTTATGCACTATTTCGCATAATATCTTATACCTCACGTGTCTAATGTCAGTAATCTAAATACGTATGTATAAATATTTTCTTACTAATTATTATAAAACAGATTAATTTATTTTTATTTACGCGAAAAATTTACACACACATATATATATATAATACTTTTTTTTATAAAATATGAAATATAAGTTTTTATTTCTTGTAAATCTTGTTTGAAAAAAAATCACGATAAAAAAATTACATATTGTTGATTTGACATTATCTGTTTAATAAAAATATATTTATTTTACATAGTTTGTCTATTTTATAGTTATTTTTAATGCATTTCAAAATATATAATTTATTTCTACAGTAAAAAGGAAATTGTGATCTTATAACAAAGAGAAATGATTAGATATTGTGAATATAGGAAAAAATGACTTTTATTATTATATTTTAAATTACATAAATTTCTCTTCTATGTAACTAACAATAAAACATATTTTTCATTAAACAATCATTTATATCATAGATATCAATATTTTTTCTGATAACATATACTCTCCTATTGAACGCAAGAAAATAAGAAACAAAAATATTTAGTTGACTGGGAGTATGAAATAAGTTTATATATTGCGTGAGAGGTAAACTCTGTTTTAGTACACATATTGCAACAAATAAAACTTTTTAGAATACATTAGCAAAACAACAAAAAAGTATATCTTTGTTCCAATCATACATATGAATATTTTTTTCTTACTTACAATATAATCGTATTCTGTTTATAATCACATATATATTATGTCTTATTTTATTTTTTCTAATGAGATAAAAATTAAAAATTATTTTTTTTTCAAGATTTATTATTCGTATGTAGTAATTTTAATGATTGATAAGTTAGAACTATCTAATTGATTGGAAGTAGTGGCTCTTATATAAATATTTTTGATAAAAGATTAGTTATAATGTTTCGTTACATGGTGGAAGGTACGGATTACAAATCAATTTGTAACATTGTTATACATTATATCTTATCTATTTTTATAACTAAATGTTTAATTAAGTCTTTTACCAAAAATATTTATATGAGAGCCACTACTTCCAATATCAATAAGACGGTTCTAGCTTATCAATCATTAAATTATTAAATATAAAAATGAAAACGAATAAATGATCAGAAAAGAATAATTTTAAATTTTTATCTCATTTGAGAAAACGAAATATAAAACATAAATATTGATATGTATGATTTATATGTATGATTATATAAATCAGAATACACATATGTTGTAAACAAGAAAAAAAATTCATATATATGATTAAAACCGGCGGCTAATGTTGAAAAAAACTAAAACTTTTACAAAGAAAAAAAACCATCATTAAAAAGATATCCGAAAAATTAATTAGACCAATAGAGAATTTAATTTGAAAAATAGATAATATTATTTGAAAAATAACCTTGAACTTTTTTTAAATCTTTTACCAAAAATATTTATATGAGAGCCACTACTTCCAATATCAATAAGACGGTTCTTTAAAACTTTAAAACTTTTTTTTTAATGATACTGAACATGTCCTGAAATATACGGTGAACCGTACGGTGGACAACTCGGTGGAGGGCACGATGGATAATAACTTGGTATAGCGTGTGGTGTGACGTATGGTGTGGCGTATGGTGTCGCGTATGGTGCAGCGTATGGTGCAGCGTATGATGCAGCGTATGGTGCAGCGTATGGTGTTACATGTGGTTGTGGAATCGGAGCGTACAATGGAGTGTGCGCTCCAGCGCACGATGGAACGTATGGCGGAGCGTGGCATTGAGGAGTCCATGGTGTTCCTTTCCCTCTCTTTTGCGCCATGCGTAATTTTCGTCGTACAATATTATTGATTCGCTGCAAATAAAAAATATAATTAATTAGACACTACATACATACCTAACCGTGCGTGCGTGTATATATCAGTATTTATATAAATGCACGCTAAATTCATCACGCACACAACCAAAAACCACGCATACATGTGAATGATGGAGCTCGGCATGTTTTTCTAGGAACACTGATGTACATACATGTCTCTCTTTCTCTGATATCTCTCTCTCTCCCTCTCTCTCTCTCCCTCTCTCTCTCTCTCTCTCTCTCTCTCTCTCTCTTTCTCTTTCGCACACTTGATTGCTCGTTCTCTCTCATTCGCTTTCACACTTTTTTCTTAGGTTAGATTCGCACGAATATATGAAATTATATATGAAATATTATTGCAATTATCAAATTATGTGTAATACTTACTCTTTCTAATGCGTTCTGTCGGAAGCTATTGTTTTCGAAAGGAGGAGCGCCTTCGCCTCTCTCTCCACGTGCTCTCCACTCTTGCCTGGGCTCTCGGGCCTCTCGGGCGGGCACGTGGACGTGCGTCTGAGGAGGCACTTGCATATCCACGTGGACAGGCGGGTCCTGTACAGAAGCCTGTACAGGATGTGCCCGTACAGGAACTTGATGTACAGCAGCATGTACAGCAGCATGTACAGGTGCCTGCACGGGCGTTTGGCTAAATATAGGCTGAGATCCTGTTGTTGCACGTGTTGATGGCGGCGACGAAATTGACGAAGATTGTTCTCCGGCTTTACCTATAATAATAAATATTAATATAAATACCTGAAATATATATTAATCTATATATATCCATTATAATTCGATAATAACAATACTTACTTCTTCGCGTTTGTTTTTGTGTGTTCATTGCTGTTCTCGATTACGAGAGCCCGGCCAAGAGATCACGACTTACGACTGACAACTGACAAGCGCTGAGCCGGCTGAGCGGTACCGAAAAACAGTGTTGCCAGAAATTGCAGTACACGCACATACGCAATAAGCGTTTGCACGCGTGCATATGTTGCGCAGAGCGTACTGCATGTAAATGGTTTCCCATTGCACCGATTCTTCTTTTATAATTATTTATTATTTATTATTTTATTTTTTATTTATATTTTTTATTTATATTTTTTATGTATAATTATATATAACAATATAAAAATTATATAGAAATATATAAAATTCTGTTAAACTATGTATAATTGTATATAATTTTATATAACTTATATGATTATATATAAGTCATATAAAATTATATATAATTCTAAGTAGTTTGTACAGAATTTTATATATTTCTATATAATTTTGATATTGTTATATATGATGATACATAAAAAATTTTTTACTGGGCAGCTATTCAAATAAATTCACTTATATCAAGTATTTTAAATTTTCAATAAATGTATGCAATATTACGTAAATGTTATTGTATTATATTACTATTAATTATGTTTTATATGTAATACATTTTATACGGACTTTATAAGTATATGTTTTTTTTATGAAAAAAATGATAGAAAGCAGTATTTTTTCCATATCTGGGCACCGCACAATTGTAAGTACGCTACTGTGATTAAAAAACAGTAGAGCGAATAAACATGTTTCGTGCTTGCACAGCGTGAATGGTCGTTATCCTAGAAATATCATCAACGCTGTGGAAAGTGTACATATTATCTGTTTTATAATATCTATATTTTATTTGTATTGTGTGAATAGCTCATATATAGTTAGAAAGATGGCAAGACATTCAACGAAATACAGATTATCTTCTAGTGTGCCGAGATTGTCGCTACGTAAAGGATGGAGGATAAGGTTAGTATTATTATTTTATTAATTTTTCTATAAAGTAATTTTTAAATATATATATATTAATTAAATAATTAATTAATTAATTAATTTTTTTTAGTTATTTATTTTGATTTTATCTGTAGGGTTTCTGTTTAGTTATTAAATTAATAATAATTATGAATACTAATATATATTTTCGTTTGACGCTAATATTTTTTGCTTAATTCATTCATAGTAAAATATTACAATAATCAATTTGTTAAAATTGTTGCAAGTCGTTTTTACAAATAAAACTTATACTATTCAGTCAAGATCTGTCCATCTTCAGTGACTTTATCAGTATTTATTGTCAACTTTCTAGATAATAATTGAGGTCATATAAATACTGTTACGCAATTTTAAATTCTTTTATTTTCAATTTTTTTAATAAAAAACTTATAAATTTATTTTGGTACACTATTGAATTTATAAAACTTTGTTTTTAGGACATCTTATTCTCTCTCGTATAAAAGGAAGGCAACTGTATGAGATGATTGTAATAATCTGAATGTAATAGAAGAGAAAGAAATAGGAATAAGGAAATGAATAATATCAACATTTTCATATGTGTAGTAGTAAATTTAGAACTGAAAAATAGGATTCCGAAAGGAATTCTGTATTCGTTTATTGAAAACATGGTTTTGTCTCTTGATATGGATTATTTATGATGTTTTATATGATTTTTCTTCTTCATATGATCTTCCAAGATTACTGTTCTATCTCAATCAATTTTATGGTCTTTTTTTATATAGTGATATAATATTATAAATTGAGAAGCTTCTATCTGTCTTCGTGTATTCGTGTAGTCTAGTTTTTCTATGTATGTTGCATTACAGTCTGTATGAAATGTTATATATCACTTCATTCTGTGATAGTTTGTCTATTTTATTTATGGGTTTTAAATATAAAATATAATTAAAAAAAGATTGCAGAGAAAGTAGTATAAACAGCCTTTAAATTTATAAAAAATTCCATAAACAAAATGAACAAAGTATTATAGAGTGGAATATATAGATGGTATATAATATTTAATGTAAACGATAATAAAACACATAAGACAGACAAAAAGGTACCTGAAAACTAAACAACATGAACACTAGATAAAAAAGTTTCTCCATGATTTTCTGTATAATATCATGTTAGTGTATATAGATGTAGACTAGACTATAAAATTGGTACAGATAGAACTGTAATCTTGAATGAAGAAAAATCATATTATAAAAGATTTTATTAATAATTCATATAAAAAACAAAACCATATTCTCAATAAATAAAGCGATACAGAACTCCTTTCTAAACTTATTGCTACACATATAAAACTGCTCACATTGTTCCCACTCACATTACTCTATATTTATCAATCCTATCACTTATTCTTTGATTACATTCAGATTATTGCTATAAGTAATTATCTCACAATTGCTTTCCTTGTATCAAATTGCATTGATAACTAAAATAAGAAAATACAAGGTGTCTTGAAAAAAATTCACAAATGCAAAGGTATATTATACAGAAAATCATGGAGAAACTTTTTTATCTGGTGTTCATGTTGTTTAGTTTTTCAGTTACCTTTTTGTCTGTCTTATGTGTTTTATTATCGTTTACATTAAATATTATATACCATCTATATATTCCACTCTATAATACTTTGTTCATTTTGTTTATGGAATTTTTTATAAATTTAAAGGCTGTTTATACTACTTTCTCTGCAATCTTTTTTTAATTATATTTTATATTTAAAACCCATAAATAAAATAGACAAACTATCACAGAATGAAGTGATATATAACATTTCATACAGACTGTAATGCAACATACATAGAAAAACTAGACTACACGAATACACGAAGACAGATAGAAGCTTCTCAATTTATAATATTATATCACTATATAAAAAGAGACCATAAAATTGATTGAGATAGAACAGTAATCTTGGAAGATCATATAAAGAAGAAAAATCATATATAAAACTTCATAAATAATCCATATCAAGAGACAAAATCATGTTTTCAATAAACGAATACAGAATTCCTTTCGGAATCCTATTTTTCAGTTCTAAATTTACTACTAAACATATGAAAATGTTGATATTATTCATGTCCTTATTCCTATTTCTTTCTCTTCTATTACATTCAGATTATTACAATCATCTCATACAGTTGCCTTCCTTTTATACGGGAGAGAATAAGATGTCCTAAAAACAAAGTTTTATAAATTCAATAGTGTATCAAAATAAATTTATAAGAAGTTTTTTATTAAAAAAATGGAAGATAAAAGAATTTAAAATTGTGTAACAGTATTTATAATGACCTCAACTATTATGTAGAAAGTTGACAATAAATACTGATAAAGTCACTGAAGATGGACAGATCTTGGCTGAAAAGTAAGTTTTATTTGTAAAAACGACTTGCAAAAATTTTAAAAAATTGATTATTGTAATATCTTAGTATGAATGAATTAAACAAAAAATATTAGCGTCATACGAAAATATATATTTGTACTCATAATTATTATTAATTTAAAATATGTAACATGTTTCGAAAAATATAATACATTTTGTAATTAAAAAAATTTAATAGATAAAAAGTTAACGTAATAACATTAATAAAAAAAAAATATATATGTATATATATACAATATATATACATATATATATATGTATATATATATATATATATATATATATACAAATATATATATATATATATATATATATATATATACATACAAGGTGGTGAAAAAAATCGGAAACTCTGAATTTCTCGAAAAATATAAATTGTTTGAAAAATGTTTTAAGTAACAGTTGTAAGGTTTAAAAATATCTATTTCAATCTCATCAGTTTGACTAAACAACTGTGTTTTCTTTACACCGATTTTGTCTCATGTTATGCATAAAAATATTGAGATAAAATCGAAAAATAAATATTTTATATTTAATATTTTATATATATTTTTTTACTTTATTTTCTTTTTTTTACTTTATATAAAAAATATGTCAGATTAAAATATATATTTCATAAATCATTCAAATTTTAACTATTTTACATTTATAATTTTTTATAACAAATGTTACAGGGAATCTATTTGCATAAAACATTTAGAGTAGTTCCATTTTAAAAAATCGAATTGCCTTTAAAGTGATCTTGAAAAATACAATTCAAGGTCAAATTGATAAGACTAAAATAAATAGATTTTTCTTTGCAACTTTAAAACATTTTTTTCAAAAAATTTATATTTCCCGAATTATTCGAGGGTTCCGACCTCTTTTCCCCCGCACCCTGTATTGTGTGTGTGTGTGTGTGTTTAGTATTGATTATTTTTACTAATTTTTTAATAAATATCATTTTGAGTACTTTAACAATTTTCTGTTATGTAGATTAAATGTATCTTTTAAATATCAGTGTAATTTCATAATTTTGTTTTTTTATGTTAACATTTTTTATATTATATCTTTTACATATATACACATATATGTAAAAAAAATAGATTCCAACTATCTTCAACTAAAAAAAAATAGATATAATGTTAGAAAAAAAGCAATCCTTTCTTTGTTCCTATTATTTACAATCGAAATAATATTATATATACATATACATTGATTATTACTGTGTATATAATTTAGTATAATACTTTGTGTGTAATTAAAATATAGAAAGTCAGAGGCGGTTTTCTCGTGGGCTGACAATAGAAAAAGAGATGCCAGAGGCGGTTTTCTCGTGGGCTGGCAATAGAACATAAGATGTCAGAGGCGGTTTTCTCGTGGGCTGACAATAGAAAATGAGATGTCAGAGAGGCGGTTTTCTCGTGGGCTGGCAATAGAACATAAGATGTCAGAGGCGGTTTTCTCGTGGGCTGACAATAGAAAAAGAGATGCCAGAGGCGGTTTTCTCGTGGGCTGGCAATAGAACATAAGATGTCAGAGGCGGTTTTCTCGTGGGCTGACAATAGAAAAAGAGATGCCAGAGGCGGTTTTCTCGTGGGCTGGCAATAAAACATAAGATGTCAGAGGCGGTTTTCTCGTGAGCTGGCAATAGAGAATTCTAAAGGAAAACGCGAGACAATATGTGCATAAATCTGTCAAAAAATCGGTTGCTCTTCCTTTAAAAGAGAGGACACAGGTCATCGTATGTTCCTAGTCGGAGCCATTCGGCTCTTGTGACGAACGAAGAAAAACGTCACCTCATAACACACACACTTATGCATACATATAAGTATATTTATTATCTGCATATACATATATAGATTTTAATATAAAAAGATAAAGAAAGGATTGCTATAATTCATTACGTTCAATTTTTTAAAATTGTAATATTACAAAATATATAAAAATACATGTGATTTTGTTTACTATTGATTGATGTATATAAAATTTGTTATGTGTATATATTTAAAATTTAATTTGTGTGTATATAATTATAATTTAATTTTTTTGCAGGCGTCAACTACTGAAAGCACAAAATGCACAGAAAGAGGATGGTACGCTTACTAATGATATAGACGGCGAATCGTCACTTCGACAATCGCACGATGTGATAGATTCGAATGTGATAGATTCGAATGTGATAGATTCGAAAGTCAATACCAAAGTAGTGCAGTGCCTGAAAGAAGAAAAAGGTACGTATAATATCGAATGCGAAGATAACAGTTTTGTTATCGATAATACGGGCCTTCTGGATAAAAATTGTATCCGAGAAAACTTGCCCGAAGGTCGTCACATTGTCGACATTTCTTTTATGTGGAATGAAATCCACAGAACATTCGATAATCATTCGAAAGGAATTGAGTGCCAATTTAAAGATTGGAAACTCGAAAGTTTTAAACGCTGTGGTTTACAGACGCAGTTATTCTTCAAATGCCAAATGTGCCATTATGAAGAAAATATATCGACAGAACCTAATTCGAAAAAGTTGGATATTAATATAGCTGCTACAGCTGCAACTGTAACAGCTGGAATTGGTTATGCCCAACTGGAAGAGTTGTGCGCAGGTATGAATATATCTTGTATGGCCGAGAAGACTTATATAAAAAATCGAGAAAAGGTAATTAATAATTTTGAAAAAACAGCCATGGAAAGCATGAAAATGGCGGGCGAGATTGAAAAGCAGCTCGCCCTTGAAAGAAATGAAACGATAAATGGTATTCCGTATATAACTGTTATAGCGGATGGCAGTTGGATGAAGAGATCATATGGTAATGCCTACGATTCACTTTCTGGTGTTGGTGCCATACTTGGTCACCGCACAGGAAAAGTTCTCTTCATTGGTATTCGTAACAAATTTTGCATGGTATGTGATACGGCAGAGCGAAGAGGTCTCGAACCAGTAGCTCATAAATGTTATAAAAATTTTGACCGTAACGCAAGTTCTACGAGCATGGAAAGCGATGCCATTGTAGAAGGCTTTAAAAGTAGCCTTGAAATGCATGGACTAATATACAAAACAATTGTTGCCGATGGTGACAGCAGCGTATATCATTCCATTCTTAATAATGCACCATATCGCGAGCAAATGGTGACTGTGAAAAAAATAGAATGCACAAACCATTTGCTTCGTAATTTATGCAAAAAAATAAAAACCATAGCAGAAATGACTCTACCAAATATGCGTAGAAATCGTGTCGTTGTACAGTTACGTAATGTTATTAAAAAAAACATTTTAAAGATACGACAAGAAGTGATGAAAGCTGCCACTTTACGGAGAGAAAACAAACAACCTCATCACAGTAAAGTTATGGAATTGCAAAAAGATATTTTAAATATTCTTAATCATATTTTTGGTGAGCACAAGCGATGCAAAGAACGTGGTCTTTGCATCGAAACCTGTAATGAAATAAATAAAAATTATGTACCGTATTTAAAATCATATGGTCTATATCAACATATAGAAAATGTTATAAGCTATTTCAGCGCTTATTCTGATAGTTTATTATTACATTTAACAAACAATCCTGCAGAGTCGTTTAATGCAATCATCTGCAAAAAAATTGGTGGAAAGCGCATAAATTTTGGCACACGAGGTTCTTACAATGCTCGAATTGCGGCAGCTGTAGTACAATATAATACACAACAAGTTCTTACACAAGTGTGTCAAGATGTATGTAAAGATATTCCTCTTGTTGCCAAATATTTAGAAAAGCGACGACAAATAAAATTATTAAAAACCAAGGAATCTCGAAAAATGAATGGAAAGTCGCGCAAATTTAAACGAGAACTAAGACCAGATCGTTATTATGGTCCACAGTCCCAAAAACCAGATCTTCCGTCCGATGTATTTCAACAACTAAAACAAAATCATATCGAGAAATTGGCGGAAAACGGTGAGAACTGGGAAGAAATTGAACAGGATACAAGAGGTCAAAGTGAATGTGAACTGTGGCATTCATTGAGACGTGAAATGTTAACGGCATCTAATTTTGGAGCCATATGTCGCATGAGACCAACAACGTCTTGTGGATCGATTGTTAAGCAAATTTTGTTTCCACCGTCTCTTGATACCGCTGCTATGAAATATGGTCGCGATAAAGAGGAAATGGCTAGAAAGGATTTAGCGACACACCTGAATAAAAAAATTGAAGCATGTGGATTGTTCGTTGATTTTGGAAATCCATGCTTAGGCGCTTCTCCTGATGGACTTATCGATAATGATGGTTTAGTGGAGATAAAATGTCCCCTTTCAGCTGAAAATTTAACAGCTGAAGAGGCTATTAAAATATTGCCTCACTTGAAAGGAATATTTAATAAAAAAAATACAGATGAAATAAATCGGAATCACCGATATTATTATCAAATTCAGGGTCAATTAAACATAACGCAGCGAAATTATTGCATTTTCGCTATATGGACCCCAAACAGTTTGAAAACCATACGTGTTAATAAAGATAATGTCTTTTGGGAGAAAAAAATGGTACCTGTTCTAATACGTTTTTATTATGAGTGTATGTTGCCAGAAATCTTAGACAGTCGGCATAATAGACATATGCAAATTAGAGATCCAAAATATATTACAGACGCAAAAGAACAATCAAAAAAGAAAAATAGTGATATACAACAAAATAAGCGTCCCAATAATGATAAAGAAATTATACCACAGAATAAAAAATTAAAGCAAAGTAATAACACAGTTTCAAAAAACGTTACAAGTATTGCTGCTGCTGTGGATATAGATGAAGACAGTGACTGTTTTATAGTCAGTTGTTCGATAAAATCAAATCTAACTAAAGATGAAATAGTCAAACGCAGAGAAGTTTTAGATAATACGATTGCTCCTCTTTCTTTAGTCAGAGAAAATGTTCTGTCTAAACAGAACAAAATAAATGATGAATCATTAGACAGATTCTTGCGTGTCATTAAAGAAACTTCTTGTTTTGAGACGCAAAGTGTTCAGTACATAGAATTCCCTGACTTGATTGCAAGCAATGATAGCAACAAAAGTTTACAAATCATTGGAGGGAATTGTACTGATCATTGGCGATGCATTTTCTTTGATGGCGTAAAACTTCGCGTGTATGACAGCATACCCGGTTGTACATACACAAAATTGGCAGCGAAAGAAAAAAATTATATTCACAAACGTTTTCCAAAAATAAACGTTAGTGATATTATATTTGAAAAAGTGCAAACACAACCGGATAATTTGTGTTGTGGAATTTACGCTGCGGCCTTTGCTACAGATGTAGCTTTGAATAAAAATCCTTGTGAGGAAACATATTCTTATGATGTAGAATGCATGAGACGTCATTTCTTTAGTATTATAGAAAATGAAAAATTGTCGTTTTTCCCAAGATAATAAATAATTGTCACTATATAATACATTTTAAAAAATCAGTTATGAAGTTTTCAATCATAATTGATATAATATAATTTGTTTTATATATAGGTGCGAGTGCTGAGAGCGCGAGAGAGAGCGACGAACGCGCGGGAGCGCGAGAGAGAGCGACGAACGCGCGGGAGCCCGAGAGAGAGCGACGAACGCGCGGGAGCGCGAGAGAGAGCGACGAACGCGCGGGAGCCCGAGAGAGAGCGACGAACGTGCGGGAGCCCGAGAGAGAGCGACGAATGCGCGAGAGAGAGTGACGGGCGCGCGAGACGGCCGCGCGACTCTCGTTTATCGCGCTGGTTTTTCTCGCGATAGAATTCGCGACATAATTTGAGAAATACAATAGAATGTACATATTATCGTATATATGCAAAAAATAGCGTTTTCTTCTCAAGAAAAATATGTTTACATGCGTACTGTATAAAGTAAAATATCTACGGAGAGACGAAAACTGAATTTGTTGGTTGCGTCTCACGAGAATGGGCGGTGGATGGGGCCCATTCAATTCTTCTTTCTCTTTTTATATAAAAAAATATTAGAGAGAGAGAAGGGCGATTGCAAATTGCCAATTATAAATAAATAGAGCCTGACACAATTATAAGTTGGCAATTTTTGAAATAAAGACATACACTTTTTATTAGTAATTCACGTGTGATTTCTGTATGTGTTATGGAATGGTTTATAAAGTTCGTACTGTTTTAGACTTTCAATCGATATTGTCATATGGCAGCATATAATATACGAAACACAAAATAGGCACGTACAAGTGTCAAATCAATATAAACTAAATATGATAAAATATATTATTTGAGAAAAATACATACATACATACACAAATATGCATATATATATATATATATGTATTTCTCAAATAATATAAAATATTTTATCATATTTAGTTTATATAGATTACTTGTATCCTTGTAGTAACTTGTGCCTATTTTGTGTTTTGTATATTATATTTTACGACACAATTTCGATAAAGGAAAGAAGTGCAAACGTCGTTTGTTTACAAACCATCCGACGCATTTACACATACAGTCACGCGTCAGTGTAGTAGGTACTAACCTATATAAATATCTCTTTGACATAGACAGTCGGTAAAATCATTTTTAGTTCCACCGAAGCGGCGCTGGAAATCGCGTATGAGTTCGGCTGTGCTTACAGCATCCCCTTAACAGATTCGTTTTGCCGCGAGCAATCAATAACCGCGAAATACCATAATATAAAAACTTTGTGACGTTTAGTAGCGCAATATCATTATCACATCCGTAATAAGATTTGTGAAAATGAGTGTACATGTCGAACAAGAGGGCGTATCTATTTTTATCAAAATCCAAATTCAAATCATCGTAGGGATAAACTTCCGAGTTTAGATAGGTTTAACGTTGGTTACTTGACAGTTGTCGAATATGATTATCTTTTTTGACACAGCATTTTTTCTGCCAGTCTGCAGTGCAAAAATCACGTATCGCGGTTTTTCCACCTGGGACACGGCTTTCACGGTCCACGAATGCTTGGTCGTGCTATGTAACAGAGGAAATTCGTATAGATCCCAAGAACAAAAACTCATGTTCAAGTATCGCCCGCTTTCCAACGCTCGTAGCAACGACAGTTTATTGATCTCATTTAATATTACATGAGGCATACGCCATTGTATCTTGAGCAATTCAATCTCAGCTTCCGCCGACGTATGTCCAACTAGGCAATTGTTGTCATTGCGCGAACGTATCAAAATTAATTCATGACGAGCGTTAATCACAATTCGCTAATAATCTTCACAAAATCCCAATAGCATGTTGAGCAGTACGCAAAAGTTGAAATAAGATTCGATAATATTACGTGCCACATCCCACGCAGCACTCTTCAAAATTTTACCTCTCTCTGGTGTTAGAGAGACATAATTTTTGAGCGTGGAAGTTATTCCAACGTTTTTGTTGCGATCAATCTCCACACCATCGAATTCATATCAAAGTTCATCAAACATGAAGGCAACGCAATTGTTTCCCAATACCGCCTCTGTCCCATCATCCTTTTTATGCACAGTCAACTTTCCCTCGACATATAGAAAGCTTTCACATGGTAACGTGTACAAATCCTGATGTTGTATAGGTATCCGTATCTCATCGCTATATCCAAGCGTTGTGTTGGCATACGGATTGTACGTATGAGTTTCAATCTTGATGATACGATCATCAAAGATCGGCTCACCTCCAATATTCAAGATGTCGATCATATTTTCAAGTATTGCGTACCACAAATCCTAATGATTTTAAAAATTCGCGATTCGACGCGCTGAACTTCTTCTTAGCGTAACCGGACACTTTACTATTGTCACCCGATGTCACTCGTCTTATCGCAAAAATATTGTCTCTCACATGCTCCGTTTCGTTGAGCACGAGCATTTCATTTGTCACACGCTATTATTGCCGTCGCCGTATGTGTAATCTTACGGCGACGGTAATAATAGGTAATTTCCTCTCCTCGAAAATCGAGCAATCGTCCTTCTTGATCAACAATGCGGATCGTTAGATCAGTAATGCTCCGTGCAATGATCGGTAGATAAATGATCTGTGCAGGCGTTTCCGATATCTTATATCCTGCCGGCACGCTCGGTGAAAATTCATTTATCGTGTGTTCGCGCTTGTGCTGTACGCGTTAGTGGTCACACTGCATTCTATACGAATAATATTTACGTTAATAATATTTATCGGTACATCCGATTCGTGCCATTTCCAAGGCTGCAATATACGATTCGATGAGAATCCCAGCAATGATCCAACATTGTCTGGTTTACTAAAGTTTATTATATAAGCATTTGATTTCGCTCTTTAGCGTATTATGATTAGCGCAAAGCACTATTGGATATTCACTCTGTTCTTCGAAATCATTCTCTCGCGCAACGTTATTAACTGCATCGTTGGAATCAACAGCGTGTCGATATCGTAAAATTGCACGTTTGAGATATTCATTTATAGCATGTAATTCGTACGATCCCTTAGGAATCATAATTTCCTTGTTATTGTTTATCAAAGTAAAATTTATTATTCGAGGAATTCACGTTCGGTATTGTATGATAAGTTTCAAAGTCCGTTAAACCGAGCTCGTAATCACCATCGTTTAACTCTATAGCCGGAAAGTAGCTTATAGCAAGAACGCTACTTTTACCACTCAACGTTAGTGTCAGTGACATGCTGGAAAACTGTCAAACAAATATTGAATCGTGACGGTGAATTGTCAGACTTTAAATTTGTTCGTCAACCGTTTGAAGAAATCGTAGACACAATTGTCCGCAAATTCTTTGATTATAATTTTGATAAGACGTGCGATTGTATTCTATTTTTACCACATTTTGTCCAAAATATCGCACCAATTCCTTGGGCGGTCTAAGATTTCCAAAACTATCGAAATATATTACTCGATCTCCTCTCTTTGCATACACTACCCAATGAGTAGTGGAGCCATCAGCGTCATCCAAATTAACAATACCGCTTTCATTTCGTCGTACGTCGTTTATCGGTAAATTATTGCGCATGAAAACGCCTCTAAAGAATGGTATACGCATACGTCTTGCCAGTTGTTCCAATTGCACATTAGTTGTTACACCCACAGGCATTTTTAGCGTTTTTTTTTTTACGTTTTTCTTCTTATCCATCGCTGAGAACCCCTGTCCACGCTTGTATGGAGCGAGATAAAGTCCGCGACCTTCCATAGCGCGATTATGACGTTGCATTTCTTCGAGCTGACGTTGCACCGCCTTGCTATCGTCCACCGCCTTTACGATTCCCGCTGCTCCGCCAGCCAAAGAACCAACAACTCCCAATAATGGTAAAAATGGTAAGATACCACCACGCTTCGCTATTGGAAGTATCCGTTTTTTCTCCGTCGACGACTTTTTTGTTTTCAGCCCCATACCGAATTTTGTCTTTGCTTTCATTGCCGCCCAAACAGCTGTAGCCGCTGCTCTTTCGCCAAGAGTTGAATCTCTCGCGGTAATACGTTTTCGCGCTTGCGCGGCGAGTATATTATCAGCAATATGTCGTTCACCGAGGTCGTTGCTTCGACAATAGACAAATTAGTGCGTTCGAAAATTGATTTCGTTGATGTTGGGAAAAAAGATAAAGTTGGCAGTATTGAAAATTACCAGTGCTGCGTTTCGTTTCTCCCACTGGGAGAAAAATGGTTAAGCGAAGAAAAGCTAGCGTTTCATCCCCTCTCTTTAATTTTCGTTATTCAGCGAAGACACGCTCATAGTTGGACACAAACCAACTTATAGGAAAGCAACGTTGAACTTGGCTGAATTATAATCCATTATAATATTGAATATAATATTATAATGTAATATTATAATATTATAATATAATATTATAATATTATAATATTATAATATTGAATTATAATCCATTTTTATACGCGGTTAATTGTCCAAAGCTCCAAATAACACTTTTTAGTTCAGACTGTCAAGTTCTTTTGAACGTATGACGTAAACAGAAAGCCAGCGAAGACATGCTCCATGAAAAGGAAGGAGGCGATAGCGAACGGCTTTTCAACGCTGCTTTGCATTGCGGTGGAGTGGGGGTAATACGCCAGCTTTCCTTAGCTCCTGTTACGTCCAGACTCGGAAAAGGTAGTCGAACGGAAGGGCGTAACTTACCGTTTTCTCGAAACAGTTGCTTTCCGGCACGCGCCTCGAGTCGAGCGAATTTTAACGGGCCCGAACATGTAAACGACTGGGACGGTCGCTATTACTCTGTTCGTAGGGCATTCGCTCGGTGGTCCCTTTTCGGTAAGAGAATCTAATCTCTTTTACGCGGGACGAGACCTTGTGCGATCTCAGGATGAGGAGATGAGAGCGGGATTAATTAAAATAAATGAAATTTCCTTTAAGCATTATAATTTATTCTAAATTAATTAAATGAAAAATTTATTGACATAAAAGCTTAGGTTATAGTACGTGATTAACATATAAAATAGATCGACGGAGTACCGAGACGTATGTAAATAGGATCGAGTGTGCGTTAGTGTGAGTGAGTCTTCATTTCCGCGGGTGTTACAATCGTTCGGCGGTCATCAGTCAGAAGGCTCTGGGATAGATTCTATTATTAAATTTAAATTTCTGACTAAATAGTACAATTGATTTTCAATTAGGCAAATGAAATAGAATTAAAATGTGTGTGTATGAGGATTCAAGTAATTTCTTCTAATTCAATGATGGAAGGTTTGTAAATCCGCCAAAAGAATTGGATGGGAACTACCACTGGATATCTGCGGCAGGGATGGAAGCATGGAATAATAGTGTCGGGGGTAGATTCGAGTAATACCTTCCTCAGGTCGGCAAGATTTACAGGGTCAGGCCCGACGGTGAAGGCATCCTCGGGGAGAGGATCAGTATATGGAGGGAGGGTTCTCAGGCAATAATCTAATAGATTTTGGTAAGTGCGAGGAGGAGGATCATTTTCAAGAAGAGGTGGCGAGGGTGATGGAAGGGGGGAATCTCCGAGTTCTATGACGAGAGGCGAGGGGGATCTCGGGGACTCGTGGACAGGAGAAAGGGGGGGAGAGTCTTCTAGATCTATTAAAATTGGTGAAGGAGATCTTGAGGAAGTACACGAGGATTGCGGAGAGGGAGGAGGAGGAGTAGGGACTCTCGGAGACGAAGAGTTTTCGCGAGAGAAAAAGGGGGGTACCGAGGGGGAGGAAGACCGTTCCTGGGACGAGATGGGAGAAAGTCGGGGGTGGTAAAGTGCGTGTGGGTGATTGGTTAAGGTATCGTTACTTATGCTAAACGGCTGGTCATTATTAAGTTTAGTTGCTGAATTGTTTATAGAAAAGGTTGAATTATTATTTATAATAGGCGGGGAATCTACGCTAGTTGCGGAATTTTCCGAGTGGTTTTTTGCCGAACCCCGAGCCAATGCCTTTCTTAGGCGACGGTTCCGCCGATTTCGCGAACGTTTGGCGACGTTTCGCGAATTTCGCCAAACGGGCTTCACTATCAGGAAGACAATTAATGATTGTTAGAGGAAGCCGAATATTTTATATATAGAACAGCTCTTGGATTTAAATAAATAACAATTTTTTCAATTGATTAATGTTAGTATGACTATATATATATATATGTATGTATATATATATATATATATATATATATATATATATATATAAAACAATGTCTATAGTTCTATGAGGGTGGAGCAGTCAAGATGATTATTCTAAATGGAAAGGAAGGGAGGTCGTGAGTCCGCGCAGCTATAGAGCTGGAGGCTCGAAAACGATGGACAAGGAATGTGATTGAATCGTGAGTCTTAACCGCTATAGCGGAGGAGACTCGATGATGTGTATGTATCGTGAGTTTCCGCTGCAATAAGCAAGAAACTCGTCAACGATATGTGTGTGTGTATCGCGAGTTCTCGCTGCAATAAGCAGGAAACTCATCAACGATATGTGTGTGTATATCGCGAGTTCTCGCTGCAATAAGCAGGAAACTCGTCAACGATATGTGTGTGTGTATCGCGAGTTCTCGCTGCAATAAGCAGGAAACTCATCAACGATATGTGTGTGTGTGTATATCGCGAGTTCTCGCTACAATATGCAGGAAACTCCTCAACGATATGTGTGAGTGAGGAGGAAAATTTTAAGGGCTTGATGGAGATCAAGGATGATTGTGAGGTGGGAATTTGATTTGAAAGGGGAAGGTTGAGACTTGAAGATAGACAATTAAATGATAATAATTTAAGTTAGATATCCAAGAGCTACTCTGAGAGAATGAATATGAAAGCTATCTGGTTTCGGACGACTTACTCCTTATAGCGTGCGTTGACGAAAAGGATGAATTTTAAAGGTGAGCTCGGTCTCTGCGGTGATGTTCCCTGTGAGAGCCTCAGTGCCGCTGATGAACAGATTTGACGAGGTTGATCGTGATGAAGCTCTGAATTGTTCTTGGAACACCACAGCACTCACTCGCGAACGATTGATACGGAGTGAAAAACTCTAAGTCTTTTCAAGATTGAATCGCGGAACTGAATTCAGAATTTGTTGCGCGGTCAGCCGTACTATCGTACGTGGTTATATAGTAAACTGAAGCGGAAGTCAAGAGACGAAGTGTTGTAGATAATGATGATGATGATGATAATAATGATGCTAGTGCTGGTAATAATGATGCGCTCCGAGAAAAGATCTCGGTTTATATTGCATTTTTGGTACACGCCCTCCGCTTAGTCACCGGAAAATCTTGACGAATTAGGATTCTTAATTATTCTTCCCACGATTTTTAGTTACCCCCTCCGTGGGGTAAGTTAGAAAGATGTGACGAATCGCAGAGTTCGTTTTATTTTCTGCGAATCGGAGAGCGTCTTCCAAAATTGAGAAATTCTAAGAATTACGGCTTTTGTGGCAGCGTTTGTTCGCCGTAATTTATGTTTAAGGAACCGCGTGATGCACCCGCTAATCAAGAGGGGTTGACTTTTATTACCCTTCCGAGACAGCGGTTATGCATATGTCACGTCTGCTGTCCGAGCGCGCGTGCGGCTTTCGGGCGCGAATCCGATGTTATCGGTGTCCATCTTCGGTTTTGTTATAATTTATTGAAGATTTCTACCGTGGGAAGGTGTCAGTTTGTCCATACTTTTTGATTTGAACTGTCAATAGATTACCATAAATATAAACAGAGTGTCACAGAATCTCTCTGGAATCTTATTTTTATGGCTTTTTCCCTTTCTTCTTGATTTTTGATCCAGATTCTGTCTCGTAAATATGTCACGGTGTCTATATTTCCATGAGTTTATTATGTCCGCGTGTGTATTTCCTAATCATTCTAGCGCCTACGCAGCGCATTTCCCATAATAAATTCAAAGAAATTCTGACTTTTACGATTTTTCCAAAGTTGCACGCGCTCTCGGATCGTGGGAAAGAAAAGAATCGTGGAGTCCACAGGACGTAACACTCCATTAAATTGTACCTTAATGGTGTAATAATCAGAAGTGAATGTGAAGTGCTGCAGGAGGTATATATTGTAGCTATGAAATATTAAAAATAATTCCGAACATTACTTAACGTCAAATTTATATAACTCATATACATAAATGATATATTTAATTTTAATCATAATTGAGTACAGTAAAACAAATCTATTGTAACATTTAATCTATTCTAACCTGTTCTATGTTCTTGTAATGTATATGTGAAACGTATAAATAATATAAAAAAATGTTCTCAATACGAACTCAATACAAATTTTGCTTTTATATTTAAATCTAATAATTGTATTCACAGAGTCTCTTTTTGCATCATTATTATATTAAAAAGTGAGAAATGCAATCCAGGATTACCTTATTTGCTAAATGTAGCAATAACCAACATTTATTAAAATTGCAACTGCTTGACGAAGTAACAAACATAGAATATATGATAGAAGTAGAAAAAGAAGATTATCATCGTGCTTATAAAGGTATCATTTCAATATTAAGTAATTAGCTATTAGCTAATAGTGACATAACTATGAGTTAATAATATTTTCTGCATAATTTCTTTCCTCCAACTTATAGTGTAAGTAATTATTATATATATTTTTTTAAATATTAATATATAAATATATTTTATTTTTATAGATATTACATTTGCTACTGCGCTCCTGAAGAAAGCAAAAGCACTTTCTAATAACAACAACAAACACATTCCACATAGTTCTACCTCATCAATGTCTTCCATAATAACTGACAATAGCAAGTCTAGTTGTTCGAAGACAAATATTGCAAATGAGTTCTCTGACAATGATTCCGATATTGATGACTATAATCATAGTGAAACAGAAATGCAAAATATAGGTGAGTTTGCTACAATTACTATAATTATTACATTTACTACATTAGAAAAAATAATTAAGATTTATTAAATATTTGCTCTTTTAGAATCAAATAAGGAAAAATGGACACAAGCAGCTACGCTTCTCCTGATATCTTTGTACAAAGAGAATTTTTACATGCTTGGGAAAGTTTCTTATAAAAAAGTGTGGACACAAATTTGTCAACGAATGAAGCAAGAAAAAAATTATAACTTTACGGTAACTCAATGTTATAATAAAATGGACTTTAAAAAGACGGTACCGTCAGGCCGATGTCCCATTGAGCGGAAATCCATAGCGGAACGGAACGCGCGGAACCAGCGCGACCAATCGCAGCCATTCCGCTCTTTTCGCGCCGTTTCGCTATAATTTTACCGCTGTAATTCGCGGAATGAACTGTAGATCGATTCTCTAACTCAAATATAGTGAAAATACTAAAAGTGAACAGCTCGCGCGATTCAGTAACTTTTACTATGATGAAAATGCGTGCCATCTCACGGGAGTTTGTTCTGCAAGAAATTTCTTGTCGAATGGTGAAATCCGAGAGAGAGAAGCTGAAAAATAGAGCGAGAGAGAAACTATAGACAGCGTCGTGACGCGTGGAGATCACAGATTTGACAGATTCTATGTTTAAGGAAGTGTCGCACAAATAATAAAGCCCGAAAAAGTAAGAAAAATGGAAATATTCATGGCGGCTGCTTTAATACTAAAGGAAGAGGATGACGAAGAGACTTTTGAACGCAATCAGATTATGAGGGTTACACGAATGTTACTCAGAGATGCATTAGATCCCTTTTCAGTGTCTGATAGCCAATTTCGTATGCTGTACAGGTAAATTTTCATATTTAAAGTCCTTTAGTAGTGACAAAGCTTAATATTGCAGCGCGTGATTACATGCTTTTTATGTTTTAGACTGACAAAAGATGCAAGTCGTATGCTCATTGCACAATTGGTGCCATTCATGCCACAAATATCACGGAAAACTGCAATATCTCATGAATTACAGGTACATATATTTACAGGTACAATATATTTTGAATTTTCTATTTGTGTAAAGCTATTAAATTCCTAATGATTTTTTTAACCTTCTTGATTCAATTCTTGTTATTTTATTTAGATACTAGCATCATTAAACTTCTTTGCATCAGGATCCTATCAGAGAAGAACAGGCCAAGATTTCTTTACGTGTATGTCTCAAACGTCATTGAGCCGTTCCTTTCATGCGACTGTCAATGCATTGAATTGTATTATTGACGATTGGATTTGTTTTCCAGTAACCGCTGACAGAATTCAAAGAATCAAACAAGAGTAATAATTAATAATTATATGATTTATGTATGTACGTAGAATGCAGATCGAATAAATATAAATTTCTAGTCAGTTTTAATATTATAATTTTATTATTTATTTTATATAACATTCAATATAAGTTTTAATCAGTAGATTTTTTAAAGATAAAAATATTTTATTAATCTAATATTTATTTTTCAGATTTTTCAGAAACGGCGGTTTTCCAGGAGTTATTGGAGCAATAGATGAAACACACGTTGCCATTTTTCCACCAGAAATTGAAAGGGAACATCTATTTATCAATCGAAAGTTATACCATTCGTTAAATATATTAGTTGTAAGTATATAAATATACTTTGTAATGCTGGAATATGTATCACAATAAATATATAATAATAATATTAATAATAATACATATATATATATATATATATATATATATATATATATATATATATATAATGATAGTAATAATAATAAACTACTAAATAATGAATGTGATTTCAGATTTGTGATTCCAACTGCGAAATTCTTGCCGTAAATAGTGCCCCTGGTGGCCGAACACACGATGCCCGAGTGCTCCGATCATCGAGAGTATTTACTCATTTAGAGCAAAGGCACAGAGAAGGTGAAATAAATTCCTGGCTTCTAGGTAAATAATTATATTGTCCAGTAATAATATCAATAAAAAGAATTATATTTAATTATATTCATGCTTTACTGAACTTCTTTAATAGTACTTATAATTTTCTTTAATTATGCATCTATCAAACAAAAATGTTAGCGTTGGTTAAAGACTAACATTGTACGTATTTTAGGTGATTCTGCATACCCTCTTCTACCTTATTTACTGACGCCAAAATTGAATCAAGTAGAAGGAACTTCAGGCGCAAGGTATACAGATCATCATGTCCGGACTCGTGTCACTATAGAGCGATGTTTCGGCATTCTAAAAGGTCGCTGGCGTTGCTTACGGAAGGAACAAGCTTTACATTATTCTCCACAATTTGCTGGTAATTTCACTTTTTAATTCCATTTATTATTTTATAATTTTCTTTATAACTTTCTTTTAGTATTTTTAGCTGCTTTTGCAAAAGAATCAAAATGATTGAATTAAAATAATCCGTAGCTATGATTGGTCAAATTTGAAATTTCATTATAATGGTTCTAATGAAATTTCAAACTTGAACAATTATAGCGCACGAATCATTTTAATCTGAATCATTTTGATCTGTCACAAAAGCAGCCATGATTAAATTTATGATTAAGTTTTATTTTGCTTCTACATTATTTTATATGTTAGTTTAAGGTCACTATTTTATAATTTTACTATTTTTTGCAATCTGTATATATTGGTGAAATATTTTGTTATATAGCTCTCATTGTTAATGCTTGCTGCATTCTACACAATATGGCAGTTCAATGGAGAATTCCAAACGATGAAAGATATCTGGATGAAATAAGATATTGAACCACCGATACCATATAATATTGCCGAAGAAACTGGAGAACAAACCCAAACTCGAGTGATTCAATGGTACTTTACTAATTAATTAATCTTGTAACGATCCCCCCCTGAGCGATCATTTTATCCGGCCGGCGATCCGCCGGAAGGCTGCCGCCCGGCGACCATCAGCCGGGCAAATGCAGCGGCGCTATGCGCCCTTTTGGTAATTATGCATAAAAGGGGCCTCCTCTCCGATTTGCTTTATTTTAAAATATGTTGTAGGGGGAGGTCTTCCCGAGTAATTTCATATATATATATAAGGGTCGGATTCAAATAGTTTCGGAGATACAAGCTGAAAAAAAAATAAAAAATAATTCACATAAGTTTGCAACATTCCACGCGAAGCGAGTTCCACCCATCGAGGGGGGGTGCGGGGGGCCTCCGGCCCCCCACCCGCACCCCCCTTCGGTGTGTGTGTGTGTGTGTGCGCGCGCGCGTGCGTGCGTGCGTGCGTGCGTGTGTGTGTGTGTGTTGCTTCAGTGGACAGAGAGAGCTTAACCCAAACCAAATTTTAGTTTTAAATCAGAAATAGGTTTGGGTTAGGTTATATCTTCCGGAAGTGGAGCCCCCCCGTAGGGGGGGGGCGGAACCCACTGCATCCACGCATACACTTTCCAATCCACACAAGAATTGTAGGGTACACCTCGTTTTGCGTTGTAAAGTATATGCGTGGACGCAGTGGGTTCCGCCCCCCCTACGGGGGGGCTCCATTTCCGGAAGATATAACCTAACCCAAACCAAATTTTAGTTTTAAATCAGAAATAGGTTTGGGTTAGGTTATATCTTCCGAAAGTGGAGCCCCCCCGTAGGGGGGGGGGCGGAACCCACTGCGTCCACGCATACACTTTCCAATCCACACAAGAATTGTAGGGTGCACCTCGCTTCGCGTTGTAAAGTATATGCGTGGACGCAGTAGGTTCCGCCCCCCCTGCGGGGGTTTTCACTTTTGCTATTTTTTATTTTTAACCTTTTTCAGTTTATATCTCCGAAACTATTTGAGTCCGACCATTATATATATATATATATATATATATGAAATTACTCGGGAAGACCCCCCCTACAACATATTTAAAAATAAACCAAATCGGAGAGGAAGCCCCCTTTATGCATAATTACCGCCCTTTTTTAAAACAAGTAATTACGCGACCGAATCGAGCCGTTATACGGCCGCCGATAGCGAAAGCCAGGGCCGTTGTCTCGGCGCTTCCGAATCGCTCCGAGTCCCGACGGAAGCCGCCGAGCAACGCTCCCTGCCGCACCGCCCGAATGCCGCCAAGATAGCGCGCACCGATAATTACTCGGATTAGGCGTAAACAAATCGGGCCTAATGAATCTCGCCGAAATTACCCGAACGGGTAATTTTCCGGTATAAAAAGGGCGATCCGAGAACGGCACTCCGTTCCAGATCTCGATCAAGTACTCGTACAGTACCTGACATCCGATCCCGAACACGCTCTCGACAAGATAAAAGAGGTTGAGCGAACTCAGTCTCCGCCGTGTGATCGCGGCACATCTTGCAAGAGTTTCCTGACAAACCTTAAAACCGAAAGTGCAGAGGTTGAGCGAACTCAGTCTCTGTCGAGAGATCTCGACGCTTTCGCTAAGATCCGACAAACACCTGCAACGATCGTCAAAACTCAGCGGGTAGAGAGATCTCTGCCGCCGACGAGAGATCTCGTCCAGACGTTGCATCCTGGTGCATCCTGCCACCCGAAGCACGAATAACAGACGCGACCGAAATACAAATCGCGCCGAACGATACGATCGCGCCCCGCGCTCTCGCGCGCCCCGCGCTCTCACGCGCTCTCGCGCCTCACGCGCTCTCGCGCCCCGCGCGCTCCCGCACACCGTGCGCCCGAACAGCTGACGCGACAATAAACACGACGGGACCTTTAAACCACAAGACACACCGAATATACATTTATATATCGAAATACCGAACCCGGGTACACGCACTATAGCTACATTTATACACGCGCTACACATACATTTATACACGCACTATATCCACATTTATACACGCACGATATCTACATTTATACCCACACTATATATACCTTTCCGCGAGCGCACCGAAGCGTTATACCACGCAACGTACATACCTGCATACACACGCATGCACCGGGTACATCTACGCACGCCGCCGACACATTTATACACACACGTACCGAAACTTTGTACATACGCATATTACACACATCGATTTAGACACTTGTAAATACTCATCCTCACTTCATCCAATGCACATGCATTGATCAGCTATTTTGAATAAACAACTTATTTAAACAACCGAGTCTATTGTCTCGTCGACCCTTTCACGAACCCTGATCCCGATTGAGCGAATCCGAGCCGAATATTCGCGAAAGCGATACGTTACAATCTTAATTATATTACGATGTTATATTACTAGTATTTTTTTAGATTTATTGTATTTATCAGTAATTTTAAGGAGCTTTTAAAGCATTTTTTAACAAACATATCATTGAATTGTCCGACAAATCTGTACAATATTTTGCGTAAAATCGGATGTATATCGAACGTATATTATTTTAATTGTGAATGAGTAGGGAATGAGAAAGTATAATATTTTATTTGTAAACAACTGTATGATAAATATATATATATTTATGTTTATTTACATAAAAAATACAGTGTACTTTATTTGTAAATTTTAATATACCTAAACAGGTCAGACATAAATCAAGATTTTGGAAATTAAATTTACAAAAATAAAATAATTAATTTTGTAATTAATAAGTAATTTTATAATTAATAGTAAAATAATTTACTGAACAATCTACATAATGGAGAGTGACATAGCAATTACTAATGATATTACAAAAAAATAATATATTTCTACAACTTAAAATGACAACTTGTAAAATGACAATTAATTAACAAAAAAAATGCACCAATTCTCTTAATATTTATGAAAAACAAAACTCTCCCATATGTAAATCAATTTCGAACTGCAAAATAACTAATTGTAAAATAAAAATTAATTAACAAAACAATAATTGCATCAATTCTCTTAATATTTATGAAAGACATGAAACTCTCCCATGCAAACTTCCCATCAGTGTACTTCATTTTCCTTATTTTATTCCAAATATTGTGGAGCAACGGATCGAATTATATTCGTTAATTCTTCTACCTTTTCAATCAACGATGTTAGAAGTTCGTTGCGTTCTTGGTAACTTTGTTTCTTTAATTCTAACTCTTCTTTTACAACTCAATTTTTCCTCTTTCAATTGTAACGTTCGCTCCTGAATACTGCAGTAATCCGCGGTGTGCTGTTCAAATAATTGTTTAACGTTCTGCTTTGTTTTCTTGTTACCGGTATCTAAAAATTAAATATAATTAATATCAATTTTTCTCAATAATAGACATCGAAAGATAAAATAAATTAAAATGAAATAGTGTTAATATATCACATAAGAGAGGAATCGTCAATAGTTATTAATTTTTGTTACCTCTGTCATCAGAATATTTCTTGTTTTTTGTTGATATTGTGCTGAAGTTGTGACAATGTACTTGTTTTGGAATCTGTATATTTTCTGTAGAAGCAAGTACATTGGAAGATTTCTGAAACAGAACAAAATACCTTTATATACTACTTTGCAAGAAATAGATACAGCGTGAAGAAAAGAAACATCATATATATTATCATTGCACTTACATTTATTGGCAGATTCTCTGTATCATCATTCATTATGTCATTGTCGAAGAGATTTTCCTGAAATTTATAAGATAACACAATATTAAAACTCTCTATTAATAATAATAATCATCAAACTATAGTAAAACAATATTACTTCAGCAATGGATTGCAAGAAGGAAGTCGTATCTTGAGGTCTTTGGAAGCATGAAGTTTTTTGGATCTGCGAACTCTGCGAGGTCAAGAACTCTTTGGTGGTTTGCCAGTTCTGTTTTATTTTCTTGTTACCGATATCTAAGAAAATTCAATATTATGATTAATATCAGTTTTCTTTAATAATAGATGTCAAAAGATTAAATAAATTAAAATAGTGTTGATATATCACATAAGAAAGGAATGGTCATTAGTAATTAATTTTCATTACCTCTGTCATCAGAATATCTCTTGTTTTTTGTTGATATTGTGCTGAAGTTGTGACAATGTACTTTTTTTGGAATCTGTACATTTCCTATAGAAGCGAGTACATTAGAAGATATCTGAAACAGAATAAAATACTTTTATATACTACTTTGCAAGAAATAGATACATCGTGAAGAAAAGAAACATCATATACCGTCTGTTTTCTGCTCCTGCACTGATGAACTAGTGCACACTGGTGCAATAAGTTAGAGCGAGACAAAATATACTTGTCTCATTCTAACTTATTGCACCAGTGTGCACTAGTTCATCAGTGCAGGAATAGAAAACAGACGGATCTTATCATTGCACTTACATTTATTGGAAGATTCTTTGTATCATCAACATTTATTACGTCACTGTCGAAAAGATTTTCCTAAAATTTGTAAGATAAAATTAATATTAAAACTCTATAGTATATAATAATAATTTTAAAACACTACAGTAGAACAATATTACTTCAGCATTGAAATGCACGGAGGAAGTCATATCTTGAGATCTTTGGAAGCATGAAGTTTTCTTGATCTGCGAACTCTGCGAGGTTAAGAACTCTTTGGTTTGCCAGATAGGAGAATCCTGCAGATTCTGTGATGTCAAAGTTTTTTGAGCGGTCAAGTAAGTAGAAGTAAAGTTATTATCGCCAATAGTTCCTCCTTCAGGAATATTAGACATTCCACTGGCTTCAGGTGTTAAAAACTCTAATAAATCGTCTTCGGAGGGGCTAGTGTCTAAAGTCTTTGGTGGTCCTCCTCCAGTGCCTGCTGAGTAACTTTTATATGTGGCTACTCTTTTTAACAAATTTGATTTCCAATCACGCCATGTCTGTAACAAAAAAAGAATAATCATGCTATTAGTATTATGTAAAATAAGATAGTATTATGTAAAATAGTAACTAACAAGTCAAATTGATATTTATTTAACGTATATATATTTACCTTTGCCCATTCTTTTGGCAACTTTTGAGGACCGCAGCCTGCACAATTGAGAGCTAATGTTACTTCCTCCCATAACTCGTCCTATAAAAAAATATGCATATATTTACTTGTAATTTTTATTTACAATTTATTATTTCTATTATTTAACGTTTCTAAAAATAATATTTATGTCATAATAAAATAATTTATAAAATCACTTACTATTCTCTTTTTATTTTCGCGGTTATATCGTAATCTGCCTCTTCCAAAATCGGGATGAGACAGCATAAAATTAATAAGTAATTGTTTCTGTTTCTCCGTCACATTCATTTTCGTTAAAAAAAAGTTCTTACAATAATGGCGTGATACTTTTTATTAGGTACGCAGTTCTTTTCTCTCACATTATCACATTATCACATTAGCAAATCTAGTGATTTCGTATTTTCACTTTGACGTTACAGAATCGCACGAACAAACTCACGTGAGATAAAAGTGCAAAAAGTGAACGATCTCACTTAAATTACAGAATCGACCCCCTGATATTTGCGGATAACCTCAATATATGCTTTCCATGCATTATTGTAGTATTTATAATTTTAGTTACTAATTATGAACAGAGAATCCGTAAGTAATAGAATAAAATGTTAATAATTCGATACTTATAGTAAATATTAATATATAAACATTAATCTAGAATGTATATGAATATGTTCATAGAAAATAAAATGTGGCTATTGCGGCTGGATAATAAATGTAGGTTCCTGTGCCAATATTGAACAGCATAAATGCTTTGAAAAGTATAGAGAAGAAATCCACTTGTTACATATTGATCAGAACCATGTAGCAAGAATGAGTATGTGATTCATTTTTTACTATAATTACAATTTATTTTATTTGTCATAATTTTAATAAAAATCTTTTACGTTGCAGTTTCACGATATGGTCACGATGAAAATTCAAAAATAAATACAACTATATCAACGGATATAGCTGTAATCCCTGTCGAAAATTACGTTGAAACAAAGTCTGACGATGGTACTGATGAAACTCTTATTGAGCTAGTATTCGAGAGACCTGCTCTTTGGAACTACAAATTACTATTACAAGACCAGACGAATTTGAAAAAAGATGCATTTTGATTGGAGGTGTCAAATAGGATGGGAGGAGGTGATTTAGTAATATAATATATGTTTGTAATAGTAATACAATGAGATCTTTGCAACCGAAGGTAATGCTACTATTAAATGGGTAAAGAGTCGATGGAAGGATCTACGAGACGCTCATGTAAAGGCAAGAAAAAAAATGAAAGCATATGTTCCAAGTGGATCCGACACAGCCACCGCAAAAAAATTGAGAAAAACCTCCTTTCGCTTCTTCGAACAAATGCAGTTTTTGGAAGCAGCATTAGCCACAGAAACATAAGCAACATTTTGCATATAATAATGCATATAATAATAATAAATAAATAGCTATTTCGATGTATGTATGTTGAAAATATACATAATATATGTATATCATTTTACAGCACTGTCAGCCATTAGAAGAACCTGATGCGGTCGACGGAATATTGCTTAGGTTAGGTGAAGATCTTCGTCGTTTACCATATCGAGAAAGAACTTTATTGGAAATTCAATGGTTACGCGAACGTATGGCAGCTGAAGAGCGATGCTCTACATAATAATTAGACAATAATTAACAAATACTCTTACACAATAATTAATGAATAAGATAACTTGTTTTGTTCATTTTTGTTTACTGAAATTTATTATATAGTTTACTCTTTGATTAACAGTTTTACTTTGATTTTATTTTACAGTTGAACCTAGTCAATTTACATTGTAAATTGTGCAATTATATAAGACTATATAATAATTAATGAATAAGATAATAATAATAAACATAATTAATGAATAAGATAACTTATTATTACATAATAATTAATGAATAAGATATAACTTGCTTTATTTTTGCTTACTTAAATTTTATTATATAGTTTACTTTGATTAACGTACTTTGATTAACCTAACAGTTACTTTGATTTTATTTTATAGTTGTACCGAACCTAGTCAATTTATGTTGTAAATTGTGCAATTATATAAGACTGGCAGATTTCATTTAATAAAATTTATTTGCAAATGATCACATCTTTTTTTTACATTAATCACTATATTTATAAATCATTATTAAGTACCTTATCCCATTGCCATGGCAACGCGCCAATTCCATTGAAAAAGTTTGTAAAATCTTCTCTAATTTTTTTAGCTTCAACAGGATTTGAAGAGTGATTTCTTGGTAGATCCTTCAAACCTTCAGATATTACTGCACGGTCCTGTGCAGTAAAATTTGAATACTGTATTTGTGTTACATCTAAATCCCTTTCGGTAAACATTACATAATTATGCAAAGCAGTTGTTGCCTGAATAATTTTTCGAGCTGTAGGCACAGAAGCAATTATCGGTTTTCCGTATATCCTCCATCGAGCAGCGAGTATTCCAAATGCGCATTCTATTGATCGTCTAGCGCGGCTTAATCTATAATTGAATACTTTCCTTCTTGTGTTAAGATTATTTCGTGGGTACGGCTTCATCATAAATGTAGTTAACGGAAATGCTTCATCTGCGACTAATACATACGGCAATTTTATATTACTATTCATAACACATTTCGCCGCAGGTAATTGAAGCGATTCATCGTAGAATCGCTTACCCATCTCGCTATTTTGGAATATTGCACTATCACATTGTCTTCCTTCATCACCAATATCAACAACAGTAAAACAACAGTTAGCATCGCTTATTCCAAGAAGAATGAAGCTGTGTTGTCCTTTATAGTATAATTATAGTATGTAGAACCACTATTTGGTGGATCCTGCGAAATACAAAATATAGATCATAATGAAAAATTTGTGCAATTTACACATTAAGTATACTTAAACAGAATAGTTTTTACCTGTATGACAACATGTTTTCCATCAGGAGCCTCAATACAGTTGTTGAACTGGCAAATATTTTCGAAATTTTCTGCGATATTTTGCCAATTAACTGTACTCGGTTGTAGAAATATTTCGTTTTTAAGGGAATTCCAAATAACAACGCAAGTTTCTGAGACAATTTTGGAAACAGTATTGTGCGCAATACGAAAAGCATACGATATAGAGATCATGCTGTCTCCAGAAACTAGATATCGCAAGGTCACTTGCAAACGAGTGCGCGCAGGTATTGATGTGCGGACAATGGTTTCTTTTGTAATATATGGTTCAATGATACTTAGCAGTTTTTTAAATGTTTCTAATGGCATCCGGAAATAATTAAAATATTTTTCTTTATCCATTAATTCCATTTCACGAACCAGATTGTCGCTTGCTCCCTGCATTAATCTTCTTTCTTCTGAGAAAATTGGTCGTACCCAATACCGACGTTTATATCTCTTTTTATCACTTCTTTTGATTATTATATGTATATAATAAATATAATTTAAGCATTCGTTCCCGAATGATCTGCTTTTGAAATGCAGAATAAGGTCTATTCCTAAATAAGATCCACAATCGACAAATGCCATGTAGAATATCCTGTGCTTCCATAATCAAATATCACAGATTTTACTTTTCTATCGACAGTACGAGAAGGTTATTTTTTTATTATTGTATGTGCTGTTTATCATCGCGATTCCGCTAATGTATTTCTCCTAATGTCCCATTAAGCGATAAACGCGGCAACGGAATCAAGTTTCAGCCAATCGTGAAATAGATTTACATTTACGTCAAAAATATGTTACAAAAACACAAATTCTATTGTTCATCAGTTTATTACATATATTATTGTATTTGTATTAAAATACTATTCCAACTATTATAAGTATTGTAAATAGCATAAAAAGATTAATTTTATATCATTCCGCGTAATCCGTTTCCGCGTATTCCGCTCCATGGGACATTAGGGAAACAGAAGGAAAAGAAACGGAATGGCTGTGATTGGTCGCGCTGGTTCCGCGCGTTTCGTTTCGCTATGGATTTCCGCTCAATCAGGGACGTCGGTCTCAGATTGTCGACTACAACGCTCAAAGTGGAAATGACAGAAAAGAATGGATATATTTTAAGGTAGTAAATTAGAAAAGGTAGTAAATTATGAAAACCTTAGTTTATTATAGTTATTATTAATGAGATGTGATTTTATAATTAGAAATAGAAACAATCATACTTTTTTCTTTTAAATTAAAATATGTGTTTTAGCCATTAGATGTGATCTTTCAAAAAACCGTGGATAAAACCACTATCTGTAGCGGGATCAAATATTCAAGAGCCTGAAAAGTCATTATTTGATGACAGTGAAAATGAGCTACCAACCAGTAAGTAACTAAAAAATATATAATTTTTCATAAAAAAATGTGGACTTGTTATTTAAGTTTATAACTAACACTATTTTTTTAGAACAAAAGAAAAGCTCATTAAATGAAGAAAAAATTAATTATTTGCGAACATCACTGTAAGAAAAAAAATTAAAAAGGGAAGCAACTGCTAATTATAGAGCAGAAAAATTAAAAATATTGAAAGAAATGTGTCAAATAAAAAAATAATATAAACATTAAAATACTATATAATAAAAGTACAAATTAAGTATAAGTTCATGGAAAACTGCATGAAGAAAGACTGATAACAGTATTATAAAATATATTTCTAGTATAAATATATATTTTATATTAAGATGTTAACTGTTAAATATTGTGAAAGTTTATGTACTTAAATATTGTAAAAGTTTAAGTTTAAAAGTAAAAGGTATCGTTATATAAATTCGACCAATACTAGCTATAAACTTGTTTATTTATTACGACGTTTCGACCATCGGTTTTGGTCCTTTTCAAGTACAACTGTAATAATTATCTTAATATAAATAGTTTTTCAATTGTTATTTGAATAATACAATATAAAGAAGATCCTTTTGTAAAAAAGGCATGCAAAGTCGATTCTCGCAAGTATTGTTGCCGCTTTTCCGCGTTGCTGATTGGTTGACTCGATTCGCGTTGTGTGTTATATTCGTAGCTTTGAACGCTAAGGTTAATAGTTTGACAGTTAAAGACCATAAGACAGTTTGATAATATATAAAATATAAAATAACTAAAATAATTAATAAATCCAAATAGATAATGCATATTATAATACCTCAGAAAATAATATTATAAAGCGAACATGATTTTTCAATCAATTTTTGCTATGCAACAAAAATCTTACATAAAAATCTCTTTTTTAATAAATATAGATGTTATTTTTGTGTAAAAGTATTATTAAAACAATTTTTAAAAATTATTTAACAAACATATAGATATATCTTTTTCATTAACTTGAAATAAAATAATATTAATTAATAATAAAATAACGATATATTCATCATATATTCATAAATAAAATATTTTATTCCATATAGTACATATAATATAACGTTTATATATAACATTCTATTCCAATTAAAAATTGTTTAATCAGTTTGATTGTTAAATTAATTGTTAAATTAATTGTTTAATCAGCAAACGATAAAATCCTAATGTAATAATAAAGCAAAAAACGCGATGAATATATATTCAAACTGAGATGAATGCCGTAAAGTCGAATTTTTTACGACAATCTTTTAGTTATCATCGATATAAAAAAAGTAGATTAGATTTAAATAGATCTAATTATATCTGATTAAATCTGGTTAGATGTAAAAAATGAAAATTAAGATCTACTTAGATTTAAACATATCCATTTATTTGGATCTATTTGTATCTAAATTATCTATCGCTACAAATATATTTGAATCCAAATTTGGATTCAAATATATCTGTAGCGATAGATACTTTAGATTTAAATAGATCTATAGCGATAGATAATTTAGATCCAAATCGATCTAAATAGATGTTGCTTATATCTAAATAAATCTTAATTTCCATTTTTTACATCTAACGAGATTTAATTAGATATAATTAGATCTATTTATAAATCCAGTCTATTTTTTCCCGGATATTGTTTTAATGTCTTAAAATATTAACTTTAAAGATCGCATATGGTTCAACGTTGTTCCATTATAATATAATAATTGAAGATAAATTATGTATCAACGTTTCCTTCTTGCTTTTTTTGTAATAAAATCCATTTTTTTACATCTAACGAGATTTAATTAGATTTAATTAGATTTAATTAGATATAATTAGATCTATTTATAAATCCAGTCTATTTTTTCCCGGATATTGTTTTAATGTCTTAAAATATTAACTTTAAAGATCGCATATGGTTCAACGTTGTTCCATTATAATATAATAATTGAAGATAAATTATGTATCAACGTTTCCTTCTTGCTTTTTTTGTAATAAAATCCATTCTTGTATCTTCTGTTGAAACTCTGCATTTGATTTCATCATAATACCAATCAAAATTTCATCTTTCTCTCGCTTTTGATTCGCAGCCTTTTACATGCTCTTAATTATTCTAATTTCTGTTTTTTTGTTTTGAGACTGCAATAATATAAAATATAGAGTATAATTATATTGAATATAATTGTAATATATATTAAAATTATATATTAATTTTAAAATTAGAGTTAAAATATTAAAATGTTTACCTCGGCAGAATTCTGACATATTTTCTTTTTCAACGTATCAGATTTCTTTATAATTTCTATTAATGATAGGCGACCTTGAAGACGTACCACATCATTTATATCTTTTACTAAAAAATACGATGGATCCGCATTTGTTTGTATCGATCCGGTAATTTTTACTTTGTCGCCTTTATTTATTTTCTTATTTTTATAATATTCATCTTCGTTGAAGTTCAAGATATGAACTTCAATTTTAAATTCACCGTCAGTCAAAGATCCGCATCCAATAGTTTTATTTAATAGAGCATTATGTATTGAAGCAAAATTAGTCTTAATATATCCTTCGAAAACTATATGAACATTATAAAAAGATAAATTAGACCTTAATTATATTAAATATATACACATATGCGTATAAAATAAAAGTATATATGTACTCCTCACAATAAAAAAAATTGTTTACAAAATAGGCAAATGCTTTTAACAATTGTAACTTTGTTTCGAAAAATGGGAATTTAAATTTTAAAAAAGTATTTTAGAGCTTGAAATTTCTACCATCGAAAGATCTCAACTTTTTTTATTTCCTTCAATTCTGGTGTTTTTTACAAGCAGAAAACGACGACCTTAACAAAATGGAAAAGTCTCACTTATTTGCGGACGTATCGCTTGCATAAAGATTTGAAAAGAATTTCTTGACTAAGCTTGAAGTTTTCCCTACAAAATCGTTTTTTTTTAAGTATAAATTTCGACTTTTCCTTCTCAAGTTATCGCGAATTGAAGAGAAAATGGTTATTTTCATTTTGATCGTTCATAACTACATTAAAAATCATCGTACAGGAATTTTGAAAATGGATTCTTAAAGCTGAATCTTTGCCCTATAGTGTGATATAGTAGCCGAATTTCTTTTTAACTCGTGAACTTTGTACAAATAGAAATAACGAAAAAATTCGCGAGTTTTCTCTTTTTTGTTTAAACTTTGATAAAAGTTACGTAAAATGACTAAAAAAATTTTTTTATCTGAAATTGTTGTACCTCTTAATAACTCAAACTTAATAAAAAATTACAGACTTGCTATGATAATTCTTTTATAATGATTCGTATGTTCAAAATGATTATTAAGATGATGCATACAATATGTTAAAAATTAAATTTGACTTGCTTTGATTAAAAAGAAAGACAAAATAAAATCCGTGTAAAAAAAATCTTTTCTAATGTCTGTAGTAATTTTGGAAATGACGTGCAAGTTTGGATGCATTTTCTATATTTTATTTCAAGGCAGTTAAAACGTTATGTTAGAAAGTTAGAAAGATTTTTCTGTCACGAATTTTATTTCTTCTTTAATTTTTAATCAAATCAAATTCTTTTAACATATTGTATGCATCATCGTAATGATCATTTTGAACAAACAGATCATTATAAAGGAATTATCATAGCAAATCTGTGATTTTTGTCAAGTAAGGTACTAAGAGGTACAAAAATTTCAGTCGAAAAAAATTTTTTAGTCACTTTGCGTAATTTTTCTCAAAGTTTAAACAGAAAAGATAACTCGCAAATTTTTACGTTATTTTCACCTATTTGTACAAAGTCCACGAGTTAAAAAAAATTCGGCTACTATATCACATTATAAGGCAAAGATTCAGCTTTAAGAATCCATACTCAAAATTCCTGCACGATGATTTATAACAAAATTATGAACAATCAAAATAAAAATAACCATTTTCTCTTCAATTCGCGATAACTTGAGAAGGAAAAGTCGAAATTTATACTTAAAAAAAAACGATTTTGTAGGGAAAACTTCAAGCTTAGTCAAGAAATTCTTTTCAAATCTTTATGCAAGCGATACGTCCGCAAATAAGTGAGACTTTTCCATTTTGTTAAGGTCGTCGTTTTCTGCTTGTAAAAAACACCAGAATTGAAGGAAATAAAAAAAGTTGAGATCTTTCGATGGTAGAAATTTCAAACTCTAAAATACTTTTTTAAAATTTAAATTCCCATTTTTCGAAACAAAGTTACAATTGTTAAAAGCATTTGCCTATTTTGTAAACAATTTTTTTTATTGTGAGGAGTACATATATACTTTTATTTTATACGCATATGTGTATATATTTAATATAATTAAGGTCTAATTTATCTTTTTATAATGTTCATATAGTTTTCGAAGGATATATTAAGACTAATTTTGCTTCAATACATAATGCTCTATTAAATAAAACTATTGGATGCGGATCTTTGACTGACGGTGAATTTAAAATTGAAGTTCATATCTTGAACTTCAACGAAGATGAATATTATAAAAATAAGAAAATAAATAAAGGCGACAAAGTAAAAATTACCGGATCGATACAAACAAATGCGGATCCATCGTATTTTTTAGTAAAAGATATAAATGATGTGGTACGTCTTCAAGGTCGCCTATCATTAATAAAAATTATAAAGGGATCTGATACGTTGAAAAAGAAAATATGTCAGAATTCTGCCGAGGTAAACATTTTAATATTTTAATTCTAATTTTAAAATTAATATATAATTTTAATATATATTACAATTATATTCAATATGTATGTATGTATGTATTTATTCCGTCCCCTTGGGGTTTCGGCTTCCAGTTACAGTACACCTTTTATACAGCTTAAATCTACTTACAAGTTACCTTATCCTAGATTAAAAACTATCTTATTCTCTATCTTAAATCTACCTTAAAACTACTTACTTCTAACTTAAAATTAAATCGCAAGAGAGAGAGAGAGAGTAACCGCTCTTATGCCCTACGGCTTCCAGTTCCACCACGCATTCCACTCACTCCACATTCAACCTCATCCGTTTCACACCTTCCCCTCCCCTCCTCCACATTCCGTCTTCCTTCCTTCTCCTCCTCCACCCCCCTTTCCTTCTCCAGACCTCTCATCCACCACTCTCCCTCCCCCTCCTGTCCCAGAATCTCCCTCATTCTTTCCCACCAGCATCCTCCCTCTCCTCTATCTCTGCATTCCTCCAGCACATGTTCCCATGATTCTACTCCCCCCCCGCAGACTCTGCATAACTTCTTTTCCTCCACTTCCCAATATCTCGCATCCCTCATTTCGTTTCCTAACCTAAACCTGGCTACCCTCCTCCATCTACTTTCCTCCCAACCCTTCTTTAGGTACCTCGGCACCCCTTCTCCCTTAACCTCCCCATACCACCTGTTATACCTCGATTCCCTAATCCTTCCCCATCTGTCCTCCTTCTGTAACTCTCTATCCTTTTGTTCCAAACCTTCATATATTCCCTCCCCTCTTTCCCTTCTCTCTTTCAACTCCTCTGCCTTCCCTCCCTTAATCTCGAAGAAATTCTTCCTCTCTTCCTCCCAGCCTTTTAACTCCCTTCCCTCTCTCACCCTCCTTTTAATCTCCCAGAAACACTTTCTCGCCCATATTCCTCCTTTTCCTTCCTCTAATTTCTTCTCAAAACCCACCGCTCTCTTCCCTGCCGCCAAACGGAATTTATCCTTCCCTATCTCTTCCCTTACCATATACCCCAGCGTACACCAATCCACCCCCAGCGTCCATTTAATCCACCTCTCCTGCATCGCTTCCATTTCCCTCCGTTCTAACCACCCCCATATCTCTGCACCATATTCCATCACTGTTCCTACTAACCTTTCACATAACCATATCCTTCTTTCCCAGTTCTCCGCAAACCTCCTCTTCCCTATTCCCCATACCTGCCTTATTACCGCACCTGCCTTCCTAACTTTCTCCTTAACGTGTGCCTCCTGCCCTCCATTCCGTTGCAACTTGTATCCTAAATACGTGAACTCCTTCACCTCTTCCACCTTTTTCCCTTTCCACCACCAAACTACCTTCTTCAACCTTCCCCCTCCTCTCCTAAACCTCATCACCTTAGTCTTCTCCACGTTAACCTCCAGCCTTTTCTCCTCTAGATATCCCTCCAACTTCCCCATCATATGTACCATCCCTTCTTCATCTTCCGCTAGGAGCACCATATCGTCTGCATACGCTAGGCAATACACCTTCTCCTCCCCTAACTTTATCCCCCCCATCCTCCCCTTCTCAGGACCTCCTCCACATCTGCTATCAAGATTAAACAGATGTGGGCTCATCGAACACCCCTGCCTCACACCTCTTGCCGTCCAAAAACTCTCCCCCATTTCCTCCCCTACTCTCACCCTACTCCTTGTCTCTCTATATACTTCCTCGATCCTGCACCTTAACCCTTCCCTTACTCCCCTTTCCCTCATCGCCCTCCCCAACATCTCTCTGTCCACTGAGTCAAACGCAGCCTTCAGGTCCACAAAAGTCGCCACCACCAGCCCCCCTCTCCTTCCCAATTGCCTATTCACCAAAAAGTTTAACACATACACATTATCCATAACCCCCATCCCTTTCCTAAACCCCGTCTGACCCGGTGGAAGCATCGCCTTCTCCTCCATCTCCTCTTTTAACCTCTCCGTCAGGACTCCCACGTACACCTTATATAGAGTTGGCATCAATGTCACCCCCCTGTATTCCTCCACTCTCTCCCCCCCTCCCTTTTTCACCAGCGGAACAATCACCCCATCCTTCCACTGCTCCGGCCATCCTTCCCCCCTCCATACTCTATTGCAGAATCTCCATGCCCACTCCTCTATCCTTTCCCCTCCAAGTTTCCACACCTCATTTGGGACCCCATCCGCTCCTGACGCCTTTCCTTTCTTTAACCTTTCTATTACTCTCTTTAGTTCTCCCCTATCTATTTCACCCTCCTCTTCCCCCAAAATCCTCTTCTCCCCTCCTCTTACTACCTTACCCTCCACCCCCCCTAGCAACCTCATGAAGTGCCCCTTCCATTCTTCCATCTTTATCATTTCATTTATCCCTTTCCAGCATTTCCTCTCTCTGTTCACTATCTGCCATACCTCTCCCTCTGTTCTTGCCTCCTGTGCCTCCCTCAACCACCTTCCATTTTCCTCCTCTTTTTTCCTCTTACACAGCAGCTTATATTCACCCCTTAACTTCCTGTATTCTTCTCCACTCCCTCCCTCCTTTCTCCATTTCCTTAGCACCTTCCACACCTCCTTCCTTTTGTCCCCGCATTCCTCATCCCACCATCCTCTCCTTTCTGCCTCTGTACTTTCTTTTTCTCCTTCTTTTAACTCCTCACCAATCTGTTTTATCCTTAGTCCTAGCTCCTCATTTATTTCCCTATTTTCCTCTCCATCCCAGCCTTCAGTCTCCCTGATTCTTTCTCCTCCCCTCTGCGTCCATTTTCCCCTTCCCCGTTTTCCCTTCCTCACACCTGATTTCCTCCACCCCATGCCCTTCCTTCTTATCCATATCACCAAAGGATGGTGATCCGACTCTACAGAATCACCTACCTCCATCCTCACCACCCTTTCCTTCACCCTTTCCTCTACTATTATATAATCAATCACCGATTCCCCTCTCCCCCCCGTGTACGTAAACTCCCCCTCCTTATCCCCTTCCACACTTCCGTTTAGAATCCCCCACCCCGTCCTCTCCAACTCCTCAGTCAGCTTCTTTCCCTCACCGTTTATTTTTCCATCCTTCGACCTTCTTTTTCCAGTCTCCCCCTCTTCTCCCCCCCATAACCCTACCCTCGCGTTAAAGTCCCCCCTATCATTGTCCATACGTTCTCTTCTTGCCCCTCCAACCACTCCTTCATCACTTCCAATTTACCCTCCATGTCTCCATTGATATACACCCCCACTATCCTTCAACTCTCTTCCCCCACCCTCACATTAACCACCATCACCCCTTCCTCTCTCTCTTCTATCTCCTTTACCTTTATATCCGTCAACTCTTCCCTAACCCCCACCACCATTTCTCCCATCGGCCTCCCCTTCTTACTTCTTCTTTTCGCTAATTGCTTCTCCCACCTATATCCTTTCGGAAGTCTTCCCTTCACCCTCTCCCAATTTTTTCCATCCATCCAAGTCTCTACCATTACTACCACATCCCATCCTCTTATTTCTTTCCAAAAACCTTTCTCCTTATTCTTTACCCCGGCCACATTCCAAAAACCTACTACCCACTCTCCCACTTCTCCCTCTCTCCTCCTTCTCACCTCTCTCCTTTTACTGTCCCCTGTCCCTTCCCGTTCCTTCCCCTCCCTTTTCTTTTCCTTCCACCACTTCTCTTTCTCCCTTTCCTCCCTCCTTTCTTCTCTCCTTTTTTCTTTGTTCCTTAAATCCCCTCTTCCCCCTGCCTTACGCTTTCCTCTCTTATTTCACCCTTCCAGTTCATTAACTTACCTACCTCCTCATCCCATCTCCACCAACATTCATTGATTCTTATTTTTCCATAACCTGTCCATACCCTACTGCCTTTTCTCCTCTCCTCTTCCGCAATCTCCCTTATCTTCCATCTCACTTTCCTCTCCTCCCATGTCCAATCATCCTCAATTCTTATCTTACTACCCTTCAAACTTTTCTTTTTCTCCATTACTTCCCTCTTCTGCTCCCTACTGCCTAACTTCACCACTACCATTCCCCCCTCCTTTCCATACTTCCCTCCCACCCTTCTGACCTCCTCAATCTTTGATTCAACCCCTATCTCTTTTAAAACTCTCTCCACCCCCTCTCTTATCCCCCCCTCCTCTACTTCTAGGCTACGAATCACTATGTTATTCCTCCTTTCCTCTCTCTCCTTTAACTCCATCTTCCTCCCTATCCCTTTCATTTTATCTACCATTTCCTCATCCATACTCTTCTCTCCTCTTCCCCCTCCCTCAACTGAACCTCCTCCCTCCTTAATCTTTCTCTCTAACTTTCCTTCCATTTCTTGTATCCTCATTTCCAGGCCTTGAATCTTTTCCTTCATCTCCCTCTTCTCCTCCTTCCATTTCTCCTCCCTTTGCCGTATCTCCTCTCTCATTTTCCCCATTTCGTCGCTAATTCTCCCCATCACTTTCTCTCCCATTACCCCGAACATTTCTTCCAGTTCCTCCCTCCCCAGGCTTCTCCCAATTTCTTGTAACCCCTCCACTTTCTTACTTCTTTTTGAACTCCAATCCTCCTCTTCTACTTCCTCTTCCTCCATCCCCCCTCTCTTTCTTTTCCAAAACTCCTCCAAACATCCCGTACTTCCCCTTCTTTCTTTGCCCAACTCCTCTACCTTCTTTGGCCTTCCCACCCTCTTTTTTTCTTCATCCCCCACTATCTTTTTTCCCTCCCCCTCCATTCTTTTCCTTTCCCCCCTTTTAACTTTGCTAAAGAACTTCTATCTATTTCCCCGCTGGCTCAAAATGTTCCGTCTCACTCTAATACCTGCTGCCACTTGCGCCTGCGCCTATCTCACCTCGCCTGCCTGTCGCCTATCTACTATCTTACTTATCCCCGCCTAACGCCGGCCGCTCGCGCTCGAGCAGAACCCGCCTTCAACCTCCCACCGCCTATCTTCTAAACACTTTACCACAGGCCCAGCGCCTCGTGCTAGTCTCGCTCTCCTACCCGCCACCTAACCTACTATATCTTTTTCCCTCACGTACTACTCCACCCCTCTCTCGTATTCACCCTCCATTCCCCTCAGCCTTCCTCTCGTATACCACAAGCGCCTCCACCCGTACCACACGCTCACAGCTCACTCCTTTCTTCGCTCTTACACCAATTTCTAACACACTCTTACACACCTGTCACTCGCACACAGTCCGGAACCGGAAGCCCCAATTATATTCAATATAATTATACTCTATATTTTATATTATTGCAGTCTCAAAACAAAAAACAGAAATTAGAATAATTAAGAGCATGTAAAAGGCTGCGAATCAAAAGCGAGAGAAAGATGAAATTTTGATTGGTATTATGATGAAATCAAATGCAGAGTTTCAACAGAAGATACAAGAATGGATTTTATTACAAAAAAAGCAAGAAGGAATGGTTGATACATAATTTATCTTTAATTATTATATTATAATGGAACAACGTTGAACCATATGCGATCTTTAAAGTTAATATTTTAAGACATTAAAACAATATCCGGGAAAAAATAGACTGGATTTATAAATAGATCTAATTATATCTAATTAAATCTCGTTAGATGTAAAAAATGGAAATTAAGATTTATTTAGATATAAGCAACATCTATTTAGATCTATTTGGGTCTAAATTATCTATCGCTATAGATCTATTTAAATCTAAAGTATCTATCGCTACAGATATATTTGAATCCAAATTTGGATTCAAATATATTTGTAGCGATAGATACAAATAGATCCAAATAGATAGATACAAATAGATCCAAATAAATACATATGTTTAAATCTAAGTAGATCTTAATTTCCATTTTTTTCATCTAACCAGATTTAATCAGATATAATTAGATCTATTTAAATCTAATCTACTTTTTTTATATCAATGATAACTAAAAGATTGTCGTAAAAAATTCGACTTTACGGCATTCATGTCAGTTTGAATATGTATTCATCGCGTTTTTTGCTTTATTATTACATTGTGATTTTATCGTTTGCTGATGTTCAATTTATATCGATATAATAAAATAGATAAACAATTTTGTATACAAATTTGAAAATATATAATTATGTATAGGATTATAGAGTAAGTTTAGAATTACAATTATATTAATAGCAATTTTTAATTGAAATAGAATGTTATATATAAACGTTATATTTCATGGAATTACATGGAATAAAATATTCTATTTTTGAATATATGATGAATATATTGTTATTTTATTATTAATTAATATAATTTTATTTCAAGTTAATGAAAAAGATATATCTATATTTTTTAAATAATTTTTTTTAATTACTTAATAATATTTTTACACAAAAATAATATCTATTTATTAAAAAAGGATTATTATGTAAGATTATTGTTGTATAGCAAAAATTGATTAAATTGTAATACTAAATAAAAGTAAAGTAGACATAATTAAATTATCATTATGAACGTACATACATTATATATAATAAATAGTATAAGGTAAGTAAACATTGTTATCATCATTATCATCGCATCATCGTCGTCTACATCATCATTATCATCATTATCATAATTATCATTATTTATTAGATAGTATGATTAACATAAATATTATTATCGTGAACTATCTATTATAATCATAAATTAAAGACAAAAAGGTGTTGCAACCTTAACTCAGTGAGAAATAATTTGTCAAATCGATGTCGATGTAATTCGATCAACATTTCTCACTGGAAATGTCCACAATTATACATAATTGTTAAAATTTTGGATATGGATGATGTGTGCATATATAGGTACATGAGATATAAAAATTTCATTAAGATAGTGAAATGTGATACAATAATAATTTTTAAATTTAATATTTATAAAGTCGATACTCGTATTCATTGTCGTTATTCACGATGTTGATTGTCTGCATTCACATTATGTGATATGTTCGTACCATCGAACGAATATTATCACTAAGGTTATAATAATTTAACAGTTGTTAAGGAATTATTATAATATTATATTGTATTATATCTATATGTATTAGTTCATTTTGGTCTATTTCGGTAAGTATATATGTATTAATATATATCTTACTAAAAAAATTATATAGATTATTAATTATATAGATATTATTTAGATATGGTATAAAATTTTAGTTTGATTTATATTAAATATTCAAATTAATTGTTTGTAATAAAATATTTGTAAATTATTTTATAAATCTTTTATTAATTTTTTAATCCATAGGTCAAGGAATGTCATAATCCTTATAGACTCAGACCTGTAGTCAAGTATTATTATTAAATGCAGCTTTTGCATCTCTTATATGCATACATAATTTCTACATCCAGAAATGTTGAACAAGTACATATTATCTATATTTTATTGAATATATTTATATATCGATTATTTCAATAATTTGTATTGTAATTTTTCTTTTTCTGTCATACGAATAAAGGTTATGCAGAATTTCATTTAAAATTACTATCGAATAAGTCAGAAGATACCTATAAATTATGGGAAATTTTATATGATTATTATTATTACATGAAGCCTATTATAAGATAAATTATTAATGTTAAGAAGAAAAAAATTACACAGCATACGTTAAGGTTAGTAGCGCAATATAGAATATAAAAATATATTATACATTTATTATTCGCTAAATACCAGAAATAAGCTAATATACTGGGATATTTTATAGATTTAAAGTGAACAACTGAGATTCCTTTGGTGACTATCAATATAGAGATCGAAAGTGGAGTGATTCTTCTTGGAATTGGAATTCAAAAAATATTAACTTATAAGTGTAGGTAGTTCGTTTTATTTTTTTATTCGTTTGTCTTTATTTTATCCTTAGTTTTAATTTTTATTATTTATTTGTGTTTTTTATTCAATTATTTATTCAATTTTTGCTGTATAATAATCTTATAATATATTCTAATTTTTTAATATTGAATGTTATCTTGAAAGTTATTATTAGATAAATTAATAAAATAACATTGTTTAAAAATATATAAATTGAAATTTCAATTAACTTAGGTGTAAGTAGTTCATTTTATTTTTATTCGTTTAATTTTTCAATTATTTTCAATTATTTATAATGATGATGATGATGATGACGATGATGATGATGATGATGATGATGATAATGACGACGATAATGATGATAGTGATGATGATAATAATGATAATGTTGATGACGATGATGATAATGATTTTGATGTTGGTAATAATGATTGATAATAATAATGATAATAATTGTGATGATGATTATGACAATGATGATAATGATTATTATTATATTTAATTTTACTGAGAATAATCCAAATTAAAACTGAAACGTAAAATAAATCAACCAATTTGAAGAAACAATTTACGCATTATTTACTGCGCTTGACTCCCAATTTGCCTACATATATGTATACCTATCTAATATTATTATCTTATATATAAAAATATTGTTTGATTATTTTAATTTAATATATAATATTTTTCATTTCTTAATACTATTGTAATTATCTTATAATTATTTAACAATTCTTTAAACTTAAAATACTATATATATTTGTACTTTAATAAAATTTCGAGACAAAAAGTAAAACAATTATTAATTATTCTATATATACAATATAGGAAGATTATTTAATTTTCTTTAATTTTAAAATATAATTTCTTCTATTTCTAAATATTAATACAATTATCTTATAATTATTTAAAAATTTTTTAACTTTATAAATACTTTAATAAAATGCCGAGACGTAAAATAGAACGTAGTTTAGAAGAAAAAGAGGAGTTATTACGACTTCGCCGTGAAAGAAAAGCAGAAAGTCAACGTCAACGTCGACAGGATGCAAAAACAAAGGTTAATAATATTTTATCAAAAACAGATAATCAGAGAAATCATATTATTTGTATTGCAAGTTCATCGCGTGATAATCCTATAACAGAACATGTTACACCATTATATCAAAATTGTGCAGAGTACTATTCTCGTTATAGATCACAAAAGAAAAGACAAGCAAGTTTAAATATTTGTAGTGAATCATTAATTAATGATGTAGTTGAATATTATATTGGTCCTATGGACGTTTTTTGTGTTCATTGCAATGCAAGGCATTTTGTAGCTGAAAGAATTTCCAATAAAGGAAATTCGTTTAATGATTGTTGTAATCATGGCGCAGTGTATCTTGAACCATTACCTGATATACCTTTATATCTTCGTTCTTTATTTGACGGAAGTAATAAGAAATCCATCAATTTTTTTAAACATATTCGTAGTTACAATAGTTCATTTTCATTTGCATCATTTAATGCTAATTTAAATAATTTTCAAGGAAGACGACCTGGTCCATATTGTTTTAAAATACAAGGACAGATTTATTATCAAATTAATACAGCATTGTATGCTGCACAAAATGAAAATCCAACTTATGGCCAACTTTTTATTGTAGATTCAAATGAAGCGATAGATCATCGTCTTAATGAAAATTTGAATCTGGATTTCGAAATTGTTCAAAATCTTGAACATATAATGCGAGAATATAATATTTTTGCTAAATCATATATAATGATGGGTGAAGAATTAGAACAACAACGACAATTAGTATTTAATGAATCATTACCGGAATTACAATTACTATTCACCTTAAAGCCAGGAATGGATCGACGTAGATATAATTTTCAAAGAACTAATGAAGTTGCTGCCGTATTTTCTACAACTGCTGATGGAGAAATTCCAGAATCATATGTTATAATACATAATAAGAATACAAAAACTTTGCAAAAAGTTAGTACTATGGATCCAAATGTTGAACCATGGATATATCCATTGTTTTATCCATATGACACACAAGGATAGCATCGTCATTTAAAGAAATTAAATAGTGATAAACGAATAACTAGAGGACAATACATTAAATATCGAATGGCTATTCGTGATAACTTCAATGTTTTCTTATTAGGACGACGCTTATTCCAACAATGGCTTGTTGATAATTATGTAAAAATTGAAAAAGATAGAATAGATTATTGTAAGACCCATCAGAAAGAATTACGCTCTGAAACATATCAAGGTTTAATAGATTATATACAAAATATGGCAAATAACTCAAATGGACGTGTTGGAAAAATGGTTATACTTCCTTCTACTTTCATCGGATCACCGCGTAATATGTTACAAAATTATCAAGATGCAATGGCAATTGTTGCTAAATTTGGTAAACCAGATCTTTTTATCACAATGACCTGTAATCCAAAATGGCGTGAAATCGAAGAAAATCTTTTGCCTGGTCAACAAGCTTCCGATAGACCTGATATTTGCGCTCGAGTTTTTAATATTAAAAAAGACTATTTAATAGATTTGATTACTAAACAAAAATTTTTTGGTGAAGTTGCTGCATATGTGTATGTTATTGAATTTCAGAAACGTGGTTTACCACATATTCATATGTTGATCACTTTAAAACGAAACTTTAAAATAATAACTCCAGAAATTATCGATAAGTATATATCTGCAGAAATTCCTGATCCAAGTGAGAATCGTAATTTGCATGATATAGTCATGAGACATATGATTCACGGGCCTTGTGGCGATTGGTATTTAATAGATGGACATTGTTCAAAACATTATCCAAAACCTTTTCTTGAGGAAACTAGAATGGATGAAAATGCTTATCCTTACTATCGTCGACGAGATAATGGTAGAAATTATGAACGTCCTGGTGGATATGTAGTTAATAATCGTTATGTTGTTCCATATTGCCCTATTTTATCGATTATATTTAATTCTCACATTAACGTTGAAGTAGTTTCAAGTATCAAATCAGTCAAATACCTATATAAATATATTTATAAAGGACACGATGTTGCTGCTATTACTATTGAACCAATAACAGAAAATGTAGTTATTGATCATGATGAGATACATAATTATATTGAAACTCGTTACGTTGGACCTGTAGAAGCCAGTTGGCGTATTCTTGGTAAAAAGTTACAAGATAAAAGTCATGCTATAATGCGTTTGCCAGTTCATCTTCCTAATGAACAAAATATTATAATCGAAAATGCAGATATTGACAACGTAATGACATCTGCTTTAAATCAAGCAACTATGTTAATAGATTATTTCTCATTAAATTTACGAGATGAAGAAGCAAGACAATATTTATATATAGAAATTCCCCAGTATTATACATTTAAAAAAGAAAAAATTAATGGTAGAAATGTATCGCGTTGGATTAAACGTAAAAGTCATTATAATTGTGTAGGACGAATATATTCCGTTAGTCCAACACAAACAGAATTATATCATTTACGATTATTATTACTTACAGTAAAGGGGGCTACAAGTTTTAATGATTTGAGAATTGTTAATGGAGAATTTTGTCTATCATTTTCAGCGGCATGTTTGGCATTAGGTTTAATCGAAGATGATGATGAATGGAAACGAGCTATGAATGAAGCTGTTGGGTGGATGATGCCTCGACAAATTCGTAGATTATTTGTACGTATATTATTACATTGTCAACCATTACATCCTGAAGAGTTGTGGGAAAATTTTAAAGAAGCAATGTCTGAGGATTACGTTCGACATTTTGGTATGTTACAAGGACAAAATAAAACTTATGCGCAAATTAATAGTATGCTTCGTGCTGAAGGTAAAAGTTTTGCTGATTTCCCACAAATGGAACAATTAATAGAAAATAGCGGAGAAGAGGATTACATGACAATTGAAGAAGCTATGGAAATAGGCACCAAGCAATATCAACAATTAAATGAGAAGCAAAAAGAAATAGTCGATCTTTTATTAAATAGATTGGACAATAACAATAATCATAATAATTGTTTTATGTTGATGGTCCGGGTGGATCAGGTAAAACATTTATATACACAACTATTTATCATTTAGCTAGAATTAGAAATAAACGCGTGTGCACAATGGCTTTTACGGGTATTGCAGCGACATTATTACCTACTAGAAAAACAGTTCATAAGACATTTAAATTACCGGTACCATTATTTGCTGATTCATCATCTACTATTAAAATACAAACTAAAGAAGCTCAATATATGAAAGAAACTGATATTTATATTTGGGATGAAGCACCAATGGCACCACGATATGCTTTAGAGATTATGGATAGAACGTTGCGTGATATTATGAATAATGATTTTCCTTTTGGCGGAAAAATTGTTTTATTAGGTGGTGATTTTAGACAGCTTTTGCCTATTAAAGTACATGCTACTCGAAGTGAAATTGTGAATCTTTCTATTAAATTTAGTTCTATTTGGAGACATTTCGTAAAATTTTCTTTAACACAAAATATGCGAGTTCTACCAGAAGAAATTGAATTTGCAAAGTTTTTATTAGATATGGGAGACGGTATATTAAACGATTTTAATGATAAGATACAGATGTTGTGTAGCACCTCTTAATGCTGATATTGTGGAAGATATATATGGTGAGTTAATACGAAAAAAGGAGTTTGCTAAAGTAGCTAAATGTGCAATACTTTCTGCAAGAAATGTTGATGTAGATGAAATCAATAAGAAAGTTGTTGAATTATTAGATATAACTAATGAACGAATTTATACAAGTGTAGATAGCGCTGTAAATAATGACAATAGTGATATTGGTGAAGCTTTGTTACCAGAATATTTAAATAGTTTATCTCCATCATCTCTTCCTCCGCATGAATTACGTTTAAGACCAAATTGTATCATTATGTTGATTCGAAATCTTAGTATCAATGAAGGTCTTTGTAATGGTACTAGATTAATGGTTATAGAACTTGCAAATCATTTATTAAAGTGCAAAATTTTAACAAATGATAAAGCAGGAGATATAATTTTTTTAAATCGAATAACATTATATTGTGAAAATGTATATCCTTTTACCTTTTCCAGAAGACAATTTCCAATAAAATTAGCTTTTGCTATGACAATTAACAAATCACAAGGACAAACATTTGATAGAATTGGTTTAGATCTTCGTAAAGATATTTTTAATCATGGGCAACTTTATGTTGCTTTTTCGCGAGTTCGTTCTTGGCAATCATTAAAAGTGTAACGAAGCGCTTTTAGCGCTTGTTACGAATTGCCTCTCGGGCCGAACATCAGCCCGATAAATGAGGCCTGGCGCCTATGGCGCCCCTAAACGCCGTCACCAATGTAGTGGCCCCACCGCGGGGCCATCCCCCACGCCGGAGCGCGGGAGTGGGAGCCGGCCGCCGGGTATATAACGCGGCCCGGCAGACGCTACGACACCAGTCCCGATCCCGCATCCAGACTGTCCAGTTCCACCGCGACGACCAGACAGCGAGCGTACTCGTTGTAAAGCCGAGTGTTCTCGGTTACTGGCCAGCATCCTGTGCCTCCGCTCTAGCGACCAGGCAACGAGCGTACTCGTTGTAAGGCCGAGTGTTCTCGACCGCTAGCCCAGCTTTTTGCGCCTCCGCTTTCGAAATCAGGCAACGAGCGTACTCGTTGTAAGGCCGAGTGTTCTCGGTCGCTGACCTAGCTTCTCGCGCCTCCGTTTTCGAAATCAGGCAACGAGCGTACTCGTTGTAAGGCCGAGTGTTCTCGGTCGCTGCCCTAGCTTCTTGCGCCTCCGCTTTCGAAATCAGGCAACGAGCGTACTCGTTGTAAGGCCGAGTGTTCTCGGTCGCTGACCTAGCTTCTAGTACTTGCGCTTTAGGGACCAGACGACGAGCGTACTCGTCGTCAGGCTGAGAGCCCTCGGTCACTGGCCCTTAGTTATAAGGCACGCTGTACATACCGTCTAGTTAGTAAGATCGCGATGTAAATACCGTTTGTTTTGAGTAAGATATATATTCCTCCGCGCTTGCTTTGTAAAGTTGCGTTGACTTGATTACCGCTTTGTATTTACGCACTGCACGCCTACCTGCAGACTCTCACTAAATTCGATATCGCTTAGCGACTATCTGCACGCTACCCGCACCCTTGCATGTAACCCCGCGCTAATCTAGCACCGCTTTATAACTACGCATTGCATGTGAACTTGCGCTTCACCTACTGCTAGTATCTTGCACTTATGTATCAATCTTGATTCCAATAAACTTTGTCCGTAAAGAATACAAGCGAGTTCGAATCTCTCTCAACCCTTCTCCCGAACCCTGACACCGGCGAGCCGATCCGAGGCGTCGGGAAAGGCGGAACGTTACAAAAGTTTATCTTGGTAATCAACGAAATAACAGATACGTAAAAAATTATGTATATAAAGAAATATACATTTAACTGTTGTGTTTTTTGTATCTAATGATAAAAAATGATTTACATTAAAGTAATAATAACAATAAAAATAATAATTTAAATTGGGCTCTAAATGATTTTTAAATATGTCACTATAAGAGACAATTTTAGATCACAATAAATCTAAATCCTACAACTTTTATTTGAAATATTTTTCTCTAGAAACAATATTTTTAGAAATAAAAATTCGTAATGTATTTTGTCCAACTTTTGTGTATATACATGTACATAAAATAAATGGCGCGCGCGTAGCGCGCGCTTTGTAATGTTCTAGTAAAATAAAATACATACGTTATAATGATAGCATCAATATCTGTCAATATTTCAATTTTCACAAAGATATATCAATATTAACTTCAAGGGGGTCTTCCCGAGTAATTTCATATATATACATATATATAAGGGTCGGACTCAAATAGTTTTGGAGATATAAACTGAAAAAGGTTAAAAATAAAAAATAGCAAAAGTGGAGACCCCCGTAGGGGGGGCGGAACCCACTGATTCTACGCATATACTTTACAACGCGAAGCGAGGTGCACCCTACAATTCTTGTGTGGATTGGAAAGTGTATGCGTGGATGCAGTGGGTTCCGCCACCCCCTACGGGGGGGACTCCACTTCCGGAAGATATAACCTAACCCAAACCTATTTCTGATTTAAAACTAAAATTTGGTTTGGGTTAGGCTCTCTCTGTCCACTGAAGCAACACACACACACACACAAACACACACACACAACACACACACACAAACACATACACACACGCACAAACACGCACACGCACACACGCACGCACACACACACGCACGCACACACACACACCGAAAACTATGTTAATATTATCATTATGAAATCTGTCATCAGACAAAAGATAATATTAACATAGTTCAAGACATTTTAATTAATAATTGTTTCCCAAAACACATAATAATATAATTAAACAACATATACAAAAAAAAAGGAATATTTTTAAAAATCGCAATAAAAATAGTGACGAACACAAAATTATTATTAAAAAATATGACAAAACGACTTTTATCTCATTACCATTTGTTAATTATTTTAGTCATAATTTAAAAAGTACATTGAGTGGGAATGGTATGAACATAGTCTACAAAATTAATAAAAAACTTAATACTTTAATAAGACTTGGCAAAGATAAATTACCTAATAACGAACGAACAAATGTTGTATATAAAATTGATTGTAAAAATTGTAATACTACATACATAGGTCAAACAAAACGCCATTTGCGCACTCGTGTTAAAGAACATTATAATAATATTAAACTACATACATCAAATTATTCAGTAATAAGTAAACATAAACTAGAAACTGGACATGATTTTGATTGGACAAAGCTGAACATATTACATAACGAAAACACATGTAAGGAAAAGAGAAATCGCTGAAATGTTTTTCATTAAAAAAACCAATAATACAATCAACTTACAAAAAGACACAGATAGTTTAGACAATATTTATGACAAAATAATAAAGGTCGTGTGGCGATTACATCGACACATATTCGACCGAAAAAGAAAAATAACGATCATACATACAGACAAACGAAAATATACACGAAATAATGATACGCGAGAAACATCGAGACGGAGCAAGACGAAAAGACAAAAACAAACACAACAGACGACACAGAAGACAAAAGGCGAGAACCGACATCCTGAGAATAATAATAAAAGTAAACCGTTATTATTTAGAATAAGATTAAACGAGAATTTGAAGAAGATTCTCGAAGGTCGGAGAGGGGAGTTTATAATCGCGAGAATAACCGTGTAGAGGAGACTCGACCTCCGATAGTCACCGCGTGCGGACACGGATTATTCTGTATAGACGACTCGAAATGATATTACATTTTTTTAACGCAACAAAGAGACTTCGATTTACTTTCCCTTGCACTACGATCCTCTAAGCTCACGAAGGAGTTAAATTGGTGACCCCGACGTGATCGTGCAGGGATTGACATTTTCGTTTTCGCGCGCGATCGAAGGACAGTGCGCCCGGTCGAGTGTGCGGGTGATTCGCGATCGATTTTCGAGTGCATGTGAGCGAGGTGAGATGCCGGTGCTACGAGACGAAGAAACCGGCGCACCGCGCGTTGAGCAGGAGCCGCGAGTGCTCGAGCAGCAGAGATTTCCGGCGCTGCAGCCGCAGCCGATTGCCATGCAGCCAGCAAGGGTGGAGCAACCACCAGGGTATTTTTTACCTGCCCCCGAGGTAAGCCGTGTGGGCATGCGAATGCCAGAGTTTACGCCGACGGACCCGGAGCTCTGGTTCAGCATCGTCGACCGGAGTTTTCAAGCCGCCGGAATCACGGTCAACGGGACAAAATTCGGGTACGCGTTCACGGCTATCGGACCGAATTATACAACCGAAGTGCACGATATTATCATGAATCCGCCCGCGGAGCGCGCGTACGAGACGCTCAAAGCCGAGCTCGTTAAGCGACTTAGCTTATCGCAGGAGCATAAGACCCGGAGGCTCCTCGAGCACGAAGAGATCGGAGATCGTAAACCGTCGCAATTTTTACGACACCTTCGCGGTCTCGCCGGGAACGTTGTAGGCGACCCGGTGTTGCGGGCGATCTGGCTGAGTCGGTTGCCGGCTTATATTCAACCGCACTTAGTGACGCGCACGGCGGACACGATCGAGCAGTTAGCGGACATCGCGGATGCGATAGTTGAGGCGACCCGGGCGCCGATATTCCAGGTGGCGGAGGCGGCAAAATTTACGACGCCTCAAAATCGGAGCACGGGTGACCCTGCTTCCTTGGAGGCGAAGATGGAGGTGCGGTTTGCGCAGATGCGGCTGGCGATGCAGCAGGAGATGGCGGAGCAATTGACGGCTGTTCGTAGGTCAATCGAGGCGATCGGGGAAGGCCGATTCCGAGCGGGCGGTGATGGCGATCGGCGTCGTTCGCGTTCGCGTTCGCGTTCGCGCCCGCGCGCGCGATCGGGGAGCCGCGGTCAGCCGGCCGGCGGAGTGTGCTGGTACCACTGGCAATTCGGATCGGAGGCGCGTCAATGCAGAGCGCCCTGCTCGATGCAACAGCAGGGAAACGCGGGAACCGAACGCTAGTGGCGGCGAGCGATTCGGGTCACGGTGCGCGTTGCCTGTTTGTGACTGACGCGAGTTCGAGAGTGAATTTTTTAGTTGACACGGGCGCGGATCTCTGCGTGTACCCTCGGAGGATGGTTCGAGGACCATGACAGAGATCGACCTACGAACTTTCGGCTGCTAACGGCACGCCGATATATACGTACGGGACCGAGACCTTGACGTTAAATGTCGGATTACGGCGGGCGTTCTCGTGGCGGTTTGTGATCGCGGATGTGTCGAGACCGATAATCGGCGCCGATTTTCTCGCGCATTATGGACTCCTCGTCGATCTGCGCAATTCTCGTCTCGTCGACCAGATGACGAGCTTGACCGCGCGCGGGCGTTGCATTCGATGTGATGCACCCAGCGTGAAGACAATCACGGGAGAGACGCAATATTACCGGTTACTGGAGCAATATCCGGATATTACGAGGCCGGAAGGACGTCCGAAAAATGCGATCCACGCCACGCGGCATTATATTGAGACGACGCCGGGACCGCCTGTCGCGTGCAGGCCGCGGAGACTCGCTCCGGATCGGTTAGCGGCCGCGAAGAGAGAGTTTCGGAAGATGGTAGAGGCCGGCATCGCGCAGCCTTCGAAGAGCTGTTGGTCGGCGCCCTTGCACATGGTGCCAAAGAGAGGCGAAGAGTGGCGGCCCTGCGGGGATTATAGAGCGCTAAACGCGCGAACGATCCCAGATAGATATCCGGTACGACACATCCAGGACTTCGCGCAGGCCCTTAGCGGAAAGAAGATTTTTACAACCTTGGATCTGGTCCGAGCATACCACCAGATCCCGGTGGCGGAAGAAGACATCCCGAAGACGGCGATCACCACGCCGTTCGGCATGTACGAATTCCCGTACATGTCATTTGGCTTACGTAACGCGGCGCAGACGTTCCAGCGATTTATGGACGAGGTTCTGCGTGACTTCGAATTCTGTTACGCGTACATCGACGACATCCTCGTCGCGTCGTCATCAGAGGAGGAGCATCGCGATCACCTGCGAGCGTTATTCGAGCGTCTGCGAGAATACGGGGTAATAATCAACCCCGCGAAATGCGTATTCGGCCAACACAAGGTAGAATTCCTCGGATACGAGGTTTCGGACAGGGAAACTCGACCGCTGCCGGCGCGAGTAGAGGCGATTCTCGCGTGTCAAAGGCCGAAGACAGCAAAGGATCTCCGGAGATACTTAGGCATGGTGAATTTTTACCGAAGATTCCTGCCGAAAGCCGCCGAGATTTTGGCGCCGCTGAACGACCTCCTTCACGGCAACGTCAAGGGCAAAACAGTATCGTGGACGCCGCGGACTCAACAAGCATTCGAAACGTCAAGAGAGAATTTGGCTCAAGCCGCTCTTTTGAGGCACCCCAGGATGAACGCGGAACTCGCTCTGTTTACCAACGCGTCCGAACAGAGCATCGGCGCGACCTTACAACAGCGAGGCAGCGACGGCTGGGAACCGTTAGCTTTCTTCTCGAAGAAGCTAAGCCCAGCCGAATCAAAATATAGCGCGTTCGACAGGGAACTGTTAGCTATATACCTGGCGGTCAAACATTTTCGCCACATGCTGGAGGCACGCGCGTTCGCGATATATACGGACCATAAGCCAATAATTTTTGCTTTCCGACAGAAACCAGAGAAAAGCACGCCGCGCCAGTTCCGCCACTTGGACTACATCGGACAGTTTACCACCGACATTCGGCACGTGACGGGAGAAGAGAATGTCGTGGCTGACGCGTTATCGAAAATCGAGGAGCTTCACTCTCCGATGGATTACGCCGCATTGGCGGAATCGCAGAGGAACAACGAGGAGATTGAGGAGTACTTGCAGCGGGAAACCGGTCTGAGGCTCAACAGGGTAGAGATCCCCGGAACGGGGATAGCAGTGTACTGCGACACAGCGACGCCAACACCACGACCGTTCCTGACAAGGCCTTTTCGCCGGGCCGCATTCGACCTGGTGCACAACCTGGCGCACCCAGGAATCAAAACGACGGGCAAGCTCGTGGCGCAGCGCTACGTTTGGCCGTCGATGAGCATCGACTGTCGCAGCTAGTTTGCTGCTCCATCCAGCAGGTTCGAGCACGTCCACCTGGACATCATCGTGATGCCAATCTCAGAGGGCAAGCGATATTGTCTCACATGCGTGGACCGCTTTACGCGATGGCCGGAGGCGTTCCCCTTACGAGACCAGGAGGCGGAGACGGTCGCGAGAGAGTTCTACGGAGGATGGGTCTGCCGGTTCGGGGCGCCCCTCCGAATTACGACGGATCAGGGACGCCACTTCGAGTCCAATCTTTTCCGGCGGCTGAGCGAGCTTACAGGAGCGCAGCACCTGAGGACGACGGCATACCACCCGCAGGCGAACGGAATGGTCGAGCGGTTCCATCGCCAGCTCAAGGCGGCGATCAAGTGCCAGCAGAACAGCCGCTGGACCGAGGTGCTGCCGACTGTCCTGCTCGGGATCCGAACAGCGTGGAAGGACGACGTGCAGGCAACCACGGCCGAGTTAGTGTACGGCCAAACACTGAGAATCCCGGGGCAGTTCCTGAGCCGGCGGCCGACGAGCGACGAGGACGGAGCCGCTAACTTTGTCAAAACGCTGCGCGAGCAGTTCGAGGGGCTGCGACCGGTGGATGGAACCCGACACGGGGAGCGACGCCCGTTCGTTTATAAGGACTTGGCGACGGCCGAGCAGGTGTTCGTGCGGCATGACGGGCCAAGGACGATGTTGCAGGTGCCGTACGAAGGACCGTACGCGGTCGTCAGCCGCAGCGATAAGGTCTTTGTCGTGCGCATGCACGGCAAAGACAAAACGATCTCAATTGACCGGATAAAACCTGCGTACCTTCTTTCAGAGAACGATATAGGGAGTAGCGGGCCGGCAGAGTCGACAACGCGGAACCGGGACGCCGAGACCGACCGGCGAGGTGCGCGCGAGGACGCGAGGTTGCCGCTCCGACGGGACGAGAGAACGACGAGAGCGGGAAGGAAGGTCCGATTCCCGGACCGTTTTCAGGCGGGGCTATGAAGCCGAGACGAGCCCGATAGTTGGACCACGGGATCCCGCGCGATTTATATATATTTTTTGTTTTGTTTTTTTTTTGGAATATTTTGTACACCGAAAACTCAGGATTATTTTATCGTTCGAAAATTATTGCGAAGTCTGTGCACGTCAGGATGCAGTATCCGCGAGAGTATCGTGCTATCGGCATAGCACTGGCGGGGGAGTACTGTGGCGATTACATATTCGACCGAAAAAGAAAAATAACGATCATACATACAGACAAACGAAAATATACACGAAATAATGATACGCGAGAAACATCCAGACGGAGCAAGACGAAAAGACAAAAACAAACACAACAGACGACACAGAAGACAAAAGGCGAGAACCGACATCCTGAGAATAATAATAAAAGTAAACCGTTATTATTTAGAATAAAATTAAACGAGAGTTTGAAGAAGATTCTCGAAGGTCGGAGAGGGGAGTTTATAATCGCGAGAATAATCGTGTAGAGGAGACTCGACCTCCGATAGTCACCGCGTGCGGACACGGATTATTCTGTATAGACGACTCGAAATGATATTACATTTTTTTAACGCAACAAAGAGACTTCGATTTACTTTCCCTTGCACTACGATCCTCTAAGCTCACGAAGGAGTTAAAGTCGTCTAGATTAAAGTGATACTTTAAAAATGTTCATATGTTTAACTGAATTCTAACATGACACAACGATTTCTCTTTATAATTGTGATGAAGTTAATATTGATATATCTTTGTGAAAATTGAAATATTGACAGATATTGATGCTATCATTATAACGTATGTATTTTATTTTATCTTCTTTATATTGTATTATTCAAATAACAATTGAAAAACTATTTATATTAAGATAATTATTACAGTTGTACTTGAAAAGGACCAAAACCGATGGTCAAAACGTCGTAATAAATAAACAAGTTTATAGCTAGTATTGGTCGAATTTATATAAAGATACCTTTGATTTATAAATTACTAGCGATACAAAAAATTAATTATTATTAAAAGTAAAAGTTTATAAGTAAAAGTTTAAGTTTACTTACTCAGATATTGTGATATTAATACTATAAATCACTAATACAGTAATCACTAATTATCTTTAAGTTAATGAATTAATCGTTTTTTTATTATTATAACTAAAAAAAAATTATGTTGTCATTTAGGTCAAATAATCTTCGTTTTTGTTTATATCTATTATAATAAAAGTGTAATAAATTTTTATTTGCAAAGTGTTTATTGATTTTGAATACTGTATTGCATTTATTAATTATCCCCATTAATCTATTTCTCTTTATAATTCCTTCTTCTTTTGTTGCGAATTGATTATGTATCACGGAAGTGGGACGCGACGAATAGAAACGACAATCTTTCACTCAATAAATTGATAAATTCATAAAGTAATTCAAAGTTTATTACACATAAAATCTCTTCAATTTAATTACACTTTTAAATACACAATCGGAATCGACACGATTTACTATTTTTCCAGAATTTCTCGGAATAGAAATCTGTCGCGATGCGATACACGTCCGGTCGGTCGCACATCCAGAAATCAACAACAACCTTTACAAACGTTGCTAAGATAATTAGTTACGCGATTCCTTCTAGAAGGACAAAAGAATATATAATTAAATTGTGTTTTTCTAATAGATGGCAGCCGCGGTTCAATTACCGCCGGCGCCATTGATAACGCGTCTCGCTCGACAAGCCTGAAACGAGTTTCGATATTATCGATAAGGTTATCTCGAACATCTTTCAATTCAGGAGTGATAGCTAGTGGTTCCATTACATGTAGCATGTCAGGCACAACAATAGGCATTTCTATAGCATCATTATTAAATAAACAAATGTTGTGTAAGACACAACAACTTACTATATAATATGAAATTAAATCTGTTCTTGTCATAGGCAACTTATCCAATAAATAACGCCATCGTCCTTTCAATAATCCAATTGCTCTTTCTACAGTAATTCGAGCAGATGATAAGTAATTATTAAATGTTTTCTGTTCTCTGGTTAAATGACCATTATCGTAGAATGGTACCATGACATTTTTTTGTACAGTATATGCTGCATCACCTAATAAATGACTGTCTGCGGGGAAATATTCCAAAGTGCAATATTGTTGCACTCCGGAATAAAGAAACACTCGCATGTCACGAACACATCCTGGCATTCCAGCAAAAACATGAATAAAAGATAAATCGTCTTTACAGATAACCTAGAAAGAAAATATAGTTATTTGTAATAAACAGTTGTTTTTATATATTGTTCAATCAACATATACAATCAACAGAATTTGTAGTATTTACTATCTCTTGAATTAAGATAATAAGCAAAAATATTCTTTTTTCTTACTTATAACTGTATAGAGAATCTGCCTTTTCTGTTTATGTAGCTATTAGCATCTACTTTTGGCCGGGCAATATTTATGTGTTCCATCGATAATACCCAAAACTTTTGGAAATCCATATAACATCTGAATTTTTCTTCATGTTGTTTGAGCTTCTTCATAAGTAGGCCATTTGATGAATTGATTTCGAATGTCATATATTGCTCGAATTACTCTTTTGACACTGAACCATGCAGTTGATCTGGCAACATCAAATCTTTCACATATGGAGTGATAAGAGTCTGGTGTTGCCAAAACATAAATAGCTATTAATAATTGTTTTGTCGTATCAATTTGTTCTCTTCCTCTGAATGGAGTATTATTCAATCTTGGTCCAATTAAATGTAATAAGAAGTGAAAAGTATTACGCTTCATTCTGTAAAAATAACACATACTATTAACATAAATGTTTTATATTAATAATGATATAATTATAATAAGTGATATGACTAACCTAAAATGTGATTTAAATTCATTGTCCGTATATCTTGCAACAACATGTTCCAAATAATTTCTTATTTTTGGTACTACTCTCCTTTCAGCTCTATCGTTATTAAATAAAATATCCTGCAATGCTTTATCATTGGCATCGCTGTCAGTAGAAGAGGAACTACTAGAAGATTCAAATATAACATTTTCGAGCAAAATGTATTCTTCCATATTAATGCTGAATGTTGTTGTAAAATGTTTAGATTGCACTGACTTCTTTTTTTAATAGTAATGATGCAAAAAGAGAATCTGCAAATACAATTATATTCAAATATAAAAGCAATATTTTATGAGTTTATATTAAAAAATTTGACGTTAAGCAATGTGTTCAGGCATTATTTAACATTTAAGCTATTTATAATATATACCTCCTGCAGCACTTCACGTTCACTTACTGTAGAGACACTGTAATCAGAGACTGGCCACGAAAAGGCCACTTTTGATTGGTCCGCCATTTTTCGGCTATTCCCACTGATTTTTAAATCTATTAATTATGTTAATCTTAAATTGTAACACAATTTTTAAAAAGTAAACGTTTCAAAGTTGATAAAAAGTATTTTTGTAATACAATTCTAATTTTTTATAATATCTATTTATATTAAAATGCAAAATTGGATAGTTATGAAAGTTAATATATGTGTTCACAAAATTTTATTTTATAATCAAACCAATTTATCAATATATTTTTATATAATTATTACGATTTTATAATTTATTTACAATAATTAAATAAAATAGAAATGAAGTGAAATAAAGTAAATAAAGTAAAATGAAAGAAAAATGAAAGAAAAACAATTCTTTGTATCTAAAATAATGGTTATAAAATATAATTTTACTATCTTTTTGTAATAATTAATACTTTATATTGATATATAATAAACTATCGTTACATCTAGCCACATGCACGCGAAGTAAATATCAGTCGTGATGTCACGTGTGACGTTCCGCCACACGTCATTAGAGGTTGGTTAGAGTGAAATAGTATATGAAATATCTTTCTCTCTCGTAGGATTTAGCCGAAACATGGCGGACATGGGTTGTGGCCAGTCTCTGATTACAGTGTCTCTAACTTATTGATTATTTGTACACCATTATTCTCCCAGTGGGAGAAACGAAACGCAGCACTGATAATTTTCAATACTGCCAACTTTATCTTTTTTCCCAACACCAACGAAATCAATTTTTGAACGCACTAAATGTCGTGCTCGCGACACGCGGCATCCAATAGTCCTAACCACCGACTAGATACTATTAAAGACTGATAGCCCTGGGTAAATTTGCGTGACTACCAAGTGGGCTCGGTGGGCCCGGAGGTAATTGAAGGACGTTGACATTATCGATCGTTTTTACTACACGAAGGATAACAGATACGATCATTTTATCTTACCACAATCATATCTTATTACCGACAATGAAAAGTTAAACATACCTACACTGTAAAAGCTATGGAAAATAATATAATATATGTATTGTGTACTCTTTATATAAAATAAAAAGATTCGTATTTAAGTAAGAAAATAATATATTATATATATTTAAATATTATCATCGCGTATTAATTATATATATTATATATATAATTAATTACCAATTATTATAATTACCAATTATTATAAAATGTAATGGAAGGTACTATATTAATATATAAAAAATATATAAACAAATTAATTATATTAAACCATTGTACATGGATATTTGAATATAATTGTAACCTCTCTGAATATTATTTTTTTTCTGACAATGAGATCGAATATATTGTATTTTATTATTAATAAAAATCTTTTTAGAAATATCTTCTTAGAAATTTATATTTTTTTTTATAATATTTTTTAATAATTATATATATTATACATACATTATATATACTGCAACGACTTTATCTCTCTGGTGTGAACGGACTTTACTGCCATCCCGCTCTCGCCGTCGCGCGGATCTTTTCTTTTGCGCCAACGACGGAGAGTTTCCTCGTTGGACGCGAGAGTCGAGCGGAAAAGTCGCCGACAAAAAGGGCGAAAGGATCAGGGGGAAAATGATAACGCGCCGAAAAGGAACGGGTTGACAGGAGTTCCGCGCGTGCCGTGCCGAAAACCGAAGATTGGGCGCCAGACGCGGTCTCTCACGCGTCAATTCGCGAGATCACGAAATTACGCGAACTTTAATTATCCGGGTTCGTCAAGGGCGGGCTAGCTCGCCTAATGGCAGAGGGGCAGGGTGGTAGTTGATGGAACACGAAATTAGGCAAGAGGCGACAATCACAGTAAACGAGAAATATAGACGTTAACGGACACATAAAAAAAAAGAAAGCCAGTAAATAAGATAAATAATGTCGGGTTTATTACAGAAGAATATTGAGTTAGATGCGCGCAGAAAGAATCATAATAAATTGTGAAATTAATATAAATCAAGAATAGAGAGGAATAATACAAAAAAAAGATAATTAATAATAACCAGTCTTAAACAAAATGAATTTCAAGTAAAGATAAACGCTATGAAAGAAAGAGATTGAGATAATCAAGAGTATCGAGCTCGCGAGCAAGGCCCAGCGAATCAAAGCTATAGAGTAAAGCGACAAAGAAAAGTACTATGTAAGAAAGACGACAAGTTACAGATTTTATAATCTCGGATGAAGAAAAATAGACGAATAGAATTAATGGCATTAATCGACATTAAACCCGACACAAGTTGTACAACTTAACTCTAATCAGAAGCATAAGTAAGAATAATATTCGCGAGATAGACAAAAAGAATGCAACACGTCGGAATTAACGCTCGCTTCGTTCGGCGGTAGCGATTCGCGTACGAGACTGGATGTTCGATCCGACGGAACCGATTTTCTTACAACGACGTGGAGTTATAAATCGGACATTTCCCGACTTCCGGATACAACGACGATTTTCGATAATGACGGCCTCGCCAGCCGCCTTGAGTCGTAGCAAAATTATCAAGGCCGACGCGAAGAATAAGCAAATTCCAGACGCCGACAAAGGCGGCAACGCGACGCAATTCTTTCACACGCATTCACACCTCACAGGCGGCTCACGCAATCACACATGTCGAACGCGACGCTCAATCACTCTATCGCATTTACACAACGTAATTCGACAAGATACACGACGCTTAATTATACGCGATACGATTTTCGCGATGCGAATCTCCAGAAAGATGTCAATGCTTTAACGCGATCGCGAAATCACAATTATCTACAATAAACGAGGCCTGTGCTCTGCAGGCTCACGGGATCGAGATCGCTTGTCGTCGTGACCGCGACACTAATAACTTTATTAATTACGGGGCATAGCCCGGACACTAAAAATCACCAAAACTACAACGACGACGACAGAACGACGCGATCCCGGACGCGATTGCACGCGGCGTAATATACGGAGGGCAACCTCACCGGCACCTCGTTACTCCTGGGGATGCTGGGTCGGCAGCGCTCGTCCTTCTCGAAATCCTTATCGGGACGGTAAACGGAACAGCGGCACGAGGTCCTCCCTAGCACACGTGTCGCGACAAGCTATCTCTCGGATTCTCTCGATCCAGGATCGATGGCTCGGGGCCTTCCCCAATGCTGCGCACGCGGGGTGCGTGTTATCGCGGCCAATCACGCGACGGCACGCGACGGCACGCGACAACACCGATAAGCGACAATTTCCAAGGCCGTGCCGAGGGCGCCGGTACCCGCTGTATTGCCGAATTTTATCGTAAGGCTCGTTCGACAGGGCCGTCGTAGAGTTTCCACCGCTGCCTTCTTTCTGATAAAATGCCACGGGCCTTGCTTCCGCTTTTTCCTCCCGGCTCGTGCTTCGCGTTCTCCGCTCTCGATTTGTGGCCGCCACTCTGCCGTGCTTTCCATGGAATTTTTGCCGTTAACCGGGACTCCGATTTCGCCTCTGCCTCAATTGCCTCCGTATGCATTCGCTCGCATCATAAAAAAAATAAAAATAAAAGTCTATAACTCTTGAACCAAAAAGAACGATTACAGACGCCTCTCTGGAGACTGCGGCACGGTTCTCATTATTTTTCGCCTGACGCGATTAGGGAGGAACTCGGCGGACGCGCGCGGGACGGCAACGTCACAATACATACATACATACATACATACATACATATATGCATATACATATATATATATATATATATATAAAGTTAATTAATTTCAAAATAATAAAATCAAAAATAAGAGCTTTAATTTTTATTTTATAAAATGTTAACACACACATTTGTGAATTATTATGGATAGGGAAAAACCCCCATTGTGTGTGTTAGAGACTTCGGAGCTCTTTAATAATAAGTCATCTCGCTCGCTTTCTATTAGAGTCTTACTCTCGCATTCGGCGAGTCGCGAACGGTTCGGAAAAATAAGCAGGCCCGCGAATCATTGGCTCTCGAAAGTTTCGGAACTCTTTGATGATAGATATCATTTTGCTCGTTTGTTTTTGCTCTCGCTTTTGTTTCCAGCAAATCGCGTATTGGTCTCGGCACTCTTCTCGGCGCAGCATTAGTCTATCCGAGACTGTGAAAGCGACAATTCGCAGACAGACCACAGTTACTAAAAAAGAAATTGATAGAAGATTGATAGAAGTTGAGTAAGTATAGTATTAATTAATGTTATATTTTTTTTATATGTGTGAAGAATCTCTGTATTTTATTATACACCCCAACAAACACAACGTAAGAGTAACAACATCAATATTATAATTTTCCACTAAACAATGCAACTGTAATGCCTTTTACGTAACAGTTACATGTTGTTAAATGGGAAATTATAACATTGATATGTTTTATGTTACTGTTACTTTGTGTTTGCTGGGATGTATGTACGTATAAAATATTAAATATTAGCACAAACATAATAATGTTTTTTTTATTACAGAATGGATAAAAGAGAAGCGAAAAGAAGATTAGAACAAATAATCGAAAGAGAAGAAAAAATGAAAAAAAGAAAAAAGGATTAAAAGATATTCTAAATGATTATAGTGGTGATGATGAAGCTGATGTCGAAGAAAGGTATTGTACTATGATATATAGTGTATTATATAAGTTTATTAAGTATTATATAGTTATGTAATTAAAATATTTGTCTTTATCAGAGAGAGAGATTGATTGATTGATTGATCTTTATCAGCTTTCTCAGCTATTTATATACAGATCTAGTTTACATGATTTATTACATACTCCTTTAACACTCGCTTAAACGCTTCAAGTGTTTCATTCCGTCTCATTTCAGCTGGTAAGGCATCATTCTGGTAAGGCATTATACATTTTTACTCCTTCATAAAACATACTCTTCTGCGCACTCGTAGTTTTGCGAAATTGCATTGCAATATCTCCGGCTTGTCGTGCCTGTCTTTAACTCTCATTTCCCACTATTGTTAACCTCTATTTCTTAATTGACCCGGTAACATACTCTTTAAAATCTTAAAAATAAATATACACACATTATAATATAGCCTCTGTCTTATGGACATAAACTGCAGCGCTTGCAGCATACGCTCCACTTTGGTATGTATATCACATTGTAATATAACCCTCATGGCCCGGTTTTGCGCTTTTTGCAATTCATTCAGCTGTGTTTCTCCCATATCAATTAACAGCGTCGCACAATACTCAAAGTGAGGCGCTATGATTGTCTTGTATATAATACATTGTGACGTGACGTTTTGTACGTCCGTCACAAGGGCTGATAAGCCCGGCCGGGATCGGTCGCGCGGGCCTCCGCTCTCTCGATTTAGGGAGAGAGAGCGCGGTCTGAGCGCGGGATCGGACGCGATCCCGCGATTGTCGGGTATTTTCTGTTAGCGTTTCACATTTGGTGAAGAATTAGCGTAAGGACGATGGCATTCATGCGGTCGACGGGATCTCATCCGGCGAACGACCAGCGGAGCTAAGTTAACGTCGAGGACGCAGGGAGGCCGGCACCGTAACAAGGGAGCACGCCCGATAAGAATAACCAAATCATAATCCGAATTACTGTAATTAACCAAAGAATCGAAGCTGCCGCCCTTTGTGTTTAATAATTACGCTTCGCAGGCACGAAGGAAGCAATCGAAGGGAAAGGCCACTCAAGCGCAAGGAGCGCGAGAGCCCCGAGGAGGAGCTACGGCACTGTATCCGAAGCGCGGGCCCGAATTTCTTGGCGAGATGAAGCGATCGAAGAGGAAATCGATCGCCGATACATCCGCTAATAAAGAGTAAGGAGGGCCGGATACAACCATACGCTGCCGCAATGAGTGCGTTCCGAGGCCGGAAATTAATAAGAAGCGAGCAAAGGAAGACGGGGGCCGGAGATTAGAAGCGCGAAGGCCACAAGGAAGCGCCACACGTGGCCCTATTACATATTAATGTACCGGCGTGTCTCCTGCGGGCCTTCCGTTTGTCACTGTCCGGCGAGCTAGCGAATAGAGCGGAGGCCCTTTTCTCGAGGAGCTAAGATAAGGAAGTTTCGAGAGTTCCTGCCGGTGAGACTGACGTCGACTACGTGTAAAGCTGCCAAAATTTCGAGTAAGGTTCGGATGAGTCGCGCCCAGTAGTCATCGCTGTCGTAAGTAAGGTTTTGTATCGTTATTTTACACGATTTTAGTTATTTCGAGTTATTGCGCAGTAGATCGGCGAAACGACTCATCCGAGCCGACGGATCCGCGTGAGTACTCTCTCTCCCGAGATCATTTGCCGCCGACAGTCAATATTTTTGCGTCTTGTTAATTACTTAATTGTTCTTTCTCGCTATCGTGTGTGATCTTTGATATTATTGAGCTCGTACACGTAACCGCCTTGTATATTACGCGTCTGTAAAATCGTATGTTCGTTTCGTATTGTGCAGTAACGGAATTATATGTGTCGCGTAAAAGTTAATATCTTATTTAGTCGCTTCCGAATTATAGTGTAAATCCGGGACATTGTTATTTGTCGTGTTATTAGATTGAAACGTTCGTCGCTGTCGTAAAGGCAGTTCATTCAGCGTATAATTCCGATCCGTAATACGAGTCGTACCGCGATATTGATTGAATATATCGACCAATATTATTGTCGCGACGTATACAACTGCTCTAAGCGCCTATTTATATCTATTGTTTGACTTTGTGAGAATTTGATAATTACACGCGGGCGAGCGCAAGTTAATTGTCGGCTTACGAAGGAATTTTCTTCGCTGCCGAGGCCCGGATAAGCCTCGAGTCGCGGTAAAACTCTTCGCCGGAGAATTGACTTTCGGCTCGCGCGTGAAATTCGATACCCTTGCGCTCGATCGCGAGAAGCCTTTCGGCCGACAAACAGCTGGCCATAAAACTACGAACTGTATCTATTATTATTATTTCTTTTAGATTATTCTATTTCCATATATTTTCTCTTCAATAATTCCTTTTGTCAAAATCTTCTCAATAATATTTTCTCTGTCATTCTCAGTTCACTTATAATTACTTTCTCACATACGACTTGTTATATATTATATTCTCCCATATCAAACTCTCTGTGTAATTTATTAATGCCTATCTCGATTCTCTCCCGTCCCGCCCGCAAGGACCACCCCCTCTACCAATTCCGTTGACTGGATAGCCGCGTATTGTCCGTCGCGATTTCCGACTGATACAAAATTCGTGATTTTCGTAAAGTTTGTTGTCGATGGCGCGAATTGTCGCGCCTGGCGCCCAGCTTATAGTATAATTGTTTCGCTTCATTTGCCGTTCGGTTTACGTACATCGCGCCGAAGGTGTGCCGGTAGTCCTTAACATCGACCCTTTGACTAATTATATTTATAATTAGCTCCGAAAATAATCACGGTCACAACATCTAGTATATGCCGATATGTAATTACCTATTTTATTTAAAAAACTCACTTTTTCCCTATTTTCTTTAGCATATAATCACAGTGGTCCTTAAATCTTAGTCTATCATCAATAATTATGCCTAGATATTTCATTCTTTCCACACGCTCTATTTCAGTTCCATCCAAACATTTCACTGTAATGTTTTACCTCTCAGTTCTTTTCTTATACTTCTAACTATCATATATTTCGTTTTTCCTGCATTCATTTTTAACTTATTTGTATTCATCCATTTTTCCACTGTAACAAATGCCATATTCATTTTTCTTTCTAATTCCGCATTACTCTCTCCAGTCACATACAATAGCGTATCATCTGCAAACATTTTTATGCTACATCCTTCCGGGCAGACTTCAATTATATAATTTATATATATTATAAATAACAAAGGTCCTAATACAGATCCCTGTGGTACTCCATATTCTGTGGCCAATAATGTAGACCATTCATTGTTAAATCGTACCTGTTGTGTTCTATTCTTTAGATATGATCTTAACCATTCTAAAACTGTTTCTCTAATTCCGTATTGATATAATTTCTCTAACAATCTTTCCCTATCTATTGTTTCAAATGCTCGCTTGAGATCCATAAAAATTACCCCCACCATTTTTGCTTCACTATCAATTTCCATTCGTCAATAACTGTTTGAATCGCTGTTTCACACGAATACTGTTTTCTAAAACCCGATTGATGCTCTGTTATGATACAATTATCTTCAAAAAACGTCTCAATTTGTTTTTTAACTACTAATTCTAATACTTTCTCGAATATTGGTAACATATTTATAGGTCTAAATTCACTTGCTTTCCTAGATTTCTCTATTTTTGGAATCGGTATTATCGTAGATGTTTTCCAACCTTCTGGACAGCAACCTTCCCTCAAAGAGTTATATATTATATCAACAAATTTCTCTTTTATTACATAAAATACTGCTTTAAGTATATCACTAGTTATTCCCTCTTCCGTACCTCTCTTTTTTGGTAGTTCCATAACAATTTTTTGTAAATGCTCTATTCTAATCATCTCAAAATTTTCCATAATTCCCTTGTTTTCAATAACAAAAATAATTCTTTTACCTGGACTTCCTAAATTATCTCTATTTATAGATTTTACTATGCTATCAATACTCTGTATATAATATAAATTAAATTTATCAGCTATATTGCACCCTTCAGTATTATCTAATATTTCAAAATCTATATTCTCTATTTCCTTTGTACCAGTTGGTTTGCCTCTTATTATTTCTCTCAGGGTTTTCCACATAGATGTCGGATTTCCCTTGTTATGATCTATCATATTTTCATAATATTCTTTCTTTTTTGTCCTGATTAGTTTGACCACTGCATTTCTTTCGATTTTAAACTGTAACCAATTTTCGTCCATATCGTGATACAACGATTTACTGTACGCCTCATCCTTTTTAGCCGCTGTTTCTCTTATTTCATCCGAAAACCATTTTTTTCCTTCCCATATTTTTAGAATTCTAAATTTTCTTTTAGGCGCTGTAGTGTTCAATGCATCTACTATATTATCAACAACTTTCTTTGCTCTCACACTGACATTCACATCTTGGCTTTTTTCTAAATTCTTTTCCACTAATTTAATATATTCATCTACATTAAATTCTTTAAAATTCCTAGCACTAAATTCTCTGTATTTATTATCAATTTTACTCGCATTAAGTTCAACTTTTAACCACGCATGGTCTGTTATTTTAGGTTCATAAATTACCTGCACTACTATTTTATTATTAGCGTAAATTAAATCTATGATTGTCTTACTATCTTTCGTAATTCTCGTCGGTTTATTTACATATTGTTTCATGCCTAAGCTTAACATTGTCGTCTGCAACTTCCTTGTATAAAACGAATCTGACATAATATCTATATTAAAGTCTCCTATTACTATACATTCTCCTCGTATTATTAATTCTTCTACTATATCCTCCAGAAATCTTACGAAATCACCGTGCGATGCACTCGGTGAATGATATATTACCATTATTACTTCTTTATACAAACTATCTTTCACTTCAATCGCAGCACACCAACAATTCGATTCTAACTTCTTTACTAATACTATCTCATATTTAATATCATCCCTTACATATAAAACAATCCCTCTTGTATTTCTATTTTCAGCATCACATCTAATCATACTATATCCCGGTACGTTCACTTCACAGTCTTCAATTTCTGCAGTCACTCTGGTTTCTGATAACGCGATGAACGCAGGGTTCATTTTCTTCATAATCTGATGCTGTATCTCGTCTTTATGCGCCATCAAACTTTGCGCATTTGTATATAGTATCAGTTCTGTTTCCTTCTGTAGTTGCTATTTAGCATCCTCCCAGCCGGCTTTTCTCTTCTCCTCCTGTATCGCCCTCTTGAAAGTCGGACCATTCCGGATCAAGTGCGTCATGTTCATCATTTATTTTCAAGTTGTATGGTTGAATCTTAAACATACAATTTATACATCTTTTCTTTGTCGCTGTACATTCATTCACATTATGATTTCCTGCACATTTGTGACATGTTTCATTACGCGTACAATTCTTTGGAATATGATAATAACCTCAGCATTTAAAACATCTTTTAATGTTAATGTGATTGAATGCAGGACACTTTCTCCATCCTACATTCAGTTTTCCTTTGCTCAGCGTTACTTCATGAGTCTCTTCATTAGTTTCAATTATTACGATACCTTCTTTTTCTCTTCTTCCGGATTGACCTTTATCATTTCTTCAGAGAGAGGGAGAGGGAGAGGGAGAGGGAGAGCGAGAGGGAGAGGGAGCGGGAGAGAGAGAGGGAGAGAGGGGGAAGGAGGAGAGAGTTGGAGGGAGGAGATAGGGGGAGAGGGGAGAGGGGAGAGGGGAGAGGGAGAGGGAGAGGAAGCGGGAGAGAGAGAGAGAGAGAAGAAAATATACCAAAAAAACCTACTTAATATATAAGACACAAAAAATTATTTTGAAAAATATATATATACATTGTGACGTAGCCGTTCCGCGCGCGTCTGCCGAGTTCCTCCCTAATCGCGAAATGCGGACCGAAGGGCCGCGACAGGCGAAAATTAGCGAGAACCGTGCCGCAGCCTTCAGAGAGGCGTCTGTTATCGTTAATTTCTTTCGAACGTTATAGAATTTTATTTTTATTTTTTTTTGGTACGAGTGATTGAGTACGGAGGCAATCGAGGCAGAGAAGAGACTGAAGGCCCGGCTAATGGAGAAATTATACGGAGATCGCGGGAGAAAAGCGAGCGCGGAAGAGAGCGGAGAACACGGAGCATGAACCGGAAGGGAGCACCAGAGGCAAGACCCGTGGCATCCGGCCGGAGAGAAATCAGCTGAGGAACCTTTGCACCGGCCCTGTCCAACGGTCCTTAGACAAATAATAATTAGAATATCAAGGGTGCACGCGTCCCCGACACGGCCGTGAGCGTTCCACTTACCGGCGTTGTCGCGTGCCGCCGCGTGATTGGCCGCGATAACACGCACCCCGCGTGCGCAGCCTTGGGAAGGCCCCGAGCCATCGATCCTGGATCGCGAGGATCCGGGAAGCAGCCTGTCGCGACTTGTGCGTACGAGAGGACCTCGGACCGCCACTGCCGTTTTCGCTTGGGATTTCTGATAGCCTTCTCGAGAAAGACGAGCCGTTGCTCCCCTGCGTAACTTGGGAGAGCCAATGTGCCGGTGAGATTGCCCGTACTTCGTGCCACGTGCGATCGCGTCCGGGATCGCGACATTCTGTCGACGTGCCGTATAATTTCTTTTGGTGTAATTTAGTATATGGCCTATGTCCGATAATTAGCAGATTTTTTTTGACGACGCGGCTACATCGACAAGTAGCTTCGATCCCCGGAGCCTTCATAGCACAGGCCTCGTTTATTGTCTTTCTTTTCTTTTGATATCGCGATTGTATTAAAGTATTAGACGTCTCTCTGGAGATTCGCGTCGCGGAGATTTCGTCGCGTGTCAGTAATCGTCGGTATAACGTGTAGAACGTCTGTCGTATGAATGGGAGAGAGTGAATGTGCGTCGCATTAGATATGCGTGTTATTGCGAGCGTCGAACCTAAAGTGCGTATGTGTGTGTGAGAGTAGCGTCGCGTGTAATTGCCGCCTTTGTCGGCGTGTCGATTCCGTATCTTTTACGCGTCGATTTCGAAAACTACGCTGCGACTCGGAACGGCCGGTGAGGCCGTCGAGACCGAAGATCGTCGCTGTAATTTGGAAGTCGGGAAATGTCCGACATATGACTTAACGTCGTTGTGAGAATTCGAGCCGCCGAATCGGACACCCAGTCTCATAAGCGTATCGCGACCGCCGGACGCGGCGAGTGTGAATTATTTCGTGTCGTCATTACAATTTTTCTGTCGTTATGCGAATCTAATTCTTGTCGGTGCTTGTTTAAATGTGATTTACGAATTATTTCTCTGTCGGGTTTAACGTCTTGCCACATCATTCAATCTATTCGCCGATTTTCCGATCTGGGATTGTCGCTTATTTTATATTCTGCGTTTCTTTATTAACAATTAACTTTTTTTCTCGCCAACCTGTTCGCAACCGTACTCGTTTATTATTATTCCGAAATTGTTTATCAGAGATTACTCCTGCTTCTATTTTCTTATTATCATTATTCTCCTTACTCGAATTATATTATTTTCACCTATCATCATTCTCAACTTTAATTAAATTGTATTACCTTCATGCTGGACGAGTGTTATTTTTACCGGAACATTATAATTTGCACCTGCTATCATAATTCTTTTCAAGTGAGGCAACTCGTCAATCTATTATAATAAACCCGCTTTTATTCATGCTATTTATTTACTTTTTCTTTGCGTGTTCGTTGCTGTCTGTACGTTTGTCCGTTTTTATCGTTCTCCGTACCCGTCGCCTCTTGCAAAATATCGCGTTCCGTCGACCACCCTGCCCCTCTGCCGTTAGGCGAGCTAGCCAGCCCGTGGCGATTATCTGTAATTAACATTCGCACCATTTCGTGTGATATCGCGAATTGACGCGTGAGAGATCGCGTCTGGCGCCCAGTTTTCGGATTTCGCGTTAAACATTAGATTTCGTCACGGCACGCGCGGAACTCCCGTCAACCCGTTCCTTCTCGGCGCGTTTCCCATATCCTGAACCCTTTCGCCCTTTTTGCCGGCGACTTCCCCGCACGACTCTCGCGTCCAACGAGTGAACTCCCCGTCGTTGGCGCATAGATACAGATCCGCGCGACAGCAAGAGCGGGACGGCAATTACGCTCGTTCACAACGGTGGGAAAAGTCGTTGCAACATATAGTTAAAAAGTAAGATAAACGTTTTTAAAAATGTTATTCAAAATACACACACACACACACACAATATTAGTATATTATAAAATCGAGAACATTTATATTTAAAGTTTTTATTTTTTACAAATAAATATAATAAAAATACTTATATCGTGGACTATATTAAAAAATATAATATTAAAAAATATATAATTTAATGTTTTAAAAATAAAACTTTTATTAAATTGTATTATATTAAATATTATCTTTTCATTTTTTTTATCACAACATTTTATATAAAACATACAAAATTGTCTCATAAATCGTTTTTTGTGCGCGCGAGTATGTATAAATATGTAACACACACACAAACACGTTTATATATATATTTCTTTATTATTCAATTTTTTTCACATCCATCGCTAGCAATAATGAGAACAAAGAGCAGCAGCAGCAACAGAACCAGCAACAGCAGCAGCAGCAGCAGCAGCGTCACGAAATACCAAAAAGTGATGCTTCCAATTCCAACACGCAGCGTCGGGTTGGCGTAAGGCGCGCCGAACGCGATGCGAGGTATGTTTATTAAATTTAAGATTAAATTTTGTATATATATTTTACCAATAGAATAACACAGCATAGTTACATATACAATATACGTTCCTCTAATTATTAATAAATAAATTAAATATGTAGCTTGTTTATAACTAGAAAAAATGCACAATTAATCATACAAGTTATATTGCAGGTTCTTTGCACAAATTCTGTCTTTACAAAAATATCTAAAATTATAATCTTTGTAACACAATGGAGCTTTTTAAAAATTAAACTCTATATAATTATTATATTAAATTACAATAATTTTCAACGCGAGACAGACTCTCACACGCACGCACGCACGCACGCACACATACACACACACACACGCGACTTAGCAAGCAAATAAGTTAAATAAAGGAGGAAGTATATGTATATATGTATATATATATATGTATAAAATTAAAAACACAGTTACGCATACGTGGTCTGTGTAACGAGCTATCATAAAAGTTTGGGAACTTCCTGAACAGACCACGTATAGTATTGCAATTTTTATGGTCAGCAGTATATATAAAATATATATATATATGTATATGATATGTAAATATATAAAATAACTATCTCTTTCTCTTTTTAAACTAATAATATATATATTTAAAAGACGTAGGTTTAATCGACCAAACTGGCAATTTATTGACTTCATAATGGATCACATAAAACGTTTCGACCATTTGGTCCTTTTGGACAAAGAGGTTGACATAATGCAATCTTGACACAAGAATTTCCTCATTTCTCGCAATCTAACAGCTAACTAAAATACTTTCGCTTGATAAGAACCAAAACCCATGGTCGAAACGTTTTATGTGATCCATTATGAATCAATAAATTGCCAGTTTGATCGATTAAACCTACGTCTTTTATTGTATCTACTGGCGACCTACGTCTTTTATTGTATCTACTGGCGACCTACGTCTTTTATTGTATCTACTGGCGACATTTAAGAATTTAACATTAATATATATATTTCTTTCTATGTTTTATAGATACTAATGGTCAATGTGCCGAAAAGCGCAAAACAAATTCCCCCCCCCCCCTAGAGACGCGAATTTAATTATATGAATAGAAGAAAAGAAGGAGGAGGAATGAGAAGAAGAGGAGGAGGAGAAGGAGGAAGAGGCCGTGGAAAAACAATAGTTTTTAATTATAATTTTTAAATGTTCTTTTTTTAAATATATAAGTATTGTTTTATAAATATATAAGTATTTTTTTATAAATATATATAAGTATAAAAGTCTGATTATTTTATTTTATTTTATTTTAGTTATTTTATTATTTTATTATTTTAAGTATATAAAATGTAATTTTATTATTTTATTTTAAATATATAAAAAGTATATAAAATAGTTTTGCCATAAAAGTGTTAAAGTGATTTTTTTTAAATTATGTATTGATTTGTTTTTTATATACATACATATATATATATATATGTATATATATATATATATATATATATATGTATATATATATATATATATGTATTTATATATATGTATTTATATATATGTATATATTTATGTATAATATTGTTTTTTTTATTCTATTCATTTTTAATTATACTGATTTTGTATTATGTAATAAATAATAAATCAATTTATATATGTAGCACTATAATTTTTAAATCCTTATTATCTTTGACAAAAAGTGTAATTTTTAAAAAGATAAAACATTGTTCTAATATCAATATTTTTATGATTAATGTTTTAAATTATTTTTTAACGTTAATTAATAAATAATCTTATTGTATTTAAATTTTAAAAATAAATATAGAAATTTAAGCATGAGGCAATTATTTTTGCTTTAATTAAAATTATTTTGAAACTAATTAATTATATTTAAATTAATGTACAGGGTGCTACCGCAACACACACATCAGTAAGTTGGGTTGCCTATCTGCCTATCGGCAGGGGCATTCTTTACTGAGCTCGCAGAATAAAGTCAGAATGCAAATCGGATGGAAATAAGGAAAGAGAAATCGGCTTTTACCACTCTGGTATAGTGTATAATTGTAATATTTAATAATATAAATAATATAACACAGATAAAATATCATGAACAAATTTAAACAAAAAATCTTTTTTTCTCGCAATGTTTATAACAAATGTTTGATACAATCTTCATTTTGTTCTAAACATAGAGCAATCCTGCGAATGAAATTTTCTCTCACTCGTTCAAGAATAACAGGAGTGATCTCTGCACACGCGTTACGAATTTTGTTCTGAAGATCTTCCGGATTTTCCGGCAGAGTTTGGTATATTTTATTCTTTAAGAAGCCCCACGCAAAAAAATCCATGGGCGTGAGATCCGGAGAGCGTGGTGGCCATTCCTGAGGATCATGAAGTCCGATCCATCTTCCAGGAAATTTTTCATTCAGGATGTTTCTCGCCAAAAGAGAAGTGTGAGCGGGATGTCCATCCTGTTGGAACATCATTTCCAACCTATTAGCCAGTGGCACATCCTCAAAAAGTTCGTCGAGCCGATGAAGTAGAAAATTTGCATAATAATGTGCATTCACATTGCCCTGGATAAATTCAGGACCGATGATGTGATCCCCTATAATTCCGAGCCACACATTCACAGTCAATCTGCCCTGAATGTTTGTTACTTTTACACATTGTGGATTGTGTTCCGCATAGTGATGCTCATTGTGTCTGTTTATGCATCCATCACTTCCAAAAATTGCTTCGTCAGACCAAAGGATGTTTTTTAAAAATGGATCATTTCCGGCACCATTGAAATTTACCTACATAAAATAAGTAATTTAGTATGAAATTAATGATACAACTTGGTAAACGTCAATAACGTCTAATATGTTACAACAAAAGAACAGAAAATAAATTTTTAAACAAACTTACGTGTTCAATAAGCCATTCGCAAAAATTTAAACGTCGTTGCAAATAATTAAATCTTATTATAAATAAGAATCATTATAAATAAAAACTCGATCGTTATCTGTTTGAGAGAAATTAATGGCGTGAAAATCATAGTTGAGGAATTACAATAGAACCTATCGAAAGAAATAATTATTCGTATGACGAATTGACGGACATGATTCTTATTTATGGCGAGTGTCAAAAGAATCAAAGGCAAGCGGCTGCACTTTACGCTCAAAGATTTCCGGACAGACGACATCCGAATCACGGTTTGTTTCATCGTCTTTGTGAGAGGTTAAAAACAAATGGAGCATTTTACAAATCCAGCAGACCTATCCATGTTCCGCAGAGGGAACAGGAGGCAATTGATGCTGTTCAAAATGCTATTATGGCAAATCCTCATACAAGCACAAGAGTAATTGCCACAGATTTAAACATGAACCATATTACCGTTCACAAAATTATTAAACATTCTCTGGGTATGCATCCATTTAAACGGCATACAACACAGAGACTTACACCTCGTGATATGCAACGACGTTTAAATTTTTGCGAATGGCTTATTGAACACGTAAGTTTGTTTGAAAATTTATTTTCTGTTCTTTTGTTGCAACATATCAGACGTTATTGACGTTTACCAAGATGTGTCATTAATTTCATACTAAATTACTTATTTTATGTAGGTAAATTTCAATGATGCCGAAAATGATCCATTTTTAAAAAACATCCTTTGGTCTGACGAAGCAATTTTTGAAAGTGATGGATGCATAAACATACACAATGAGCATCACTATGCGGGACACAATTTACATTGTGTAAAAGTAACAAACATTCAGGGCAGATGGACTATAAATGTGTGGCTCGGAATTATAGGGGATCACATCATCGGTCCTGAATTTATCCAGGGCAATGTGAATGCACATTATTATGCAAATTTTCTACTTCATCGGCTCGACGAACTTTTTGAGGATGTGCCACTGGCTAATAGGTTGGAAATGATGTTCCAACAGGATGGACATCCCGCCCACACTTCTCTTTTGGCGAGAAACATCCTGAATGAAAAATTTCCTGGAAGATGGATCGGACTTCATGATCCTCAGGAATGGCCACCACGCTCTCCGGATCTCACGCCCATGGATTATTTTGCGTGGGGCTTCTTAAAGAATAAAATATACCAAACTCTGCCGGAAAATCCGGAAGATCTTCAGAACAAAATTCGTAACGCGTGTGCAGAGATCACTCCTGTTATTCTTGAACGAGTGAGAGAAAATTTCATTCGCAGGATTGCTCTATGTTTAGAACAAAATGGAGATTGTATCGAACATTTGTTATAAACATTGCGAGAAAAAAAGATTTTTGGTTTAAATTTGTTCATAATATTTTATCTGTGTTATGTTATTTATATTATTAAATATTACGATTATACACTATACCAGAGTGGTAAAAGCCGATTTCTCTTTCCTTATTTCCATCGGATTTGCATTCTGACTTTATTCTGCGAGCTCAGTAAAGAATGCTCCTGCCGATAGGCAGATAGGCAACCCAATTTACTGATGTGTATGTTGCGGAAGCACCCTGTACTTATAAGATCGTTTATTCTACACATACACACACACATAGAGCTTTATTCTGTATACAGATTTTCTGAGTCAATGCAGTTTCTTTATAAATAGATTTCTTTATATTATATATATGAAATATATGTGTGTGTGTGTGTGTGTGTGTGTGTGTATGCGCGTGTGTGCGTGTGCGTGTGCGTGCCCGCGTGTGTGTGTATGTGTGTAATAGAGAATTGCAATAATTAAAATCCCAATTATTTTTGCACAATTTATCAATATAAATACTAGTATTATTAAAAATATGAATAATGTCAACATTTTTCTATTTAAGAGTAATGATATGCGACAATTACGCAACCGTACTTAGGCTGTAATAAATTATAAATATTAATGAAATGGCATAACATAATTAATTAAAGCTTGGTATATTAATAGACAGATACATTAACATGTAAGTGATATCGTAAGTGCTAAAATATGTTAAAGTTTCTATTGATAATGATAAAAATTATAGCTTATTTTAGTGCTTCGTTAATATATTGGAAGTAGCGGGATATAATTAATGAAGTATTACGATGTTGCTAATGAAGTAAAATAAGGGGATAATAATAGAACAATGGTGCTTCACGGATATCAGGATCCTGCTTCTTCGAGTAGAAGTTCCGGTTGAACTTCTGTTTCGGGATCTTCTTCATAAACAAAAAGGTGGATAATATTTTGTGCATTAACGTTGAATAAGAGAAACGCGTTATCGTTAGAATGATGTTCCGTAAGAACGGTCATGAATCATACATATGATGTGAAACACTTGTCGCAATTTAAAATAGAGCGTACGTGTATCAATTCAATACCGCATTCTTGACATTTACGCGGGTTTATATTACCGTCGACAAGCAAGTGATCTGCTGTCAGGATAAAGTTTTCCGGTCTTTTGTGCTTGTAATATTCCATGCAAATTTTGTTGTCGTCGATTTCTAATTCGTAAGTTAGTATAACCAAACACCTTATGTCGTATTTTCTCTGACATACAGTTACAATAATATTTTCTAAGTAGAGAATAAGACGCATATTTTCCAGATATTTTTATTGGATAGGATCAACTTCGGATAAGCAATATACAATAATGCAATCGGATTTCGATGGGAAAAACATAAAGACTTTTTTGAAAAACGAAGACAATATATGCTTCTGCCCATACAAACTATTAGAATCAGATTCCTTCATGCAGATTGACAACACGAATATTGACAAGCCGCTAATATACTGGACGTCGAAAGATCGCTTATTCGCAGCGGACATTTATAGTTGTAGGTGTAAACAGATTTTAAGCACTGGAAATAAAACGAATTTCGATTATTTGACACTTGACAAGATAAACATTTACTTGTACAGTGAATACGAACAACAAATCTATATTTAAAAAGAGTATGCTCTTCTCAAAAGCAAAGAAAACGCATTTAAATATATCAAAAAAGTACGTATCTCTTTAATATCTCATATATATCAAGCCTTATCTCTTGATAAATCTTTACAAGCATATCCCACTGCGATATGTCTCACACCTAACATCAAAGTGATCATGTTGAAGATGTTGATAACCGCGAACAGTATCGTCGTAAGGCTTCCGGAGCCGGTTCTCAATGATGGATGCGAGAAGTACAACTTAGCTACCACTATATATACCATCTCCGTAAGTTATTTGACATGTTTGGACAATGACAAACTTAACAAGTTGCAGGAATTCAATGTGCAGACGTGCGAACGGCGTTACAAAATTCAGAATTTAATGCCGTTTACAGAATACACGCTGAAGCTGGCACTGAGCAATTTCTACGTCGACAACTTATCGATGGACTTGCAATATGACGTGGGTGTTAAACTGACAACTACCCCGGGCAAACTCAGCGTGCCGGAAGATGTGACGATTCAAGTTCTAACTACTGTGGCGATAGTATATTGGACGCCACCTAAGAAACTAAATTGCGTGATAATGAACTACGAGGTGTATTGGATGCTAGTTCTTTTTCCAAATAACACGCAAAAAATAACTTATCAACACTACAAACAACTTATCAATCAGTCCGAACGTACGGTAAATGACAAGTATTTTATGACAATCCGGCCGCTGCTGCCAAAACAAAAATACTTGATATACGTGGGTGTATATCCAGTCAACTTCACCAATTTCATCACTGACAGTTTGATTAAAATAGTCTACATGTCGGAACCGAATAATTAAATTTTGAGCATAGTCAGTACAAACGGTGAATATCTCGTGGATCTAGTGTATTTCTAGCGTATTTCTAGTGTCAATCTGACGACCCATACTGGATTTGGTTACACACTAAAATATAAATATCAAATATAAAAATCATGGGATGCAGGAATAGCACTGAGGTGATTAATGACAAAATAACATTTTATATAGAAAATTTACTCTCGCGAACTCTATACAAATTCCGTTTGATCCTGAGGTACCCCAAGCACATAAAAGACTTTATATGGCCGCCTGATGAAAGATTTACTTTTAAAACGATTGGTAAGCAAATGAAGACATTATGATATTATGTGTTTACTTTAAGAATGTTTTAACAAATTTTTTAAATTAGAAATTAAATAATGAAGTTTTAATTAAAAATATGTTTTAGAATAAAACGAAGAATATTAAAGTGTACTCTTGTGTAACAAAGGTAATTTTCCGAACGCTCCTGGGCTACCTACGGTAACAAAACTTCCAAATTTCACGTATTATTTAAACTGGAAACCTGCGCAAGCTCACGATTCACAAGTGACGTATCGACTGGGTCGAAGGGTTTAATCGTTGAAGATAATTACACAGAAGGCAATCAAGTCGACAAAGACAAACATTGGACTTTATATTATAACGGAACAGATAATTATTGGATAATTTCTAGAAATATGAATCAGAAATATCAATTTTGCGTGCAGGCTGAAAACGCTTACGGTGTTGGAGTACGGAGTGATTTAAACACGATCGTTGATTTAACAGAATCGGTCGAAATATCAGCTATGCAATATCTACCATACCTATACAATTATCTACCATTAATGTTAAGCCTTGCTATTACCCTTGTTATCTGTAATGTTTACTATTTTTACTGTTGTAAGTATATTTGATATAAATTTCGAAATTTTTGATTGCATTATATTATATTTTAATTGCATATTATATTAGATTTGATGTATATAGAGAGTTTTTGAAAAGTTAGATTACTTGTTGAAAATTATTTAAATTTCGCAGTGCATAATATTAGATAAGTATATTATAACGTTTTTTTATCTAACAGCATACCGAGCCTACAACGCCAAGCAAGTAAGAAAATAATTCCGTCTTCAATAATAACCCATATGGAATCAACTCCAAACAAAACATCTTCCGAAAACATTCAATTCAAGGCACCTAGGTTGTTATATAATTTGGACGAATTTGCACTTACCATAATCGAAAAAAAGCAAATTACTCTAGGAAAGCTTCTAGGCAGCGGCGCATTCGGAAAGGTAAAAACTCTTAATTTCTTATTACTTAAATATATCCTCGTAGACTTTCCTTAATTTTTTAATCAGAAAATTTTGATGTAACACATTTTTAATAAAAATAATAGCAAAAATCAAAATTTTGCATAGAAAATTAATTAATATAAATATTTTTAACATGCGTTTTATCGATTTGTGTTCATTATGAAATATTTCGCAGGTATATCAAGAAACCGTCAGAGATTTCGAAAGATCGGACACAACGCCTGTCGCCATAAAGATACTACAAAAAAAGCTACCTGGAGAAAAAGAATGAAATTCTTGGAAGAGGCCAAGCTTATGAGCGACTTTCGTCACATACATGTACTAAGGGGGTAAAATTTGCCAAATGTACCCGCCTAAAATTTTTTTACTCCAATTTTATTGAAATTCTACCAGATGGTAGTGTTAGTGGACTTCTTTGAATCCTGCAAAGGAGGTGCAGCCAGTGCAACGGGTTGTCAAGATAAAGGAGCCCGAATTTTTGACGTTTCTCCCCGACCACTCATTTTCAAATATACGTAACTCCTGTTATACACTTATCCAATTTGACTTTGTTATATAGATTTTGAAAAGGTCTTTTAATAGGGTCTTTTAATAAGGTTTACAGTGAAAATAATCATTTTGTGGTAAAAAAAATTGTACCTTAATTTTTCAGTTTAAAAAACTTTTTTGAGTTTTTCTCAAAATGCAACCCTTTTGATTTTTTTTTAAATGAACTAAAAAGAAAGCTTGACTTTTTCTCTTGAAAATCATGTAAAAACGTAAGTGGGGCAAAAAATATTGGTTGAGTTACAGAAGGTCGTATGAGCGCGAGTGCCGCTCGTCAACTACCCGCAGCGCTACCACAGGAGTGCTGCTGTGTCTGATTGATTCCAATACTTGAGAAACATTATTTTTCTCTTTCTATCTGATACAAATTCAATTTTATTTTTATTTTTCGAAAAATAAAATACTCCTAAAAAATATTCAATTAAATTAAAAATTAATAGAAAAATTAAAAATTGGAAATTGGTACAATAAATAAAAATGTTTACAAAAATTAAAAATTAATACAAATAAAAATTAAAAAATTTTAATTACACAAACTTGGCGCTGCTAAATTTCAAAATATATATTAACTTCTAACAAATAAAAAATTTTATTTAGATTTAAATTTATAGAACTATATTTAATTTTGTTACATCAATAACTGCAATGTGAATACATATTTAAGAATATGCTAATTGTAACATAGTGTTTAGTTTAGCAGCGCCAAGTTTTTTTATTAAAATTTTTTAATTTTTTTTATTTGTATTAATTTGTAATTTTTAAAAAATTATTAATTTTTTGTATTAATTTCTAATTTTTAATTTAATTTAATATTTTTTAATTAATATATTTAAACGTTTATATTTTTAATTGGCGCAATTTTCTTTAACATTATAATTTTTATAGGTTAAAATAACACTATTTTGTAAATAAATATAACAGTTTTTCTTAACTGGTGCGTGTACTTGGCGCTTTTTTTTACTTTTTTTTTAAAAAGGTAAGTTTTAATATTTGATACGGCGAGTCAGTCTGGGCTAGTGATCAATTGGAATGAATGGCAATTTTTAAAGACAAAGGTAGAATTTTTGGGACATGTAGTAGAATCGAGTAGCGTTCGACCGTCGGAGACGAAGACAGACGCGGTTACGAGATTCCCCGAACCAAAGAACGTTAAAAGTTCAGAGTTTTTTGGGTTTGTCCTGCTATTTTCAGAAATTTATCTGTAATTATTTATTGATTGCGCGGCCTTTATCGAGTCTATTGAAAAAACATACCGTATTCCGCTTTGAAAAGAAAGAAAAAAATGCGTTTAGTGAGTTGAAAACGGCCTTGGAGCAAACCCGTTTTAAAATTGTATAAAATAAATGCAAGTACCGAACTCCATACCGATGCGTCTCAAAGTATAGTTATCGCACTATCTATTTTATTACAGCGTGACAATAATCTATTGCATCCCGTATATTATGCAAGCGGTCGTACAACTCCAGCGGAGGAGAAATATATTAGTTATGAGCTTGAAGTGCTTGCGTTTATAAAATCTTTAAAGAAATTCCGCGTTCATTTAATAGGTATATCTTTTAAAATAATGACAGATTGTAAAGCGTTTAGTCTAACCATGAGTGAAAAAGATTTATGCGTGCGAGTAGCAAGATGGACTCTACAGTTAGAGGAATTCAATTATACTATCGAACATTGTCCCGGAAAAGCGATGATGCACGTAGACGCGCTAAGCAGGAATCCGTTACCCGTGTGTATGTCGAGTGAGTGCGAAGACAGTATAGCGTCGCGAATTCGAAGGGCTCAGCGTGAGGACGTCCACCTACGAGAAATAATTAGGCTGACCGAGGCAGGAAAAGCCGATGGTTTTGTAATGAGAGCAGGACTTTTATTTAAATTAATTAATGACGAAGAGCGAATGGAGGTTCCGCGATCAATGCATTCGCAGATTATTAGACGTATACACAAGGGGCATTTATCGGCGGTTAAAACCGAGCATATAGTCGCAAAAAGTATTGGATACGGGATTTGAAAACGAAGGTCGAGAGAGTGGTTCGTAGCTGTGTGCCATGCATTCTGGCCGAAAGAAAGTATGACAAAAGGGAGGGATTATTGCATCCTATTGAAAAGGATGAAACTCCTCTAGAAACGTTCCATTTCGATCACTTGGGACCGCTCCCTTCGACGCGTAAAAAATACCGATATACAGGGTGTAGAAAAAAACAATTGTTTTTAAGAAAAAGTATGTAATTTGCAATTAGCAGCTACATATTTTTTTTAAATTATGTTATTTCAATTGATTTCTCTAATTATTTTGTGCATAAAAGTATTAAGGCAAGATCATCGAAAAATGAATATTTTACGAAATATTTCATAGTTTTTGTAACATTATGTATAATTGAAGTATAAAATATCTCGTAAATTGTTCACTTTTTGACCATTCTACCCTTATAACTTTTTATGCATAATAATGCGAGGAATCGATTTATATAAAAAAATAGAGTGATTCTACTTACAAAATTCAGGGTGACCTTGTTCTGACTTTGGCGACGCCACCCAAGGTCAAACTGATAAGATCAGTAAATACAATTTTTTAAACCTTTCAACTTTTGTCTGAAATATTTTTTCATAAAACTTATATTTTTTGAGATATTTCATTGTCCCGGTACTTTTTATACACCCTGTATATTGGTCAGTAGACGCTTTCACCAAGTTTGTCTGGCTTTATGCGGTCAGAATCACTAACACTGCGGAGGTTTTGGCTTGCCTAATGAGAGTCGCATATTTTTGAGAATCCGAGGAAGATTATTTCGGACCGCGATTCGGCATTTATGTCCAACGATCTCCGGGAATATTGCAGAGCAGAAGGAGTGCAACATATCCTTATCACGGTATGCCCAGAGCCAATGGACAGGTCGAGAGGATAAATCGGACAGTAATTCAAATGCTGACGAAGTTGTCTCTTCCTCGACCGGAGGAATGGCATAGGCACTTGGATACAGCGTAGAAATATTTAAATGCCACACCACATAGAAGTATCGGGACGACACCCTTTAACCTACTTTTCGGGACAATGTCGACGAATTGACGACGGATGAAGAAATCAAAAATATCTGAGGACAGATAGCGCAGAATGGCCGAATGTAGGAATTCTTCAGGTTTAATGTGCCTGATCGTGTTTGCGTTAGATTTATTATCGTATTCGTTATTGTTTTTATTATCGTGATTATTATTGTATTTATTATTGAGTTTGCGAATATTTATTATTGAAAAGGCGCGTCCTTGTCGCGCGCGACGGTTAATCGTGCGCTTTCTTAGCGACGATTATTGAGCATCTCGTCAGCTGATTGGGCCATGTAAGATGTACAGAGGATATAATTGTCTCATGAGGGCCCGACAGCAGGGAGAGCTCCGAATTTAGCGAAATAGAAAAGAAGTGCGCCGATTCTCGCAAAGATAGACCCACAGATAATACTCTCGTGTATTCGTACTTGGAATAAATTCAAGTTATATTGCTAAGTAGAGAAAATAAGACTGAGTGACTTTCTTTTTCTTCTATTTTTTATAATTCAAACCTGTAGTCCTACAATATATATTGTGACCGTGATTATTTTATTAAATAAGTAAACAGGTAATTAATCAAGGGGTCGTTATTAGTGACTCGCGGCACACCTTTGGCGCGATATACGGAAAACCGACCGGTACGTTAAGCGAGAAATTTACATAAAAGTTGGGCGCCAGGCGCGAAAATCCGCGCCGCCGAAAACAAACTTTAAGAAAGTCACGAATGCAGCATCGGTCGAAAATCGCGACGGAAAATACGCGGCTACTCAGGCAACGAAAATGGTAGAGGGGGTGGTCCTTTCGGGCGGGACGGGAGAGAATCGAGAGAGGCACGAATAAATGAAGTACAAAGAAATAAATTGAGGAGAATATGATGTATTGAATAGTCAGTGTAAGAAGAATAATATGATTGCAAAATTAATACTGAAGAGAACGGTTATGACAAATAGTAGTAAGAAGTATAATTGAGAGATGATAGTGAAAAGAATCTTGTAAAAGAAACAATAGTAGGAAGAGATATAATTCATAATAATCGGGCCTGATGTTTATCGGCCGGACGGCTTTTCGCGATCGAGCGCAAGGGTGTCGGGTTTCACGCGCGAGCCGAAAGTCAATTCTCCGGCGGATATGATTTTACCGCGACTCGAGGCTTATCCGGGCCTCGGCAGCGAAGAAAATTATTCCTTAGGCCGACAATTAACTTGCGCTCGCCCGCGTGGAATACCTAGTAATCACAATATCAAAAGAAATATATAAAGGCGCTTCGTAGCAGCCGTATTCACCGCAATAATAATATTCCGAAAGATAATCAATTAACCTCGCGGTACAACTCGTATATTTAATCGGAATTATACTCTAATAATACGACCTTAACGGCATCGACAGATTATACAGTGTGATAACGCGGAGAATAACAATCTCGCGGATTTCCGCGAATATTCGCAATCGACGACAGAAGTACAATATATTACGCGACATATACAATTTCGATAACGCGTAGGACAAAAGAACAGACAACATTAGATACACGCAATAGACAAAGCGGTTTCGTGTACGAGCTCGCTATACACCAAAAATTATTCAATCACGATAAAGACAATGAATTAGATACGAAAGCGATAATTATTGACTGTCGGCGGCAAATGATCTCGGGAGAGAGAGTACTCATGCGGATCCTTTGGCTCAGATGAGTCGGTTCGCCGATCGACCGCGTAATTACTCGAAACGACAAGAATTGCGGAAATTAAATACAAGACCTTACTTACGACAGCGATGAATCAATGGCGCGACTCATCTGAACCTTACTCTTTACTTGGTGGCTTCACAATTAGGCGACGTCGGTCTCACCGGTAATATCTCTTCGTAGATTCGTTTTCAAAACGCAGCGAAAAATAGGCCTCCGCTCTGTACGCCAGTCCGCCGAAAAGTGACGAACGGAAGGCCCGCAGGAGACACGCCGGCACATTAATTTTTGATAATGCCACGTGTGACGCTCCCGGATTACGCAGGGCCGTGGCGCGGCCTTGGTGATCCTCGCGGCCTTCGCTCCTTGAATTTCAGGCCCCCGATTTTCTTGTCCGCTTTCCTTCTCCTCCAGGCTCCGGAAAACGTCTCTTGTGGCAGTATACGGACGTACCCGTCCCTTCTTGTCCTTTATTTGCAGAATGTTTTTCCGATCGATTTCCTCTTCGATCGTTCTTCATAATGCCAGGAAATTCGGGCCCGCGTATCGGGCACAGTGCCGTCTCTCCGATTCGGGGCTCGCACGCTTCTCGCGCACGAGTGGCCTTTTCCTGGGATGCTTCCTCAGAACCTGTGAAGTGCAATGATTTAAAAGACGGCAGCTTCGGTTCTGTTATCTAGTGCAGTAACTCGGTTTAATTTTGTGATTCTTACCGGGCGTGCTCCTTGTTGCGATGTCGGGACCTCCCCTCGTCCTCGATGTTCATTGTGCTCTCCTTTTCGTCACCGGATGAGATCCCGCCGACCGTATGTGTTTGCCACCGTAATCTTACGCTAATTTCTCTAAATACTACACGGTAAAAATGGCGAAAATCGCGGGATCGCGTCCGATCCCGCGCTCAGGCCGCGCTCTCTCTCCCTAAATCGAGAGAGCGGAGGTCCGCGCGACCGATCCCGGCCGGGCGTATCAACCCTTGTGACAGACGTACAAAACGTCACGTCACAATATATATATATATATATACATATATTGTGACGTGACGTTTTGTACGTCACGTCACTCGCTCTTTCCCGCTCTTTCTCGTTTTCTCTTTTTTTCTTGCTCTCTTTCTCTCTCCTTCTTTATCCATTCATCACGCTCTTTGTCGCGCAATTCGATATTGCTTGTTGAGTTAGAAGTATACACAGTACACGAATAAAATAAATAAATATTCTTTGCTATATAATGATAAAAAATTAATTGGATCAATTGTAGGAAATTCATAATTTCGTTACAATTCTTGCTATCATTAACAACATACGATTAAATGTCTATGACTGAAAATTATTGTAGTTATTTATCGTATTATTACCGTATTATTACTGTAAAGGACAATTATTTGCTGTAGAGTTCTCGTGTGTATACATATATATAATATATACACAATATACACATATATACACAAAATTTATTTTAAATGATTGCGGTGTTTTTGACGCAACATTTTTGAGGTGACAGCATGTGTTAGTTTTGTTGTTCGTGTAATAACTCACCCTGTGTAACGTGTGTTGGTGATGGTATATTGTGTTTGTCCGTATCATCGTGATGTAAAATGTCAAACTTTGTTTGCATAATTGTCATATTGTTAAAGTATTAAAAATTCTTGTCAAATGATAAAACTAGTCAAATTTTGAGTTATATATATTGTAAGAATATTTGAATATGTCAATAAACTTAACATTTTAGTATTGTTGACTATGGACATTCGATACACAGTTCCGTCCGTTCCGTCTTAAAGAATCTTGTAACTCTTTTTATATAATAATAAAGTTAATTACTTTGAAAACACCCATAATTGCTCGTTATATAAGCTTAATTCTTACCAATCTATTTGTTTTATAACACGAGCTTATCTATTATAATATTGTTAATATTTATTAATACATATTATATTTATTATTAATTAATATTAATATTTATTTAAAAATATTAATATTTATTAATATTTTTAAATATTTAATATTTATTTATTAATAGAAGAAATGCCCCCGGCTCAGCCACGTTTCTTAAAGGAAAAAAAAGGAAAGGATGACAGCTCGATATTGGAGCAAACGAGACGCCGATAGAGACAGCGCGGTGTCATATAGCTTTCTCACTCGCACTCTCTCCATTCGAGCGTCGAGTGAATGAAACGGCTATATAAACACCACTAACTGGCATCACGTCTTGCATTGTTTTCTCTCTCGATCATGCGATTTGCGAAAAGGATACAATATCGGAGTGGTTAGCACCAATTTCTCCTTCGCTGCTTGATCTCCTCCGCGCTTCAAGTGACACATATGTCGCGCTTCGTGTGTATGCGTGTGACGCTCTCGACTGTCATACACATACGTATACCTTTACCGAGGGATACCATTCCTGCCGGTGTCTGTACATGTATATGCATGTAGCGCGCACTATATTTCTTTGCATGTTTATGTACGTGTATAGTACGTGTAGGGCGGTGGTGACGTTTCTTAATAATAAAACGACGATGAAAATTTCTACATTTCGACTTTGCGTCGTAATATCTTTGTTCATAGAACATGTAGAGCAAAAATAAAGACACTCTTATTATATAATTCAAACCCAAGCTATCGATTAAGCTTATCTAAAATTCGATCGGTTAAGCCGTTATTCAGAACTGATAATCTGATACTCTCAACTGTCCGGCTCGTGTATAGATACCCGGGGTGCCTCGCTGTTGCTGCGCGTAATTTGGCGCGAGACACTACCGTGTCTCTTGATACGTCATGGGATGGATATATGTACTTATGCCACAGTATGATTATGCTTTAATATGTTATTCACAATATATTTTGTATAGTATGTAGCTTTAAGATTGTGTTTCATAAAATTTTTATAAAATTGAATTCTTTAAATACGTTTTTTTAGTTTATTTTCAATTTATTATTTTATTATTTTTATTGTACTAAATTATTTTATTTAATTTTATTTTTAATAAATATTATTTTGTTCTTTAAATGCAAATTGTTTTGTTTTATTTTGTTTTGTTTTTAACTTAATATTTTCAAATCTATTATCAACGTATGAATATAACTTTAACAATTTTTGCGGAATAATAAAGATAATACTTTTGAAGATTACTTTTATTTATGTACACATTTTTTATTTTACTAATAAAATAATTTTTATAATTATAAAAAGCGACGCGATAAAAAGCAAAGTAGCGATTTCTATGTTGCGCGCGAATAACGAGACAACGTACATAGACAATTTGCGCATATAGCCAGTCCTTCCCGATGTCGGCGATTACATTTTTCCGTGATAAAAGCTGCGGGAAACTTCGATCGAGAATAGCGTTTTCGACGATGCGCGTATCGGACGAAGCGGATGCATAATCATCGTGTAAACTCGCAGAACGACCGCCGATTTTATTCGTTATTTGCACGACGACGGGTTTCTCTCGCTTTCCACTACCGTGCTGCATTTTACGGCCGCGTACGTAGCACTTTGATGAAATAGACGAACACTGTTACAAGGTTGTTGATTTTTTTTTCAGCCTTGAAGAGTATGGGCGTTACATAGATCACATGCCTTTATTACGGTCGTCATATACAATATATTTTTTTTATTAAAGAGAGAGGAAGAGAACTCTAAAATATCATAATTTAGAAGAAAATAATAATAATTAACACACTTTTTTTCGAGAAATTTTTCGCTAAAAACAAATTTCAAAAATACCACAAGTGACGTAGAATAGTGTATAAACATCTGTATTTGCTACACGGTTCCTACTGGCTTAAATAATTCTTCACTCAGAAAATTTTCCTTTCCATATCAGGTTTTTCATCGAAATAAAAAAAATTTTTTTCTGAATACATACACATAAACATGTATCCGTTTCTAAAACAATGTTATAATACAAATTTTAACATTTTATTAATAATATTAGGTAATCAAATATATTAATGTGTGCATATCGAACATTTTCGATTATTCGAATCGAGTTAGATTCATAAATGAATAGCATCTTTTTAATTCTGCAAATGGATCACTAGCCAATAAATTGATCGAATGTCAATATTTAAAGAAAGTTGAAATATTGCGTATTTATTAAACGTTTATATATCAAAAGAAATGTTTAAGACTTGAGGTATCTATTATAATGCGCGTACATCATACATTTAAAGAAGTGTACCTCTAATTGTCTGGAATGTATCATAAGCAATTTTCTGTTTAAAAGACATTCGAGATAACGCACATGCGGATGACGTATCAATGGGGAAAGTGTTGCATTATCTGTTCAAATCAAATTACAACAAAGCCCAGAAGGGCAAACCGAGCGGCCGAACCTTCGTACAACCGCGAAAGCGTGCGGGAAAGTTTTCCAGAGATTCGAAGTGTTTTTCTCTCGAGAGTATATTCGCGCGGCAAAGTCCGATCGTCGAGCGAACACGCAGAAAAGTTGGAAGACGAAAAGGCGCGTATGTGCGCGGAAGTATGTATATGGATCTGTACAAAGTGCATGCACGCACACACGTACAAGGTGAAAGAGTGCGGTCAAATTTCTCCCTTTTTTCCACCACCTTTAATTGAGCTAAATAATGGCTTAAATGAAATTTTATGTCTAGTAAATTAATCCTAAAAAATATGTTAAAGCGAGCAAGCATTCCAAAAAAATAAGCGATTCAAATTAGCAACAGATGGCGAAAAATAACAGTCGAACTTTTCATTAAAATGTGCTTGTTCAAGCAAATTTTATGCTTCAAATGTAAAAGTTCTATTTCTTTTTTTTTTATTCGATTTGTAGTAATTTTAAGTGTCGCCATCTGTTGCTGACGAATTTTTTGGATCGCTTATTTTTTTTGGAACGTTTGCTCGCCTCAACATAATATGTATTTCTAAGGGTTAATCCACTAGTCATAAACTTGAAATGATTTAAGTCATCATTTAGCTAAATTGGAGGTGGTGAAAAAAGGAAAGATTTTTGTATGATACTGGCCGCACTCTTTATTTCTGATTTAATTTAGGAAACTGACAAGGGGAATGCGCGGACTTGGGGTCACCGAATTGAAGAAGGTTTTTATATAGTATAATACTCTACCAGAAGAGTACTTGAGCAAAGGGATAGGACTCAACGCTCAGCCATTTCCGAGAAAAATCGATTTAAACAATATGGTATTCTCTATATACCGGCTCCTTTATACCAATTAATAACAAGAAAGCGGCGTAGCTCGGGCACTAAGCCCGTGGCTACCACGCTACCGACCCGGGTTCAATCCATGTCTCTCGCACTTTTTTTCTCATTTTTTAATTTTTAATTTTTTTCTTTTTTCATGTAAAATAAAGTTAATTTAACCAACAATTGTTTTTTTTTAATTTGCACTTTCGAAAAACAAGTTTTTTTTTTAATTTACTAACGAAACTGGACATAATTTTTATTCAACTTACAATCTAATTATTTTATACATTCTACCCAATATAAAATAAAGGAAATAAAACGCCACTATTATAGTTGCAATTAATTATAGTTTTAATTTAATTATAATAATCGGACAGGATCTCGAGGGATCGGACAGGATAGAATATCGTTGTATAGGAATATACGTTACAATAGGGAAGTAATCTGGAAGAAACCGTTAGCAGTTACCTGGTAAGATCAGGTATACAAATATTATAGTCGGAGCAGTATAACGAAGTTCAGTGAAAAATCATGCACCAAACAAAATTATGATGAATGAAATATTTTTTGTATTAAATTATAACTATGTTCAAATAGTGGCGTTTTATTTCCTTTATTTTATATCGGGTAGAATGTATAAAATAATAACATTGTTGAAATGACTGAGCGTTGCGTCCTATCCCTTTGCTCAAGTACTCTTCTGGTAGAGTACTATACTATATAAAAATCTTTTTCAATTCGGTGACTCCAAATCCTTTCCTTGTGAGATTAGATTAAAGAACGTGTAACTTGCGCGGTCAGAAAACGACACGTACGAACTTATCTCTGAGCGAATGCTTCCGCCGTTCGATTTTCAAAATTCTTTACGTGGATTTGCTAAATAATAACTTATCGAAGAAATATATACATAGATAGGGGAAGCGGGCTAATTGAGAGCCAGGCGATCGAAAATCGGTGCTCTAATCATATATTCTAACGTACCGCTTTCGCGAGACAACTCGGTATAGCTCGGTCGGGATCAGGGCTCGTGAAAGGGGTGCGAGACAAGCAGACGTGATTTCGTGTTAAAAAAGATGTTTATTAGATTAACTTTAGAGTGCATGTATAAGTGTTTGATGTGTATGTGTTGTCGCGTAAATGTGTAGTGTGTTTGTGTGTGCATGTATGTATATACGTATGTGAGTGGTTTGAATGTTCGAGTATGTGCAGATGCGTATGAACGGACGAAGACGTGCGGATATACGGACAGTATAACCGTGTACGAGCGTACGGATGCGAGCATGTACAAATGCGTATGAGCGGACGGATACGTGCGAATATACGGAAAGTATAACAGTGTACGAGCGTACGGGTGCGAGTATGTACAGATGCGTATGAGCGGACGGATACGTGCGAATATACGGAAAGTACAACAATGTACGAGTGTACGGATGAGAGTATGCACGGATGCGTATGAGCTATTTACAATGCATATGTGCAGGCGGGTGCAGCGAGTGTGAATGAATATATTTACGACAATTGTGAGTTATGATCGACGGTATGTATGTAGGCGTATGTCGGCGCGGTCGGTGTAGCGGGTGGCGTATTTAGACGCGTTTTTATATCCGTGATCTATTTATAACTATCGCGTGTCTGGCATCGCGTCACAATAGATTCGGCTGATAGCCTGTCTGCGTAGCGGGAGCGAGAGAGAGAGAGCGCACGGTATATGAAAGCGCTCGAGGCGCGAGAGCGCCGGTAGACGGGAACACCCGTCGAAGGCTGGGAACTTCCAACCCCCAGGCTTGGCCGACGCAAGGCTTACACGGATCTGTGAGTTGCCGAGAACGCTCGGCGGAGACCGGGTGTGCCCGACCCCGTTGAACTCGGTATATTGCAGGTAACGGAAGGAGGTTCTCTCGAAGATGCCGAGAACGCACGACCCGTTTTCTCTCTCTCGAGGAACTGCTGGTTATGAATCTCTTCAGGCGCCGTACTGGCTCTGAGTCGGATCGGAAACCGGAGTGATCTCTCAGCGGATGGACCGCTTGTTAAATATCCCGAAATTACCCTCTCGGATAATCTCGATATCTGTCGCGGCCTGATTGTTCTAATTCTAATTACGAACAATTGTTCGGATGGATTCGGCGGCGCTTGGTCGCCCCGGCGGCGTCGATGGTGCGGTGGAACGGTCACCATCGGGTTTTTAGTGAGTAGGAGTCTCACATACTCCGTCCCCTCCCCGGGGGCAGGGATCCATGACGGATTATTCCAATGTAAAAAAAAGGGTACCGTCGCTCGGCGCTTTCCGTCAAGATTCAGAGCGAGTTCGGAAAATCGAGCGACGGCCTTGTATACAAGGAATGCTAGCGGCCGTGTAACGGCCCCGAATCCGTCACGACTATGTTACGTTTAAAAAAGGGCGCATCGCGCCACTGTTCTTTGCCCGGCTGGTGGTCGCCGGGCGGCAGACTTCCGGCGGGTCGGCGCCATTGACTAACAAAATTTCTTTAGAAAATTTATGTCCATTCGAGACTGTTGTATTTAAAAAAATGAAATATTTCGGAAAGGTTTGGAACCTTAGAAAGGTTTTGGAGAAAGGTTTCATTTTAATGGAAATAACTCGGACTAAAGATACTCGGACAATAGTCCGACAGGTAGAGAGATATTCCTCGACGAGAAATTTCGAGAAATTTGCAATTTTCAAATTGTACAATAATGATTGCAGCACATAACAATAGGCGCATTTCTTCTTTCTCCTTCGTAAGAGATTGTCGAAAGTTCTATACAAAAATATCAAGTTCACACACACAATAGTTTTAAAGTTATGACATTAAATTTGAATATTGTTGAGACAATTATATATACATATACAATGGAATATACCGTTCTCACTCTTCTATTATTAATTTTCACAGTGGACATACATTAGCAATCATTATAAATTATAAGATGAGATTTAAATATTTAAAAATTTAGTAAGGCTCAACGTGAAACACAAATTTAAATTTCAACGGGCTATAAAAAGTCAGACGCGGATGGTATTTCGTCAATTTTAGAAAAAATAAATTTTTCATTGAAACTTATTAGTTGTGCACAAGGCACAAATTTTCTTAGATATGATACCAAGTAATTAAAATAAATCTCTAGCGAGAATTCCCTATTCAGCAACTTCGCCCCGATATTTTTCTCGCCTATGTTTCTTTAAGGGAGATCAAGGGGATTTATTGAAATAAAAATTTGCATCTGGCTCTTCCTAGCCCGTTAAAATTTAAATTTGTTTTAAATTTTTTATTCGTATAACTTGTACATTTTGATTATTATTTATAAAATATTTAAGATGGAGTATTTTATTACAGCTATATTAAATTTTAACATAAGAGCAGAATATGTGAACTTTTTTCGCATTAAATTTCAAAATTAATTAATTAATTTCGCGTTTGCCATCACTCGTGTATTCAGTAGTATAAATAAAATATAATATAACGACAAAACGAGCAAAAATAAAAAAAAAATGTTTTGAGCTTCAAATTTGCATTTCTGAATACATTATTGATTTAACTCGAAAAACACGTTTTACTGATAATATTTATCTGAAAATTTGTTAACGTTAGTTTGATTGCGATTCCTGGTATTTTAAACCTGAGACAATCACGTGTTAGACTATTATATATTTTTACGTTATTAAATAGATTACTCTACCTATTGTATTGCAATAGAAAACATTGTATATGTAATGACTCCTATTTGCATCTAATAAGTTATAGAAGATGATTGTGGTTGGAATAGAATTTCAAATGTTTAAACAAGTTTAAATATGATCGTAATTATTTATATAAACTATCAGGAATATTGCAAATGTCTTTTTTTAACTCGATTCTTTGCTTTAAACAACTACAACTCTAATTACTCATAAAACGATCGATATATGTATATATTTTATTGTCTCATGTCAATTTGATTGAGTATGCGACTTTCGGGCTTTTACGTCACATGTTCGAGAAACACGAGCGTCAAAGTAATAAAGTGTCAAAGTGATATCGCACCCCTAGAAGAATACTGTCACAACTTAAAAAATACAAATTTTCATGTTTTTTATTCCTCCACGTAGATATCGTTTCAGGCATACCTCCTGTGGGCTTAATTATTGGGCTTAGTTTTTATAGTTGTGACAGTATTCTTCTAAGGGTGCGATATATCTCCGAATTTCGTGTATCGGAATGAAAATACGCAGAGATATATAAAATACGTAGAGATATAAGGATACGAGAAGTCATTTTTCTGAAATAACATAGTCTCCTGAATCAAAACAATCTCTCGAAAACCTAACTGTTTATATTTCCATTTGAGCTTTTATGCGATATAAGAAATACAATACTTGTTCTACGATTTGAAATGGCACCGATTGACCAAGATAAGATCTAAATCTTACTGCCATAAAAACAGATTGAGTGTTTTATGTATTATCAAATATTTAATCATCGCACAAAAATTTGGTCCAAATAAAGATAACGCGCTTGAGCGCGCCAAGCGAGGGTGAACACCGAGCGCGGCCGAGCGCTTACGGAAACGGCCGAGAGAGCAGCAATAGTAAGCGCTGCGCGCTGCTCGCGGCAAACGTTCGTCAGTCGATCGGTGCGTGTTAAATTATACGGAGGGAGAGTTAGCGTCCGCGCACAAAACTCAGTTGGTCTTGCCACGTGGTTGCCGGTAACGTAAGTGTATTATTATTTCAAAATTAATAACTGCAATGTATCTAAAGTAAATAATTAATTTAACTTAAATATTATTACATCAATAACTAATACTGCATCAATCCAACGTAATTAGGGTACGTTAATATCATTAGCATATTGCTCAGTTTAGTTTTACTTGTTTGTACCGATTATAAATGACCAGGAATTATTACATATGAGTAAACCAGGAATGGCATAAAAAACAAAATTTAAAAAAAACAAAACTAAAACAGATTTCATTCATATAATTTTATCATATAATTCTATCAGTATAAAATAAAAATTAAAAATAAAAATTTTACATCAGCTGAGGGTCAAATTTATATTTGAAATAATATAATATTGAATCCAGCATTAAACTAAATATATCAGTAAAAAAATTAATTTTGTTGTAGAACGATCAAAATAGGCAAAATCAAAGGAAAATATTTCATCTTTCCACAGTACTTCTTCGATCTATTATATTTTATTTAGCACTGAGTTTTGATTTACTGCAATTTAAATCAATGAATTTTGTTTCTGCGAGTTTTAGATGTAGTTTCACTCTTGATTTTTGTTTCCTAAAGCAAAATTAATTTTTTTGTGTACTTATCAACTCTAAGTTTTGTTTCGTCGTTATGCCATCCTTAACATAAACATTATTATAGCTTATAATAAATGAATTTGATTATGTCGTCTTTATAGTATTTCTGAATTTTGCTTTTACAAGCCATGCTTTAACGACTGCTTCGATGTCACACAGCATGATTGTGCTATGTGTTTTTTGCACTGCCACTATAAAATATTATTAATTATTTATACTTTCTATACTAACCCGCATTAATTCAGTTCTTTTTGAATGTATAAATGTTATTTCAATAGCCAATAGATATATAGAATTTCTAGAGTCTATTTGATAGCCAATTGATGCGTCAGAAAAATTTGCATTTCTACACTTAAAAATAACTCAATTATTGTAGATCACTGTATACGCGCGCGCGCGCGAGTGTGTGTGTGTATAATTCTCACTTATTATAGCAGCCGAGAAATACGTAGGAGAGAAAATTTATTTTTTCCTTTAAATCCAATTCAACTGTAGCCTTCTGCTACTTCATTGGCAAATAATTTAAACATTATCCTTTTTATTGTATGCTTATAAGTAAGTCTACCAATTTTTGTTAACTCCTGTACCTAATGTTAAAATTATATGTTAATAAAGATAAAAGAAATATTGTTTAGATCATACTGTAAAACTATAATTTTATCACTAATATATATTATTTCACATAGATTCTTGCTTAATTTGTATTTGGCCCGGCCTTCAGTTTTGCGTCTTACAAATATCCAAATTTTTGAAAAAAATTGATATGAGAAAAATTATATTTTTAGCAACTTGTTATTGTAAAATTGAACATACATATATATTTCTTTGCCTTTAATTCTCTTGTATTAAAAAGTAGTGATAAATATATAAATAAATATTGAAAATCTAATTTATTGTAACAATTTTTCTATAGATCAATAATAATTACATTATTTGTCGTTCGTGTCTATACAATCCTAAAAAAAAATTGCATTATAAAAATTAACAAACATCTATTTTAAAGATGAAATATTATGTTTTCTCTCAGACAGTATATTAGAAGTGTTAAAAACTCTGTTTTTTAAGTCTGTATAAATAAAGAATAAAGTAAAATTTGCTAAAAATTTTTTATATTTAACTTTTATTTTATAAAAGATTTGACGTAATATATAAATTTGAAGGCTAAATTTTGCATTAGAGAACAAAATTTTGTGAAATATTGTATAAAATATAAAATATAAAAAAGATTTAATTCTATTCTACAGTATATTATTTATTTCATTACTTACAAGCAAACCATAATTATTTTCGTCACTTAAGAACTCTTCTACTGCATCCAGTTCGCTTATACTTTTCAGAGAGGAAAAGTAAATTTATTAAAGATACTTTCCTTATCATTTTTTGTTAATATTTTATCATCTTGCATGACAGTTTTAAACATAATAGTTTGTATATCTTCCCACATTTGAGTTTGTTTTAAATTAATAATTTGCAACTGACGCAGAACTTGCTTTTTAAATTCAATATCTAGAATATTTAATAATACAATAATTACATGCACATATAAAACCGTAGAAAATATTTGTTAATTAATTTGTACAATAATTAGCATTCAGTGTTAATAATTAAAAATAATTTACCTCTATTATCACTTTGATCATTATTAGAAGTTGTATCTCGCAAATTACAATGAACTGTTTTACCTATAGTACCTTTAGACAATAATTTCTTTTTAATATTATTAGAGTTGATTGTTCTATTATATTTTCTATATCTTTAATAATAATAATAGATTATTTATTTTTAGATGTTAATGGTTCCGAATCTGTGTACATACTAGTTTCTGTAACATTACTTTTAGATGTTAATGGTTCTGCATTTTTATTAATGTTAGCTTTTATTTCTAAAATATAAAATTATAGTATATATTATATTATTCAAGAATTAGTTAATTATTACAAAATATTTCTGATATATATTTTCCAAAAAATAGATTAAAGAAAAAATACCTGTATGATTATGTATAGTAGGAAATTTTATGGGAGCTGTTACTTCATTATCAGATGCACTTTCAGAATAAAATGCGCTTTGTGTCTCATCTGTACTACTATAAAGATTTTTTTTCTGATTCTTTTGCCATCATGATCGGATGGTAGATTTGACGTATCTACTGCTATAGAAGCCTTTGATTTTGCTTTTAGCAAATTATCTGTAATAAATAATATATAATATATCATAATACATAGTATACATAATTAAATGTAAAATAAGAATAAACAAAGTTTATTTCTCATATAATTTACCATAAGTACGTCCATTTCCCAATTGTCTAATTTTAAATAAAAGCCAAGTAGCAAATACTGGCTTCCCACACATAGTAATAGCGTGATTTAATCTTTTGCCAGCATATGGCGGCCAATAACATAGATTATCATACAACCATATTTTTGGTACGGCTTACACCATGTCTTTATCTATGAAATGTACTATAGTCCACTCCATTGTGATTTTATTCTGCACTCTTATCTTAATCTACAGATATATATAATATATATATATATGTATACAGGGTGTCCGGAGTCAACCGCATCACCCGTCGTGTGCAGGTAGAGGCAGTTAAACTGAGTAGGAAAGTCCTGTACTGTTTTGCGATTTTCGCAATAATTAATAAGAAATTAAATAAAGAAGAGCGGCCAATCCGTGCGAGTAAAAGCGCGCGGCGAGAAGAGACCGCCTACTGTTTACGTGATTCTTGTCGCGCGGCGAAAATAAAAGCCTAATGTTTACGCGGTTGCTATGTATGCGACAAAGCGGGGAGGAGCACTCTACAAAGGACAATGGATAAATACGAGCAATGCATAAAGCTGGACCCCCGCGTGGGCTGTCTCTTCTCGCCGCGCGCTTGAACTCGCGCGTATTGGCCGATCTTGTTTAATTTATTTCTCATTAATTATTGCGAAGATCGCAAAACGGTAGAGGACTTTCTTACTCGGTTTAACCTGCTCTATCAGCACACGACGGGTGATGCGATTGACTCCGGACACCCTGTATACATATATATACAGGGTGTCCCAGAATAATGGGGACTAATCTCGTGTGCAGATAGAGCGGACTGAACTGAGTCGAAAAGTCCTTTACCATTTTGCAATTTTCGCAATAGTTAATGAATTATTAATGATTAAAAATCGCCGTATTAGCCCGGCCTACCGCCAAATACAAGCGCGCGGCGAGATGCGGCCGCCCAGCGATCGAGGTTGCTTGGCGCGCGGGGAGTTGTTTATTACAGGCGGCGAGGTGCTACATACAGAAAAATATCATTCTATTGTTAAGAAAAATGATTATTCAGTTTACTTTTCTTCTCTTAAGTATGTAACAGTTATCTTTAACAAAAAATATTTTCTTAATAATAGTCTTAAAATAGACTCATCACAAATTTTAGAAAAACTCATTATGTACAAAAAAAAGGAAATATTTTCTTTTGAAAAATATTATAAAATTGTATAGAAGAAAAGTCAGATTTGGTTAATTTGAATATTTTTGATTGAATTTAATGTTCTTGATTGAAGTATTAAACTTATTAAGATTCAGAATACACATTTTGAATAAATTTGATGCTTATGATGAACTTATGATAGATTTGCGGATATATGAACTTATGAAATACTTGAAAAAAGTAATATTTATTTAAGTTTATTACACTATGTATTTTTCTGTGTGATATTACTTGTGACATCGAATCTCAGTATAATTGTCAAAGAGTGAGTCATCCTCTACGCGCCCCCACTCCAACTTTAAAATCTCAAATCGCACTATCCCCTTTGTGATACCTCAAATTAAATGTCTCAATATGTACTTTTCACCTGCGCAAGAAAAATTCAATCGATCGATTTGTTTTCGAGTAATCGGTTTGATTGAAAAAATTGTTATTTCTTAAAGCTGTAAATGAGACACTTTTTATTTAATTTTTGTTTTTCTTATTGTTTGTGAATTTAAGTAAAACGGCTGCGTTCATCTTGTCGAAAGGTTCGATCGTCAAGTGGAAGGATTCTCGATTAATTAAGTCAAAATAAAATGTATATTTCCACAAGGTATATTTCACTCTTGCATTTTACAACGTAATGTTCGAGGCGGGGTAGCACGGCATCGACGGAAAACGATGGATACAGTTTAAAAAAAAGTGCAAAGCCGGCGCGGACTCGTGTCTCGGTATACCGCGTGATCATAACACATTGATATGAGAAATAGTTAGTCGGCTGCTGAATGCACAACCGCGTACTCGGGCACTGCAATGGATGCGTCCACTTGCCCTGAAGCCATGAATAAAGTCACGCTTCTTAAAAGGCACAGTATCCACCGTCAGAACCGTATCGAGAATTAATTATACGTGTCGCGACTACAGTTGTGTACTGGTCGAGGATCGACCGTGCTCTGGTCTCCCGCATTCCATCGCCGCGAACTCGGCGCTATTATTCTAAATAAGAAACACCGCGCAGATATTTGGAATGTGACCACAGCACGTGCGAAACGCGTGTCAAACGCATGATTGGCATGAGCCATAACAATGGTATCAACTATCGACGGTTAGCATCGATATAACGAAGATCTGTATGTCGAATTATGCTGAATTTAATTCTAAACACCTATAAAGTATTGTAGTTAATAGTAAAGAAGGAGAAATAATCGTCACGGGAAAATTACAAATTGTCATCTTGATTTTGTAATGGAGTTGTTTCGCCGATTGCTCGTAATTGATTCGCGTGTCGTGTCCATGTTCGACCATCATCTAATCTAATTTCCATTCTCTCCATTTTATTTTACCTATATAATTTCTACAGCTTACTCTATCGCCTCTCGCAAATCTTTTGAAAATTTTATTTTCGTTCGGATTATGCTTTACAATATTATTTGCTGTGGATTTTAACAAATCTAAAACATTTCGCATTTTTCTGCCTAAGAATAGTTCCGCGGGCGTTTGGTTTGTGCCTACGTGCGGTGTTGCGCGATATTGCACTATGAAACGTTGTAATTTTAAATTTACATTAGTTCTCGTTGTGTTCATTTTTCGTAACGCTTGTTTAAACGATTGTACAAATCGTTCCGCTTGTCCGTTTGTCGCCGGGTTATACGGAGCTGTGCGTTTGTGCGCTATGCCCTGAGATTCTAGGAATGTTGTGAATTCTTTTGAAATGAATGTTCTTTCGTTATCGCTAACTAGAACTAGTGGTGTACCGTATGCCGCAAAGATTTCCTCGCATTTGTTTATCGTGCTTTTTGCATTTATATCTTTCATTAAGTGAATCTCAGGCCATTTCGAATACGCATTAATTAATATAAAGAACATGTGCCCTAAAAATGGGTCTGCAAAGTCTACGTGTACTTGCTGCATGGCCCTTGTTGTTAGTTCCCATACGTGTTTCTCTACTTTTCGCGGGTTGTTCATATAACTACTACAATTTGCGCAATTTTTTACTAGCTTTTCGATGCTCGCATCGATGCCGGGCCACCAACAGTGGCCTCATGCAAGGGCTTTCATTTTCGCGGCGCCAAAATGCCCTGCATGTTGTTCCTGTAATACCTTGGCGCGGAGTGCCTTCGGAATTACCGCGTGGTTTCCGCGCAGGATGACGCCGTTAACTAAGCTGAATTCCGATTGCTCTATATTAAACCGGTCGCTTGTCTGTAGTTGCGTTCCGCGTTGTAATGCTGTGTACAGCTTTTGTAATTCGTTATCGCCTTTCGTTTCGGTAGCAATTGTAACGGCTGTGACTGGTAGCGTTGAAATTAAATCTAATAAGTAAACGTCCACTACATCGCGTTCGAATTCTCTCTGTTCGACGGGTAGTCGTGATAAACAATCCGCATTGCTGTGTAATTCGGATTTGCGATACTTAATATCGTAGTTGAATCCTTGCAGGAATAACGCGTAATGTTGCATGCGTAATGCGCTGTAAGCTGGTAAGCTTTTTGTTGGTGCGAATATTTGTACGAGGGGGCGGTGGTCTGTAATTAATGTAAATTTATTACCATATAGGTATTGGTGAAATTTCTTTACCGCAAAGATTATGGCGTAAGCCTCCTTATCAATCTGTGAATATTTCCGTTGTGTTGCCGATAACGTCTGTGATGCGTATTGTAAAACCCTTTCCGTGCCGTCGGAATATGTATGTGAAAGTACAGCGCCGACCCCGGTCGGACTGGCATCCGTCGCCAGCACCAGTGGTAATTTAGAATTGAAATGTGTTAAAAGATTCTTTTCGAGGAATGCTTCCTTTGCCCGTATAAATACATTCTCGCATTCTCGCGACCATTCGAACGTTACGTCCCTTCGCAGCAATTTATTGAGAGGGTAAACGATTGAACTTAAATTTCTTATAAATCGTGCGTAATAATTTATCATTCCTATGAATGCGCGTACTTCGGTAACGTTACGTGGTCGGAGCATGTTTTGTATTGCTTCTGTTTTCTGTCTTTCTTTACTAATGCCTTTTTTATTAATTACGTACCCGCAATATTTTTCTTTTAATGCGAATTGCGATTTTTCTAAATTTATTCTTATGTTGTATTTTTGTAATTGGTTTAATACTGCATCTAGATTCTTTAAATGCTGCTCTTCTGTTTCACCGGTAACTACAATATCATCTAAGAAAACAGCTGTCTTTGGAATGCCCTGTAATATTATTTCAATCTCTCGTTGCCAAATAGCAGGCGTGGACGCGATACCATACATCACTCTATTTACCCGATATAATCCGCGATGTGTACTAAGGGTGAGGACGTCCCGGTCCTCTGACCTTACACGCATTTGTAAATACGCTTGTCTTAGGTCGATCTTTGAGAAAATAACGCCTCCCGAAATTGCTGTGAAGAGTTGGTCTATTGTCGGTAACGGGTGTTTGTCAATAATGACTTGTGGATTAACCGTGCTTTTGTAATCTCCGCAAATACGAACTCGACCGTCCTTCTTAAGTACTGGTACGATCGGTGTTGCCCAAACAGAAGAATTTACTTTTTCAATAATGCCCAGAGTTTCTAAATTATCTAATTCTTTTTCGACTAAAGGTAATAATTTGAAGGGTACCACCCCTGCTCGTACAAATACTGGCTGTGCGTCGCTTTTAAGCGTAATTCTCGCTTCAACGCCTTGAATTTCCGAAAAGTCCGCGTCGCGGATATTTTTATATTTCAGTAATATTTTTTCAATCGAAGTATTCCAGCTTGAGTTCACGTAATCAATCTGCGCTGTTTGAATCGAATGAAATGTACATATATTTTTTATCTGGCGAAGCCATTCGCGGCCTAATAACGGTTTTCTATCTACATTCGTTAAATAAATGTTTAATTCTCGCGTCTTTTCGCGGTCCTCAACTCGCACGGTAATATATCCTATCGCTTTAACTTCGCTTTTACAAATCGTAATTAATTTGAGATTAGTACAATGGATGGTCGAACCTGGAAACAACGCACGCGCGTGGCGTTTGCTCATCAGAGTCACGGCAGATCCGCTGTCCACTTCGAAGGTGACTTTCTTTCCGTTGATCGACAAGGTCGCTTCGAATTTGTCTCGAAATTCTGCCTGTTCCACGTGGAGAACTTCCTCGACCTGGTTCGTCTGATCCTTGGCTTGGAAACACACACGCTGAAGATGACCCTTACGACCGCAACCATTGCATCGAATCTCCTTATTGAGCGTACATTTGGACGCAAGGTGCGCCTTGCCGCATCTATAGCATTTAACATCCTTAGAATCGTTGCCATTATTATAGCTCGTTTTACGATTTGTTACATCGTTTACCGCGGTTTTCGACGACTTATTTTTATACTTATCTGTAGATGTTTTCTTCTTCTGTACTTTTTTAGCTGCTTGCACGTATTCTACAGCCGTTGAAGTGCCCTGTAACTGCTTGGCTCCCCTGTCCGATAATTCCATCGATGTAGCTACTTGCACCGCCAGGTCGAAGGTCAAGTCCTTCCTCTCCAATAATCGGCTTTGGATTTTTGCGCTCGCTAGTCCGAATACGAACTGGTTCCTCAGTGCCGTTTTCAAGTATGCGCCAAATCTGCAATGCACACTTAACTTGTGTAATGCTGTGACGAATTGTTGAATTGATTCCCCCTCTTCTTGCTTCCGCTGGTGGAATTTGAAATTCTCCGCAATTTCCAATGGTTCTGGCTGGTAGATATCGTAAAGAATGGCCTTAAGTGCCTCGAATGTCGCCTGGAATGGATCTTCTTCGCTCAGTCTGTCGCAAACTGCATCGAAAGCGGCCGCACCCATGTAATGTATAAGGTACGCGGTCTTCGCGGTACCATTGATTCCGCAAATCGCGAATGCTCCCTCGAGCCTTTGCAGCCAACGTTGTAACGTCGTGATCTCTGGATCAAAAAATTCGATTGTAAAAGAGTTGAGTGTACTTGCTCTCATTTCTGCTGTATTTCCGGGTACAATTCCTGCCGGCATCGTTACGGCGTTGGTTTGATTCCGCCCGTCGCTCCGTAATTCTTATCGGCCGCGCCACGTTGCTCGCCCGCTTTCCTTTCCACGAATTCTTCCTCCTTTTTCGAAATTCTCGAAAATGTTCTCCTCGTCGCCAGTTGTTGTAAATTGCGGACATACGAGCTCCGCACAGTTGTGATTCGTGGGTATAAGCTTCGTGATCGGAAAGATATACTAATTCACTACTTTATTAATTGCTATAGGTCTACACAGGTTTTCGCTAATAATTCGCAGTAACTGAGTTCTCGGAAGAAGTCCACGAGGCGCGTGAGCCACCGTGTATATATCACGGTCGCGAGGCTCCCCACTCCTGATTACGCGTGTGCGTGCGTGACAATGCTTCGCGCATCAAACTCTATCCTCTATCCCGCACGCCGTAACAGATATTCTTATTAGTTCTCGAGATATTCTGGTTGAAAGTTTTCAAATTAACACCCTGTATATAATCAAAGTATATTATTAAAAAAATTCATGCGTCATGATCCTCATCTCCACTTTACGTCTTCGGTAAATTTCCAAAGCGATCGAAAACGAGATGAAGAACAAGGAACGAAAAATGTGTACGTCATCATTTCAATGATATACAAAACAGCTGTTTTGTATATCGCTTCATCTCGTTTTCGATCGCTTTGGAGACTTACTGGAGACGAAAGGCGGAGATGAGAATTAAGATACATGAATTTTTTGTAATTTTTGTATCAATTGGTCTACTGAAGATGGTCCAAGGAAGGGCCCCGAAACGTTCAACTCAATTAAAGAAGATTTTAAGATAAGTTTGTTGCGCCTACTCTTTCTGCGCCTGGCTTATTAGTCTATTTTCTACCTGAATTTTTGTATTTATATATCAGAGCCTTTTTGTTTTGGTATTCGTTGAATATATTTAATAATTTATTTTAATATTTATTTTATTAATTTATTACTATTTATTTATAATTTATTATTTATTTATAATTATATTATTATTTATTTATAATTATTAACATTAATGTTAATATTAAATAATGAGATTAATATGAAAATATAAGAAAATAAAAAAGTCAGATCAACACCTGAATCTCATATAGTTACAACTCCAGAATCTAGTGGTAAGAATAGAATATTGTTTATTCTATTCATTTTCTACAATTTATATATACAAATTGAATTTATAATTATATATTTTAAAGTAATATTAAAATCTATAATTATAAATTCAATTTGTATAAATTATAAAAAATAAATAAAATAAACAATATTTTGTTATAGCCCGAGAAACTATATATAAATTTAGCATAAGTCTAAGTCGCGGAGGAATGCGCGAAACGCTAACGCAGCGAGCCATGCGCAGAAACCGACCTTGCGAAAATGCAAGCGAAGAAGTTCGACTTTGAACTTCTTCGCTTGCATCCGGACAACGAAATCCCTTACATTCTAATACCTGTATCCAGGCACCCCCTCCGAATTATAATCGAAAAGGAAGGAATAAAAGGCCCGTCGCAAGCGCGCGCCGGGCAGTCGCAAAAATGTAACACCAAGCAAAGTCGCTATCAATTAAGGGAGTCGCTAACTAAGTCCAGGCCAGTTACTAAATTGCTAATCAATTCGGAACAGCCGCGAAATAGAGCCGCTATAAAAATACTAAGAATCAAGTATAACCTGCATTTGTTAGAATAAAATAGTGAATATTTTTATAAAAGTGAATATAAAGTTCAACGAGCCCCTTGGCGTCCCGGAATCCTAATTCCAAATCCGGCAACGAATCCTCAAAAATATCCAGTGCCTCCGCATGAGGCACAACAATTATATTCTTATCACTAGAGATTCTGGACTTGTAACTATATGAAATTCAGGTGTTGATCTGAGAGAACTGTTATCTGGAATACTATCGGCAATCAAATTTTGTTGCTTTGTATTTTCAGTTATTATATCTAAATGCTGATGTTTTGTTTTTGATGTATCGTTCTCTATATTAACACATTTTCTTACTGTTGCAATGACGGCTGTTGGTGATCAATTTTACTATTTAATTGTTCTTCCGTATATGACTGCGGAAACTTGACAAAAATTAATATCAATAAATCATTTATGATGAAGAAAATTTTTAATTTATGAGGAAGAGTCTCGATTAGGCTATAGTTCCGAATGGGTCACCCTTCCGATGGAAGTGAAACTTGATAGGTGATATTATCACGATACCTAGAAGTTATTTATCAAGATCCTATTTTCGGGTTATCTATAGTTTTCTAGATTCTAGCGCGATAACCGTAAACAAGGCGTACGGCGCTCTACCTCAGATACGGCGCATCTGTAACGTGTTCCGCATATAATTTAATATTTTTTATTTAAAATGATTTTAAAGAGATCGCGGCTTAACTTTAGTATATCACTCCTCTCCGATTTTGATGAAATTTTACAGGTATTTAGTACTAATTGAATGTAGTCGAAACTACAAGTGCGGAGTTGCGGAGGTTCATTTCATATCACTCGATGCTTCGGATGCGAAACGAGGTTTATAATCATACGGTTCCACGTGGGTTTGAAACTTTTCACGCGAAGCGAGATCCATCCCATATCGCCCAATGCTTCGGACGCGTAACAAAGTCTATAATTATACGGTTCCACATGAGTTTGCGACTTTTTGCGCGTGAAATGTATTTTTTCGATTTCTTGTTTTTTTCTTGATAATATTTTGACTCATTGGTGTTTACAGTCTTATAACACATTAATAAAATAAAACATTTCAGAAAAATATTATTAAATTCTAATTTTTTTTAATATGGAAATTTTAAATTCAAAACCCACATATAGGACCTTGACATTTGACCTTAATATGATCTTTTGAGGCCACCTACAAAGTTTCATCCCAATCAGAGGGGTGGCTCATTCAGAACAACACCCGATTTTAAGATAAATTTGTTGCGTCTGACTCTTATTTGGCCCATTTCCTATCTGAATTTTTGTTTTTATATACCAGAGCTTTTTCATTTTGTTATTTCTAATCATAAGAGTATCAATTCAAAAATACCAACAAAATATATGCAATATATTTTATATTTACGAGCATTTTTATACGATGATTTTCCAAGTGTCATTTTATATTGTTTTATTTTAATATTCTTCTAAAAAAGTATTGTAATTGTTGTTTAGCGTTCTATTTCTCGTTTCTATTGTTGTTACAAGAAAAATAATTCGTTTAAACAAGCTGATTGTGAGAATACAGTTTCTTTCGAAATGGAAGAGTACCTGCATAATCGTCCGCAATTTGCATATGCGAAGATGACATCCAAGTTTGGGGAAAGTGATCGTTATATCACTTCTCGCGAATGTCGTCATCGTATGTATAATTGCCGAATTAACAACTGTTTATCTATCTATTTATCTATATCTATATACATACACTTCCATTTCGAAAGAAACCGCATTCTTACAATCAGCTTGTTTAAATGAATTATTTTTTAATAAAGATTGCAGAGATATAAAATATTAATAATATGTTGCAGATTTTGCACGGCAAGGCAAAAAGGGACACGATGTTGGCGTGCATATTCGAGATGCGTGGCCGGTTCTGCGCCGGTCATCCCTTGGAGGTGATCGTGACGGCCTTCACTTTGACAGCATGCATGCTTAACATGGAGACTAGAACTGGACAGGCGCGCGAAGAAGGCCTATCTGGTGCTACGCATTGTAACCAGAGCAAATGCAATACTACGGTAAGTACATTTCATAAGATTCTAAACTTCGATCGTTCTTGTATGGGCATCACTTCTTTTACACAAAGTTTTTTTTACGGTATCTTATAGGAAATTAATAAAATATTAAAGTTATATTAATAATATCAGTTATAATGCTCATTGATTACATAGTTTATATTATATTGATGTTGTATTTTTAAAAATGTATTAAAAAATGTTGTATTAAAAAAAATTGAAATTATTATCTGAAGATATATATTTGACAAAATAATTAATATTGTATTGAAAAAATTGAAATTATTATCTAAAGATATATATTTGACAAAATGATTAATATTGTATTGAAAAAATTGAAATCATTATCTAAAGATATATATTGACAAAATGATTAATGTAATAATTTTATGTGAACTATTGTTTTTATGATTTTAATGAAGAAACATTATAATGTGTGTATGTGTATATATTATCCAGCAGGACATAAAAGCAGCTGACATTGTATTGATGACGATAATACGCTGCTTGGCAGTACTATTTATTATAATACTACTTATTATTATTTCCGCAATTTACAAAGAGTGAGATCTAAATACATTTTAGGTAAAGATGAACATATACTACGCTTATATAAAATTCTTCCTATTATTTTCGCGTGCTCATTACACTATAAATTATTATAAAATAAATTAATCTGCGTTGACAATATGTAGAATGTATACAATTCATATAATTAAATCGTATGTGTGTGTATATGAGTATATATATATTTATATGTATATGTGTGTATATATATATATATATATATATATATATATATATACATTTATATAACTATAAATACTGAGATTTAATTTAATTTGTTAACGAACTTTGACTTTAATTTTTTATGTACTTACTTTTTTTACAAACAATTTATTTTACGCTAATTATTTTGTATATATGTTAGAGACAGAAATACGCAGAGAGAAAAATACATAACAATTATGCATATCAGGATCATTCATAAACAGGATCTTTCCAAGTGGTCCGTGAAAGCTTTCAGCGGCGCCAGTAGTGAAAGTTTCGTGAAAAGTGATAGCGTATAATTCTCATTAACATACCGGGACGAGCCTTCAAGAGTAGGGAATGACCGAATTTTTAGATTCGATTACTGAATTCGCACACGCGAGTTAATGCTTAATTGTACGTAATTAATACGTGATTGCGCGCACGTTAATCTTCATCGATATACAGGGTGTCCCAGAATATTTAGGACTATGCTCGTGTGCAGATAGAGCAGACTAAACTGAATCGATAAGTCCTCTACCATTTTGCTAAATTCGCAATAGTCATTGCGTTATTAATTAAAATATCTGAGTTAATGAGCGCGTGGAAGCGGTAGGCCGGAATCGGCAGGCATGTAAGATGGCTTATTTGTTTACATCTCTTAGCAACAAATATCACGCGTCGCTCGCCGTTCGCTGCGTGACTCCATCTCTCGCTCAGATGATGCTTTTTGCTAAGAGAGACGTAAACAAATAAGCTATCTTACATGCCTGCCGATTCCGGCCTACCGCTTCTCACGCGCCCATTAGCTCAGATATTTTAATTAATAACGCAATAACTATTGCGAATTTAGCAAAATGGTAGAGGACTCCTCGATTCAGTTTAGTCCGCTTTATCTGCACACAAGCATAGTCCTAGATATTCTGGGACACCCTGTATATACTCTACTAAAAAAAAATAAAGAACACTTTTCATACCCTAAAAATTGAGCTATTTTCAAACCGCTGAAACTCGGCGAAAAATCATCGTAGACAAAAAATGAAAAAAGCATTTTGAAGCTTGAAGTTTCAACTTTAACACACTATCGGTGGTTTTCAAAAATTTTTTTATCTTCCTTGTTTTGTGCTTTAAAAAGAACATATTGTTTTGTTCCTTAAAATTACGTATTTTTGAAGTTTTACCTTTAACGCGCTATCGGTGATTTAAAAAAATTTTTTTATTTTCCTTGTTCTATGCTTTAAAGAAGAACACATTATTTGTTCCTTAAAATAACGTATTTTTGATACTCTGCAGCTCGATAAAAAAATTTCTCTCCAAAAATTCAACTCAAGTTCCATAAACTACAACATTTTTCCTACAGCTTTGATTGCCGACATTCATTCCCGATTGCCTACATCCCGATTGCCTACAAGCATTATTGCACACACGTAATATTTAAAACACATTGCACACACACATGAATTATTGCGCACATACACATTGCGCACATGACATTATTGCGCACATACACATTGCACACATGACATCTTTGCACACATACATATTGAACACATGGCAATATTGCATACATACGCATTGTACACATGACATCTTTGCGCACATAGACATTGCACACATTGTGTGCAATGTGTATGTGTGCAATAAAGTGTTGTGTGCAAAGTGTTAATATGATTTTATTATTTTATGTGTGCAATATTGCCATGTGTTCAATGTGTATGTGCGCAAAGATGTCATGTGTGCAATATGTATGTGCGCAATAATGTCATGTGTGTAATGTGTATGTGTGCAATAATGTCATGTGTGCAATGTGTTTTAAATATTACATGTGTGCAATAATGCTTGTAGGCAATCGGGATGTAGGCAATCGGGAATGTCGGCAATCGAAGCTGTAGGCAAAATGTTGTGGGCAAACGAAGCAGTTGGCAATCGGAAATGTAGGCAAACGGGACCCCCTCCCTACAATTACGCCCGGAATTGATCATAGACTCTGAAATCAAAAGTTATATAGTTAGAAAATAAGTATACTGCAAAATATCTATATTACTGTTCATGATTGGCAATTTTTGTGGGAACCATCAGGGAATTTATTGTAACTCATAAATGAAGGATATTACATTAAAATTGTTGAATATTTATAGGCTTGTGCAATACCTTTTGGTTAAAAAATGAACTACATAAAGACCTTTGTACAAGTGGCAAAATTTGTAAAAATGAAAAAAGTTACAAGAAAACAAAATTAAAAACTAAGTTTTTCAAAGTAAAACTTTAACGATAACGTTTAAAAATAATAGTAATTACTGTTACTATTTCCACACTAGTATAACAACTGTGGCTATTATTTTACAACATAAGTTATTACTATCGCAATTACTGTTTTATTATTACTATTATTACTAAAATAATAATAAGAAGAAGAAGAAGAATAGTGATTCGAAGGAATATAAAAAAGTGTATGTACTACTATGAGGACAAAAATCATGCATGTACTTATCATTATGTCCACAAACTTCACATACCAGAGTGGTATTAATTTGTACTCTGCACTCTGTAAACACATTACTGAAGATGGTCCAAAGAAAGGACCGAAACGTTCAAATTTAAATAAAGAAGATTACAACTGAAGTCTCAGCGCTTAAGTTCTTGCGCCCGACTCTCACTTGCCTATTCCCCTTATCCTGATTTTTTTTCATGTTTACATATTCTTGCGGTTTTAAATTTTTGTCAGTATGTTCATGAACAGATTTCACAGTTGTTTCTATTTCTGGAATTTCTTCTATCGGTTCTAAAGAATAATCTTCCAAATAATTTCCATAATCCAAGGGCTGATTATCGTTCACAAAAGATTAATTATAGAAATCATTATTGTTGTTATCATTATTTTGTTTCATATTGTCTTTCTGAGCATTTCCAATTTTTTCATGGTCAAAAGACTTTGTTAAATCTAAATAATTACAACAAAAATAAAACTAAAATGTCATAAGATACATCAATAAAAGCTTCACATTTTAGAATATCAGATATACAATATCAGATACACAAGAAATCATCAATTTTGATATAAGAAATTAATACCAAAACAACGTAATTCTTTTGTATTTCCCGTATGATATTAATAATAATCATTGCTTTAAATATTCCCTTTACTTTAAATTTAGAATTATTAATTCCTCGATATCTATTCCATTCATGCCCAGGAATTCGTATATATTGATTGTTAACTAACTGTTCCCTAATAAGAGTTATTGGACATCCAGTATCTATTTTAGCATTACAATTAATAATATCGTTTCCTTCAATTTGTAAATCCGCTGCTCTCCTGAATTCGTCACGAGGTTCGCTTAAAACATCAACCAAGTAGATTTCTGTTTCTTCTTCTAGTTTTTCGTCACTTTCTGATTCACTCTTTGTAGATTCTTGCTGCTTGTCTTTACTTATTAACCCCATCTGACAATCATTTTGTTTATTCTTCAAAGTTATTTCCTTAATGCTTGATTTGACTTGTTCCTCTTTTTTGATAGGGCAATCTTTGGCGTAAAGACCAGTTTTATTACAACCATAGCATTTAATTACTCCACGAGTTGTGACCTTAGGCTTATTATCTTCTGTTAACTTCTTAAAAACTGTGAATTTATTGCCTTTAATGGATGCACTCCGAGACATCATATCTGGCACTTCAAGCTTGATTTTTTGAAAAGCTTTAAGAAGTTTTTGCACAGAAGAGAAAGAATGCATTTATGTTTGGATTTTTAAAACTTCAGATGGTATTCCATCAATGATATTGTTGAGTTCTTAAGTCTTTGTGCTAGGAGCCAGAGAGTGAAAGGAGAGATGAATATGTATAATATTTCAGTATGTATCACAAGACAACTTTTATTTGTACTTTCTTCACACGACTAGTCTGTGCATCGGACGATTTACGACTAAACGTTACCAGACGAGTGTCTAGTCGCCGGTAGCTCGACCGCTCGCGGAAGTTCTGAGAACCTTCTGTGAGTGTTTATTGCGCGCGCTCGCGTCGACTCTCGACAAGCACGCTAAACAGTCTCAACACTTCCGCCGTTTGAGTGCTTGTTATCGCTCACACACATACCCATGCTCTCGCGCAGACGTCTGAAACTTTCTTTTGACAACGCTTTTGTCAATATGTCCGCTTTTTGCATTTCGGACGGGACATACAATACTTGAATCACGGCGTTCTCGACCATCTCGCGGATATGATGATATCGAACATCGATGTGCTTGGTCCTCTCGTGGAACTCTGGATTCTTTGCTATTTTGATAGCACTTTGATTATCTACGTATAATACGGTGGGACTATCACAGCGATATCCGATCTCATCTAACAAATTTCGCAGCCATACGGCTTCTTTTGCAGCGGACGACGCGGCGATGTACTCGGCCTCTGTCGTACTTAGCGTTACGATTTTCTGGCGTCGTGACGACCATGTGACTGGCCCACTTGCAAGGCTAAACAAGTAGCCGGTTGTAGACCTACGAGTCTCGAGGTCCCCCGCGTAGTCCGCGTCCGAAAAACCGACTAGTTTTGACTCGCTTCCGCTGCTTCGATACTCTATTCCTAAATCTGCTGTGCCTACTAAATAAGCAAAGATTCTCTTCACAGCCTGCCAGTGACTTTGATCGTGATTGTTTAGAAACTTACTCGCGGTGTTAACGGCAAACGCGATATCTGGCCTAGAGACGATAGCAACAAACATGAGTGACCCTACAGCTTCGCGGTAAGGCACGTTGCTCACATATTCATTTTTTTCTACCGGACACAACGCTGAGTGAGGGTCAGCAGGCACGCTCACTGCCTTTGCTTCGTTCATTCGGAATTTCTCGAGAATGCGTTTCACGTACGCACTCTGGTGAATAAATACTGATTTTCGCGCCCTGTCGCGACAAATTTGCAGACCTACGAAACTATTTCCGTCGCCTAGCGTGATCTCGAATTCTTGACTCAGCCGCGTCGTTATTTGTTCAATAACCTCTCGCGACTTGCACGCTAGCAGGCCGTCGTCTACAAATAGCGCGAGATATACCGACGAGCCCTCATAGTGACCGGTAAACACACATTTATCCGCACTCGTTTCCTTAAAATTAAATTGCTTTAGAAAGCCGCTGAACTTCCGGTTCCAGCACCGAGGCGCTTGCTTCAAACCGTACAGCGATTTATTTAGCCGACACACTACTTGCGCTGTCTTCGGCGTTGACCTCGTTCGGAACCTCCATATGGATTTCCTCTTCGAGATTACCATACAGGAACGCCGTCTTCACGTCGAACTGTACCAGTTCAAGATCCTCTAGAGCGACGAGTGCTAGCAGCACGCGCAGGGAGTCGTACCTCACGACCGGTGAGAACGTTTTCGTGTAGTCGATTCCTTCTCGTTGTTGAAAGCCCCTCGCACAGAGACGGGCCTTGAATCGGTATATGTGTCCAGTTGCATCTCGCATCACCTTGAAGATCCATTTAGGGTCAATGGTTTTCTTCTTGATTTCTCTCGGGACGATTGTCCACGTGTTATTTTTCTCGTGCGCCTCCAATTCCTCCCGAATTGATTCGACCCATTTCGACGAGTCTCTTCCGCTGATTGCTTCTTTGAAGGTCGTCGGAGCTTCGTACTCGGCTAGGTTTATCTCGTATCTCGCCGGCCCTCGCAGCGTTGCTCGATTTCGAAGTCGACGAGACTCGTCTGATGGTAGTTGTCGCTCGGCGTCTCTGCGGGCTCTGACCACTCCGTCACCGACCGCGGGTTCCGGTGTTACATTACGGATTTCAGGTTCCACTGGCACCTCTCGTACCAGGTTTTCTTGCTCTGGTTGCTCGTCGCCATCGCTGTCGCCTCCCGTCAATAAAGTTAGTTCCTCGTTCTCGACCTGCGGTGGCTCGGCTTCTTTGCGCACCTCGTGGAACACCACGTTTCTTGACACCGTCACGCTCCTCGTGTCGGGATTGTTTAGTCTATAGTTGGTCGAGTCGCCTTCGTACCCGACGAACAACACTCTCTTCGACCTCGCGTCGAACTTCTTTGTGAATTGCTTGGGTACGTGCACAAAGGCTTCTGACCCGAACACTTTCACGTGACTCAGATCAGGCTTTTCTCCTGTCCAGATTTCGTACGGCGTCTTTCCTTCTTTGCTCTTCGACGATAGCACTCGATTCTGAAGATACACGGTATTCACTGCTTCCGCCCACAATGACGTCGGTAAATCTTTCGCCTTCAGCATCGTACGCGCACACTCTACGATCGACCGATTTCCTCTCTCCGATTTACCGTTCTGTTCCGGCGTGTGCGGTACACTCGGCTCGAATTTAATACCGCGCGTCGACAGATACTGTGCCATTTTCTCATTGCAATATTCCCGGCCGTTATCGGAGCGCAGCACCTTCATCGGCTGGCCGAACTTATTCGCGATTAACCTCTCGAATTTTTTGAACCGGTCGAACACGTCCGACTTGTGTTTCAAAAAATAAACGTGACGGAACCCGGACGCATCGTCGATGAAAGTCACAAAGTAGCGTGCTCCTCCCGGTGAGGTCTCTGACATCGGCCCGCACACGTCACTGTGTATGAACTCGCCCGGCTTTGTGTTCGCTTTCTTTTCGACTGTCTTAAACGGTAACCTATGCGCCTTGCCCAGCTGGCAGGTGTCGCAGAAAAACTCGTTCTCGTTCGCGACCTTGACTCCTTCCACGAGCCCCTTTTTCACTAGATCGCACAGTGCACGTTTGTTCAAGTGTCCTAGGCGCTCGTGCCAGACCTTCAAACTCGTCGTAGACACGTTCACTTCGCCTATGTTACGCACACTTTTCACACGGAACAGCATTCTGTATATCTCGTTCGATTGCTTGACTCCTGTTGCTACAACCTTGTTTTTGTCCATCAAGTGTACACAATCGCTCGCGAACCTTACTTCGAATCCTTTCGAGGTACACACGCCGACGGAAAACAGGTTGCTACGCACTGCCGGTACATAGAGCACGTTCTCGATTCGCGCTTCGCGCCACACTCCATTCACGAGCTTCTCGATCACTATAGTTCCCTCACCGGCTACCTCGCACTCTGCATTATCGCCCAGCGATATCGTTGTGCTCCTACCCGGACGGAACTCTGTAAGCCACTCGCGTCTGTAGATAATGTGCCTAGAGGCGCCGCTGTCGGTATACCAGATGTCTCTTCCCCGATAACCAAATGTTGGCACGGAGATCGTAGAATGCACGCACGCGTGCGATAGCATGCTATCACTGTGACATCCAGATGCACCCGCATCTGGCAAGTATATTGATGACATATTGTGCTTAACAGGTAATGCAGACAGCATGCAAACATTATGCATGTCGAAATGTCGGCATCGTGCAGACATATAAAGGTTTGCAAATGGTAATTTGTGCTTTATTTTATAATTTTTATGCAGAAAAATAATGTATAAAAACATGATCTAGATTTGAAAAATGTTTTTTTATTAATATATATAAACTTTTTGTCATGTTTATTATAATACATATATATAATATTTATACGTCTTTTCTAAAACAAAATGTATAAACTTTCGCATATAATTTTTAACCAAATCATAGATTATAATATATTATATATGTTTTAGAAATAAAAAGAAAAGATTCCATTTATAATTATAATAATAAGTTTTAGAAATAAAAAAAAATACTATTTATATAATAAGTTTTAGAATATAAGAAATAAAGAAATAATATAAGTAGAAATAAAGAAATAATATAAAATATTTAATTAATCTGATGAATCATCATTATAAGCTGGATTATAATCCAGTGACTGTTCAATTATATCCGACATTTGTGTAGATTCTTGATCATCTTCTACTTGCTGCCGAGCATCGTCAGAATTAATGAACTGACCTTCTCTTGTGTCATCTTTTTGCTTTTCATTTGGGTTTCTTGTTCTTCTCGTAAAAGACTCTCGGGGTTCATCATTTTCTAAATATCTTGGTCGTTTTTGTTGTCGACGAAAACGCTCTTTTGTACTTTTCAGAGCTTTTATCATCGCATCTTCAAATTCATCACGTCGTGGTTTAGGAAAATTTAAGTTACTACTGATGGCGTCTAAAAATAATATATTTGTTTATTGTCTATATTGTGCAAGTTTAATTATTAAAATAAATTATACAATATATTACTTATTTACCTTCACAAGCATGTGCAAAGCGAGTAACTTTTAAAGCTTTTAAATGTTTTGTACCATGCCAAGTCACTTCCAATAAAATTTTTTCAACATTTTCAAAAGCACATTTGAAATAAATTGCAGCACAATCAATAGGATTTAATCCACCCAAATAAATGAAGTAATCAACCTGAAATAAAAATTTAAAAATATATGTAGCTATTTTTTGTTTAACGGCAAATTTAATTATTGGCATGCATAAACAAACATGAATATGTAAAACTTTATATCTCAAACAGAAAAATCATGTTCAAGCTCCTAATACACACTGAAAAGAAACACAAAAATAATGAATTTAATAAATAAATTTTACTGATAAAAAATCAATCACCATAAATTCATTTACATTCGCTGTTAAAAAAAGTAAATGAGTATGATACAAATGTTAAAACTATTAAAAAAATACAAATGTTTCTGATTTGCATGCATGTTTTGTTCGTTCAAGGACATGTTATAGCAAAATGACATAATTTTTTTAATTGTTACAAAGCAAAGTAATAAATTGAGATAAAGCTTTTGAAGAACGCTGAAGGAATTTAAATAAAAGAATGTAAATAGAAATTGAAATAGAACATTAGTGTTTGATTATGGTTAAAATCCATTCTTTGCTTTAGATTATTTTAGAATCAAAGAAAACTTTAATAATAAAATATAGACATGCAGTTATTAGTTTTGGCTACAAATTTGATCAAGATAATATAACGCAAAGCTATATAGAGATTGAATGATGACACATTGATCAGATAGTATCTTACAGTAACAAACTGGTGACACAGCGCAATGTGAAACATAATAAAAACTTCTTTATATATCGACTTCTGCAATTTCTGAATTTTCTGGAACAAAATTCTGTGCACAAAAATTATATAAAAAGACTACAAAATCTTGTAATAAAGCAGCAAAATTGCTTTCGCAATTAGAAAATAATTTATATTTTTAGCGTAGATAAAGTTGAAACCATTAATTAAAATACTTACGACTTCATCACTAGCATTGTCAAACTGTATTAAACTTTCAATAGATTTAAAAGGAAATCATTTTGGCGTCAATTGAACTCTTCTATTTTTTGCTTTAGTTAATCGCAACAACATTGCATGATTTTCACTATAAATATATAAATAAATACGTGTAGTGCAAAAGTAGATTTTAAAACATACTTGAGAGAGTAACTCTTTTATTCATAAAATTATACCTTTCTCTCTTTTCGATTATATCCAAACGTTGATTTAATTTTCTGTAAAAATTTAAATATGTATTAGTTAAAGGCCTTTTTTCTTTTGTATTATCTAAAGTTTGTACGAAACTTAAATTATAAAATATTTAAAAATATATATAATAAATATAAAATACTATTAAATGAATATTTATTGTATATCTATATATATCTATATATATATACATATATATATATATATATATATATATATATATATATATATATTATACTACTTACTGAAATAATTCTTGAAAAACATTAATAATATGTGTGTATTCAGTCATGTTGCTTTTGTTTGCATTCAAAGAGTTACTGGTTGTTGCAATTACTGATTTGTCGCTTGTCTCTAAAGGTTTTATTTGAACAGAAGTATTCTTCGGCACAGACATTTGTTTTAGACGCTGATTTTTTGAAGGGTATTCTTTTATTTTAAAAATATTTCTGTTAGTTGCTTGTTCAGTTAGCTCGCATTGAGGCACACAGTTCTGCAACAAACAAAATTATATTAATTAAGCATATTATTAATATATAAACACATTTTATTATTCATATTAAATATTTATTGCTCTTTTTACCTGTGGTGACTGGCTTTTTGAAACTGTAGCCAATGATTTATCAGAATTTATCAAAGTAATGTGCGTATCATTGCTATATTCTATTTTTCTTTTTTTTTCAACTAAGGGTTTCTTTATATAAGGTGTTGAATAAGTCAAAGGTTGTGACAATGTAATATCAACTCCTGTATTCTGAGATGACAACATACTATTTGCATTTTCTAAATCATTAAATAAATATTGCATACTTTCTTTTGTACTAAGAGTACCTACAAGACGATGACCTTTTTTATTCATCTTAAAAAAACTGTAAAAAAATAAATTAATTATATTAATCAAAACTGTAAGAAAACAAAATAATTATATTAATCAAAAGAAGATAAAATTTTGGCAACAACATAATCATAAGAATTTGCAGTATATATTATATCATAAAGCGGAAGTTTAAAGCATTTTCCAGCAATTTGGTCGAAATTAATTACTATTAACTCATCAGAAAGCGAGGAACAATGGAAAATTCCCATATTGGAAGATTGCATTAGAGTATGAAAGAAATTTTCAATCTTAAGAAAACGTTTCACTACAAGATGATATTTATTATCATGACCGATAATATTTTGAAGAATGCAAACACTAGAATCCTTAAGAATTATCGTATCATCCCTTCCATTCAATGATAAAGTAAACTGTCTACAATGTAAATTTCGATATTGAGAATAATGATGAAAACCAATTTCAGGCACTGGTCCATGCTTATGCAAACCTGAAACTTGAATGAAATTTTCGGTTGAAACAACAAATTTATTCTGTAAACTCTTTTCTTCATAACGTCTATTTGCTATTTGCTGCAAATGTTGATTCGGCTTTCTGCAAATTCTTCTAAAATAACTCATGTTATTTTGGTATGGAAAAGCTGAAAACGAGTCCAAAGGACCAAAATTTTTTACATCATTAGCTAAGTGTAAAAGACCATGAACATTATACGAAAGAAATTCTATACCATAATGCTCAGAAGCTCTTTGAACAAAAATTTTTAACATTATTTCTGCTTTTTTAATGGCTGCTGCATTCCTACAAGAAACAACATCTACCAAAATACGAATCGCAGAATGTAATAACAAAAAGTGCAAATACATGGCTTCATTAATGAGTCTATAAAAAATAACAGGACCAGTATACAATAAAATCTGACGATGCTCTGTAGCCTTGAAGGTACGATGCTTTGTTGCATTAATCGGCTTTCTTGCAAATTCTTTCGGACAAAATTTCTTAGCTATCTCTAATCTAGCAGAAAGAGTTTTTATCGAAGTAGATGAAAGTTTTGCAGAAGAAGCATATTTCCCATCAACAATAGCTAAGAATATTTTTTCCATAATACCAAGGCAAACTAAATGCATGTAATCGAAAACAGATTGATTCACTAAATCTATAGAAAGACGTACAATGCAGGATTCACTTTCACTATGATGTTCTCCATCTAAACACATAGCATATTCTTCGTTTGTTCGCAATCTATGATCAACACCACTATATATCATGACACCTTGGCGAACGCTTGTTCCTATAACCCAACATTTGGAACATGGAACTCGAGATTTATGACCCTGATGTCCTAATACAAAAGCACGTGCTACTGCATCTGCAATAAAGCAACGGAGATTAAATGTCAGCTTTTTTCCATTAAAAATAATCCCATTATTATTTCTAACTTCTAGCACATCATTGACAAATGGCTTTAGTAATTCTATAGCACTTGTAGGCTTCGAAGATCCTTTCCAAACTCCTACGATTTCTGGTTTGCTTTTACGAATATTAGCAATTCTGATTTGTATAGGATATAACTGAACATTGCTTGCACTATCTAAAGAAACACCATCTATGTGAAAATCTATTTCTAAATTATTAGGGATCATATTCAAAGGAGTAATTTGAAGAATAGATTTAACACTTTCTTCGAAACCTAAATGGAGATATTGCCCTCCAGCAATATCATCAATACGACATGACGTGCGAGGAGTATTCATAATTGTTCTTAAATCGCTATGAAGCTGTGAAAAACAAGAATGAGTTTTGAGAACTTTCAAAATTTCTTTAGCTTGGACATGATTAATTCCTGTTTTTAAAAATACAGAGGCAAGCCGTTCTTCAAAATTGTTTTTCTTTGTAGGTACCGAAGAATTCTCAATTTCTTCAGATTTATTTTTGTTTTCAATTGCCAAATCGAAAGTATTGGAACTCAAATTATCGTACTCTAAACTATTAATTATATCATTATTCAGATAAGAATTATGAACAAATTCCACATTTTGAGGATTCTGCATAGTAGATGAATCACTGGTTGAATCATTTACTTCAAAAACATGCATTATTTCATTGGATTTTAAAGGCATTTGAGTAGTATTTATTATTTCTTTACGTGAAGAAAGAACTGTACGAGTTAACTTCTGTCTATATCCAATTGAAACATCATGAATAATTTTACGAGAGCGTATTTTCTGTAATTTATACATTATTGCAAATTAAAAAATACTACAGCTAAAAAATCCAAAGAATATTCGAAAATGATAATCAAATTTATGTTGAGGTTATGTGAAGTTTGTACATATCATACAAGTATTATTTACAAAAGTTACACGGTATTATTTTCATAATAAAAGTAAAATATACTGTCCTCCAGATTGATATTGTGAAGTAAAAGAAGGAAACCTTGTTGTAAAAAAGGGATGTTTGAAAAAGTCTTGAAAAAATCCTCCTAACTTGGACTGCACGTATTCGCACGACGATTCGTGTTTGTACTGTGCTTGCAGAATGCTTTCTTATTTTTTTTACATGCCATGATAACACTGTGCGAACATCGTCTGCTTAATCGACATAAAGTGACAGCATAGTGTCTGTATGACATGCTGAGCACAACGTGCACTGTCGTGCCGGCACACTTGGCTATCGGGGTTTTGTCTAGTCTCAGCCACCTGCTCTTTAGTTCCGTAGACAGCCCACTGTACCGACTTGACTCTCGACCGTTGGTCTTGCTCTCCGAACTCGCGGCAACGAACGCGCACTCGCGTGACTCTTTTTCGTCGCGGTCACCTTTGTTTTGTTTTCCCGTCGGGCAATCGCGCGCGTAGTGCCCTTTCTCTTGACAACAATAGCACTCGACGTCTTTCTTCTTCTTCTCGCGACGTGCTTTCTTGTCGCCTTTGTTCTTCGAGTCTTGTTTGTTCCTTGTACCGCCTGCCTTCTTGCCGGTGTTTCTCGTCGCTGCAAATGCCACTGCCTCTCCCCCTTCAGCATCCAGACGATTCTCCTCCTTGATGAGACGGTCCTGCAGGTTTTCTAGGGTTTGCCGAGCTGGATCAACACTATCCCACGCTGTCTGCAAGGTGCTGAACTTTGACGTCAAACTAGCCAGGATTTTCGCCATAATTGTTATGTCCGAAACGTTTTCTCCGAGATCGAGAAGTTGCGTCGCCATGTTTTGGACCTTGGCCACGTGTTGCACGACGGTATCCGTTGCACCCATCCGGTATTTGTGGAACCGCTGTGTTAGTAGGAGCCTATTGGACGCTGAATTCTGCGCATGAATCTGCCCCAATTTATCCCACATTTCCTTCGCGGTTTTGCAGACCAGAAGAGGCTCGAGCTGCTTATATTCCATGGCCCTCGAGATAATCACCATCGCCTTAGCGTTGTCCTTTATCCACGCCTTTAACAGCTCTTCCTGGGCTGCTGCCGGTCTTACCCTCGTGCCATCCACGATATCATAGACACTGCCCGCGATTAAGGATGCTTTTACTTGGAATTTCCACCCGAGGAAATTTGATCCATCGAATTTCGGTAGGTTCGTCCAACGATAGTTCGTCCGGCATTTTTCACTCGCGCTTCCGACTCGCAACGTGTTCGAGAACCTTCGACAATAATGGCCGACTCTTGCCACGTGCCTCGTGTTCCTTTATTCCCGCCAAGCTCTCACTTTCTCTCTGGCGAGTCTGTCACGCTGAAACCGTAGCTGGGCCTATAACCTGTTGAGTTCTTAAGTCTTTGTGCTAGGAGCCAGAGAGTGAAAGGAGAGATGACTTTCAGTATGTATCACAAGACAACTTTTATTTGTACTTTCTTCACACGACTAGTCTGTGCATCGGACGATTTACGACTAAACGTTACCAGAGTCGCCGGTAGCTCGACCGCTCGCGGAAGTTCTGAGAACCTTCCGTGAGTGTCTATTGCGCGCGCTCGCGTCGACTCTCGACAAGCACGCTAAACAGTCTCAACAGATATAATCCACCATCTCATCGTTAATTATCGGAACTCGATTTCCTAAAATAAGTTTATCATGACAGTAATCACTGAAAGTTTCATTCTTCTTCCATTCTCTAGCTTCAAAACATCGCCTTCTTTCAAGATGACTCAAAGGCTGATTGAACATAATGTCCATACTTTCTAATCGTGTATCAACTGACTTAGTCATAAGATCAACGCTAGAATAATACCAATCAAGCGCTTTTCCTCGCATTTTCGAGACCAATAAAACTTAGTCGCATTCTCATCTAATTTATACGTATTTCGAAGTAATTTACTTGAGCTCTCCACCGTTCAAAATCATCAGCAGATCCATTATACTCACTTAATAATTCGCTGACGCTCTTAATACTTATAGTCATCCGTGATGTCGTCGACAACATACTATTTTGGGATGAGGTACGTAGCAATTCATTTTCTCGTCAAAGAAGCTCTATCTTCCTCTGCATTAGATCTCTTTCTCGCATCAATTGATTCGCTTCTCGCCTCGAAAGATGATTTTCAGACACATACGGTTCATTTTCTTGAACAACCGCGCCATCTTCTTGATTCGCATCTCCAAATTGAGTGAGTCCCAGTTGCACACAGAATAAATCGGACATAGCAGGTTGAATGAATCGGACACAATAAGAAACGGACACACGGTGGTTGCAATCGGACACAGATCCAATCGGACACAATAAGAAACGGACACACGGCGGTTGCAAACGGACACAGTGCCGATCGGACACAGTAGGAAACTATTGACTACAGCTGCAGAAGTCTGGACGTGTAATACTTGTATTGAATAAATTTACATAAAGAAGTTATGTATAATTCTGTTTCTAACAAATTGTCCTCCGTGTAAAAGTTGCACATCATTAATTTCACCATCGTTTCCATTAAATACATCGTCATTTTTCATCACAATAAAAAGAGAAGAGAGAGAGAGTTCATTATCAGCTAAAAAATAATTATTACTACAATATACATATCTAAATTAAGCATCAATAAATTACTTCTTATCAGGTATATTTTTGTTGTGCTTCGCTAGTAATAATAAAGACAATTATTATAATTTATTATTATAGGAATATTAAAAAATAAGGCTAATAAAAGCCAATCGCAAGAAGGACGCGGATAAAGTTCTCAAAAACAAAAGAAAAATAAATAAATTTGAAACATGTTTATTTTAAAAAATATATAATGTCTAGACGTTTCGGTCTCTCTTCGGGCCATCTTCAGTAACTGTACAAATTAGAAAAAAAACTAAATCGTAAAATGTTATAATGTGCAAAAAAGTTGTATAATTTTTGACTTACAATATCGTAGACGAATTAAAAAATAACATGAAGATAAAACTAAATGTAGCTCTCACATCCATCTCTCAACTCAAATCGGGGAGTCCCTCACTGGTGACCGTCAACAAAGCTACCTAAAGAATTACATAAAAACGTTATCTATAAAATTCCATGTACGGATTCCTTTTGCGGAACCTGTGCGATTTCGGAGAGAATGGAAATGGGAACGGGTTAAGAAGTAATTGTGAGTCTAATTAATTAATTATTAAAAATTTGATTTATTCATAACAAAAGAATATATATAATTATATATCAAATTCGGTTATAATAGAATTCTTATACATATATTGTGCAGAATGTACATGTAATTGCTTAATTGCGCGGGTGTTACATAAATTCGGAGGTCGTCAATCGGAATATAATGGGGAGACTCTAACCTCTAAATTTTAGTTCCGATTGGTTTTCTTTACAATAATGAATAGGAACAAACAAATAAATCAAAATGTGAATACAGTAAGTAGTGTATAAGGAGTGATTAGGCTTATTCTCGGAGGGCAGTATAACGGATAAACTTCTTCCAGAAGTCTCGTATGGGAATGCCGATTGGAAATTGGCGGTTGGGAAGGAAACAAGGGATGAGGGAGTCAAAAGAATTGTTTAATAATATTTGGAAAAGGGTTTTGTGATCTACGGAGTCGGGACCGATAGAAAAGGTTCCCTTAGGTAAGGGACCCTTGAAGAGAGGATACTGGGATATTAACCAGTTGTAAAATAGATCATTTTCGGAGAGCGGTCCTTGCTCAGGATCAAATAATTCGGTGCGGATGTCGATCGCCGCACAATCACACAGGCTCTCCTCGAGAAGTCTTAACCTCCCTTCAAAATCGTGTGATTCCTTTTGGAGATCGGATTCGGGATGTTGAGGGGAAGAGAAGGGGGAGTCACGGAGGGTGATGGTTGGAATGGACGAAGGCAGAGGTCGTTCTGGAGAGGGGGGAGCGGAGTCTTCGATTGTAATAATGTCGGTTAGTGTGTCGAGCAAATGGATTCTATTATCTTCTATAGTTTTAAGATGCGATCGAGCGTGTTGTGCCAGAGCCCGAGCCGATTGCTTCCTAATACGCCTATTGCGACGGTTGCGTTTATGTTTAATCGCTGCTCGCGATTTTCGATTATTGGTGTTCTCTACTAGAGAACAATAATTGAAATGGTAGAAGAGAGGGAAAGATCAAAATTGGTTGAGAGATAGTTCCTCTAGGTTTAGTTGTTTAGTTATAATTATAAGTTATATATATATATATATATATATATATATATATATATATATATATATATACAGGGTGTCCGGTAATTGTAGGATCACCCGTCGTGTGCAGGTAGAGCGGGTTAAACCGAGTAGGAAAGTCCTCTACCGTTTTGCGATTTTCGCAATATTTAATGAGAAATTAAATAAAAAAGATCGGCCAATCCGTGTGAGTTTAAGCGCGCGGCGAGAAGAGACAGCCCACGCGGGGGTCCAGCGTTTGCATCGCTCGTACATAGGCATTGTTTTTTGTAAAGTGCTCCTCCCCGCTTTGTCGTGCGCCGAGCAACCGCGTAAACATTAGGCTTTTATTTTCGCCGCGCGACAAGAATCACGTAAACAGTAGGAGGTCTCTTCTCGCCGCGCGCTTGAACTCGCGCGGATTGGCCGAT
>OZ020546.1:11734924-11884503 GCA_963971435.1 Lasius platythorax
AATCTAAGGAAAACTGCAAAAAATTGACATCCTACAAAATCTGATCATCACTCTGATTTGTAGAAAACAACTACTATTTTGAAAATATGTATGTATATATTTTGAGTGTGTTCACACATTACTTTATATTGCACTAGAATTTTATTCAAGAATTATTGGATAGTTTAATTTTTATCAAGTTTTTTATAATGTCAGTGGAAAAGTCATTTCTTTGTTGTATATTCATGATATTTTATCATTTCTCTCTGTTATAAGATCTGGTATAAGATTACAATGCTTCCTTTTTACTACAATAGAAATAAATTGTATATTTTGAAGTGTATTTGAAATAACTAAGCACATAAAAATAGACAAATTATGTAAAATAAGTATATATTTATTAAACAGATAATGCCAAATCAACAATATTCATGTTGTTTCTTTTATCGTGATTTTTTGACAAATGATATTTACAAGAAATCAAAAATTTATATTTCACATTTTATCAATAAAATTTATAGTATATGTTATATATACAAATATATATAATTGTGTAAATATAATAAATATAAATATAATGTAATAGAATGTGTAAATATAATGTATAAATATATTTGTTATGTAAACAGTATATAAAAGTGATATTACTTTTTATTATGCATAAACATATAATAAAGCACAAAATATACATAATATATACATATTGAGCACAAAATAACAAAAATATCTCACAAAATCTAATATAATAGTACGTAATAAATGATAAAACATTGCAAAAATTAGGACACATATTAAATTAACTAAAAAAAAACTTCTAATTATTATATACAAAAGATCAATTTATATATATTTTTATTTACGCGAGAAATTAGATATTAGTGTATATATATAATTTACCGAGAACTCTATAGTACCTCTGTACCAATATCCGGGAACTAATTTATTGCTCTTTTTTATCTTATTCCCTTCAGTATTGCATGTATACTTTGCATAAATCGGACTTTTTGTTTCTTTTTAAACCTAAACCTTTAAACTCAATTTTGAAGGTTTCCTGTTATTCTTTCATATACTCTCCTTGCCTTCCTGGGCTTGTTTTGCACTTGCAAACTGTATAACTTTAATATAAAATAAATATTTGTATGAACTGGCAGCTTGTTGGTAAATTTTCTAAATTTTTTCTTTTTTTATTCAAAAATGTTCTATGCCTTTATTAACATATGTACTTTAATCCCTGAAAAAGATTTTTAATTCTATACAAGCAATAAAAAAATAAACATAAAGTTAAAAATTAACATTTTGTCGGTAAAACAGACAATTCTAGCATCACCTTAAAAGCAAAAAGAAAATTTTTATCTTCTAAAGAAGATTTATCTTTCTCCGAGGATGAAGAAAATAGTATCCGACAAGAAAAAATCCTGCCTGCTTTTCCGCAAAAAAAGCATTTTGTGTCAAATAAGAAGTAGCTACTGAGCACATCTATACAAAATACGAGAAATATATTGCGCGAAAATACTTCTTTTAATGCAGTAAACAGTAATGGTAAATATTAAAAACGATATATTAGCACGATATGATATTCGTTAAATACCATTTATTCTTTATTTTTTAGATTCTAATAATTACATTGTTAAAAATAATATAACACGTCGTATAGAAAATTCTGCTGCAGATACTAATAATGAACATCTTGATATTTATGGTAAGTTTTGAAAAAAATACTAATAATTCTTGATATATTTTATATGCTAAACAAATATACGGGGTATTTTGCGAGAAATTGACAAACTTCTAGAATGTGGTTTAGAGGTCATTCTAAGCAAAAAAGTTCAAATACACTATAAGTCAATTCAGTTCAGTTATCAAGATGTAGACAATTTTATTAATTAAATAGTGTATATTGATTTCAGATTTTAAGAAGCACATTCTATGGAAATTAAACAAAATATATAAATTGGATACTATTGAAAATAGATTGGATATACTGGGAAAAAGGGCAATCTTCTAATCAATTTTGCAACATTCAAGAAATTGATATTTTGTTGCCGATATGTACAATCGCTGACTTAACATCTTTTGAAGAACAATTGAAGGAAAGGAAATTTCAGGACGATGTGGTATGATATATACAAATTCAATATCCGCAAATTCATGTCTACTATTTACATAACAATGCATCATAAAGTCGAATCAAAAACTCCTATATCATTATTTTCCACACTGTAATAAAGTAATAAAGAAATAATTGCTGATTACAATTCTGTTAGTCAGCTTCGTTTTTTAGACAAATACACATATCTGTGAACCGCGCTCCTGGTAGTGTACAAGAGATGTAGCACGAAGTGCTCACGCACGCTACTAGGCTGAGATGAGCTTGTTTTAAACATGACGCTGGTAGATTAGATTTTTATCAACAATTATTACTTTATTAAGTAACATGGGAAATAATGATACAGGATTGTAGACTCAACTTTTCATGAGGGATAGCGCTATGTAAATTATAAGCGTAAATTACCGGATACTATACCTTATACTGTTAATATACGTTATACCGTTAATATGATCTTATTTGAATAGTTGGCTATTCCTTTCAGCTAAATTTTTTTAAACTCGTTGGTGGAAGTACGGAGTACTTTATACGGAGTATATTACGATACGAAATATATTCAAAAAAGCAATAACAGATAATGTAACAAAACATTTTAGTTGGTAGAAAAAGTAAACAAAGCTTTAAAGATTTAAGACTCAAAAATTATCATACGTAATTTTTCATATAACTCGATGTTAATTTTATTTAATTCGATTTAAAAGGATTTCAAAAATATGAGAATATAAAGGGTGTCTGAAAATTTTGAATACAATCGAGTATGCAAATAAAACACATCAACTTGAGCAAAAGGTTTCCTACTATTTTTCAAACAACTACATAAAGTTTCGAGATATTAAGGTGATGCTGGAGTCGTCTGTTTTACCGACCGAAAATTATTTATATTTTTACGCTAATCTTTTTATTAGTTGAATAGAATAATAAATGATTTTCCACGATTAAAGTACACATAGCAACAAAGTGCGGAATGTCCGATTTTATATTAATTTTATGATAATAACACGAATTTATGTTATTTATGTCAATACACGTATGCACGAAAATTTTGCAAACGCTTTTCTCTTTTACAAGGCTTCTAAACTCATTTCTAAAAGTTCACCTATATTCCTTCATGCAATTTCTAGCCCAAACCGGTCTCCTTTTGTACGTACAAACTGCAAATCTTTTATATTAAGCAATATTGTTTCGACCTGACCTAACCTAACACCGTCAGGTTGAAACAATATTGTTTAATATAAAAGTTTTGCAGTTTGTACGTACAAAAGAAGGCCCGTCCGCACTCAAAATTGCATTAAGGAATATAGGTGAACTTTTAGAAATGAGTTTAGAAGCCTTGTAAAAGAGAAAAGCGTTTGCAAAATTTTCGTGCATACGTGTATTGACATAAATAACATAAATTCGTGTTATTAACATAAAATTAATATAAAATCGAACATTCCGCACTTTGTTGCTATGTGTACTTTAATCGTGGAAAAGCATTTATTATTCTATTTAACCAATAAAAAAATTAACGTAAAAAAAGAAATAATTTTTGGTCGGTAAAACAGGCGACCTGCGGAAATCGCTTGTCACTCCAGCATCACCTTAAGGTGATGCTGGAGTCGTCTGTTTTACCGACCGAAAATTATTTCTATTTTTACGCTAACTTTTTATTAGTTGAATATAATAATAAATGCTTTTCCACGATTAAAGTACACATAACAACAAAGTGCGGAATGTTCGGCATCAGCAGATGCGTCAGGTCGAAACATTATTGCTTAATATAAAAGTTTTGCAGTTTGTACGTACAAAAGAAGGCCCGTCCGCACTCAGAATTGCATGAAGGAATATAGGTGAACTTTTAGAAATGAGTTTAGAAGCCTTGTAAAAGAGAAAATCGTGTGCAAAATTTTCGTGCGTACGTGTATTGACATAAATAACATAAATTCGTGTTATTAACATAAAATTAATATAAAATCGGACATTCCGCACTTTGTTGCTATGTGTACTTTAATCGTGGAAAAGCATTTATTATTCTATTCAACTAATAAAAAGATTAGCGTAAAAATAGAAATAATTTTCGGTCGGTAAAACAGACGACTCCAGCATCACCTTAACCAATAAAAAGATTAACGTAAAAAAAGAAATAATTTCTGGTCGGTAAAACAGGCGACCTGCGGAAATCGCCTGTCACTCCAGCATCACCTTAATGAAAAAAGATTAGCAAATTAGAACACGCAATGCTGTGAGACGAGCTTTGTAGGCACAATTTAATCAAAAATGGCTGAGATTGTTTTTTAGCAACATGTTCGCAATGCGTCGAGAAATAATTGTTTATGCATCGCTCGCATTATTACTTCGCCTTCAGATGTCAACCAGTATCCATCCTTGCTAAAAGGTAGTCATGTTTTACCCTTTTTTATGAGATCTCGCACTTTTAGAGCTCGTCCCATATCGCGCTCTGGTTCACCAATTTTTTTTATTAATATCGAAATTTTACGTAGTTGTTAGGAAAATGGTAGGGGATTGTTTGTTCAAGTTGGTGTGTTCTACCTACATACCATGATTATGTTCGGAATTTTCAGATACCTTGTATATTTTCTTTGATTAATATTTAAAATATATATTGAATAATACTTTCATATATTACAGAAGATGTTCATATGTCACAACAATTTGACAGATAGTGACATTGTCGAATATGCGTCGAAGTGGCTTGCCCAAGCAAGTATTAGGATAATAAGAAGAACGGAAGAAAATAAAGAAGAACGTACATAAAACGTAAAATAATTTAATTTTATATTCATGTTCTGATGATTATTTAATATTCTTTGTAATAGATTGTTATAGTAAAATATATACAGGCAGTCATCACAGGTCGTCACCTATTCACCTTTTTTCACCTATTTTTTATGTTGTCATCTATAGTACACTATTTTGGGAATTCGTCACCTTTTTCACCTTTTATTAGTTAACAAAGTAAAACGTTATTAAATTTTTCTACTTGCAAAATCTTAATTATTCGAAATATTAGTTATTCAATTTTCGTGTTTAAAAATTGCGCGCTCTGACTACCACTGTTACGTGGCTTGCATAATAGGCGACGCTGGGATAGTCAGATCAACTAGATATATAGGTTTAGGCATGGAGGATAGAGTAAAGGAGACCGAACGGATAGGAAAAATCACTAGAAAATGTGGTCCCTGAAATCTGTACATTTAAGAAGTTCTTGATTTCACCACATGCGTCGCATGGATCGTTCGTGTACTCAAGAGGATCAGCTGATGTTAGAGAAACGACGCGCGTGTAAAAGTACAATAATATATTATTATATTATAATATAATATTATAATATATTATTATATTTAAACACAATATTTTCTTTAGAATAGGCAGGGTTTGTGCTGTATTGAAGTGCTCAAGTGGCCATAAAGCCGATCGAGAGGAAAGAAAACTGTTGACTACGACAGCCTTCTTTATTTTCTGTTCCCAAGGCAAGTGCATGTGCATTTTATTATCATTTACAAATAAAAAAATTAAACTGTTCTGCGAAATGTATAGTAATTATACTATATAAGGTAACAATATTATATTTACTTTTTAATACAGGCATCTGAAACGCTAAAGAAATGGAGAGAAGCTCTTCCAATAAATCTCACAACAAAAGATTATGTTTGTGAGGAACATTTTTCACCCAGCAGCATCTTAAAAGAACATATAAATATTATAGATGGAAATAAACATTGCATGCCACGCAGCAATAATAATCTGGTCAAAGGTGCTGTACCAATGATTGTGGTAAGTCAAGTTTAATGTATCTGTAGAGAAATGTGATATAAATGTATAAATACTGCGTTATTGTTTACTGGTGTTTTAGTCTTAAATTAGAATATTTCTATTATTTCCAGGAAAACGCAGATGAAACTGCTCCAACTTATATAGAGGCAACAGAGGAAAATTATATTATGCAGCAACAGTGTGTGTCGACTGTATCCGTTCCTTTGCAGGAAAGGATACAGGCAGACACACAAGTTGAAGAAAATGCAATAGAATGCCAAGAATTATTGGAATGTAGTAACGAAAATCAAATAGAAGAGCAAAATGAAACTAATAAGCAGAAATCGCCGGAGAAGGTTGTCGCTGAGGAGTGTACGATCAACTTGATCGATATTGAGGATTATTTAGAAAACATTGCACTACGACAAACTTGGTGCTGGATAAAAAAATTGCATTGCATTGTGTTGATACAAATTGATTCTCGCACATTACAAATCCGATGCCTCCTGAAGATTCACAGCGACCTTTCAGTAACGGTAAAAATTATTTATTGTTTCTTTTTAACAGATATTTCTTTGTTTATATGGTCATTTTTTATATCTTGGACTAACGATTCACTTTCTTTTGTGCTTGCAAAGAATGCTGAAATTTTTAATTTTTTTGCTACATAAAATTTTATTTTGTATTATAGATTCACACATATGACGATAAAGTCACAGTTCACCTGTGTACATTAGAATCCACAACAAAAATAGAGCAAATGTTGAACAATGTGGAATATAATACGATTGTTTGCAGTGGCACTGGAATCATGAATAAAAGGTGACATTGATTTTATTGATTCAAAATTCGCAATCATTTACCGATAAAATTGAACACAACTTGCAAGTTTAAACAGATTTTTTAAATTGTTAATTCTATTAAAATGAAACATTTTCTATTGGTTACATAGAAAATAATATATTTTGTATTTCTACAGTCGTGCAAATAACTGCACTGGCTTTATGCCAAGAGAAGATTGCAAACGAATTGTAAAAGAGCCAAGATGTGACGAATGCATTCGTCATAGAATAAATTTACGGCGGCAATCAAAAACAAATCTGAAAATTCGATTCCTTATTGCAACACATCCATGTGCTCTTTGCTCTCAATCAACATATATCTAGTGCTTTCTGTCAAGTCCACCACCGATCGCAGCGCTGTGGTGGAGATTACTTAAATTACTTAATTTGACGACTTTTAGGTACATGATCCTTAGCCTTGTTCGGTCTCCTTTACTCTATCCTCCATGGGTTTAGGGCTAGCGCACGTACATTGCCGTAACGTCTTACGCCAGCTTACGTGAGAACCTTACGTTACGTCACTAGCCCTTATATGTTTATATCATTTTAGGGGATCCAAAACTGACGGCCGAACTCAGACGGGTTAGTGCCCTCATCTTAACGTAACTAAAATTGACGATATTACCGACAGTATTACCGTGAAAACGCAACTAAAATATTTATTTCGTCTATCTGATTATAATTTACAAGTTAGATGTTGAGGTATCTTTTCTCTGGACTCTCGAATATCACAATAGATTTTATCGCACATTTGCGAAAAAAAGCTATAATGTCTACTCGGATTTGAAGTCCTGAGTCCGTACGGTGAGAAGCCTACGCACTTGCACGACACAATCTCGCTAATTCCTTGTATCGTGTTTTTCTCTTCCTCACATGCTGCTCACACATCACTCGTGTCTCCATTCGCTCACTATGACACTTTCATTCGCTCACGTCGCTTTTATTCTTTCTGGTCTTTCCTCTCTGCGTAAATAAATAAATTAATTATTAAAATAAATTAATTTCTTTTTCGTGCATGCATTTTGATTTTATAATATACATTAAAAACGCAACTAGCTTTTCGTTTTATTATTTTGTATAAATACACCTATATAGTACAATCTATATGTGGGCAATTCCATGTCAAATCGGACAAAAATTGACCTTTGACCTCGTATTTTTTAAATCGAATGAAACTTTTTTCACGTGAAATATTCATAAAATAAAAAGAAACGTATTTTTATATTTGTCCGAAATATTTTTTGCAGAAGTTATAAATAAACTTTTCGTAAAAAATAAAGTTATCAACTTAAAAAATTAACAACTCTGGTTATATTTATTGCAAAGATATTTAAAAAAATTAATATTTTAAAGCTAAGGAGACAACCTTTTTTATAAAAATAGTTTAACTTACAAGAAATTGCTAATTCCAATTGTTATAAATAATTCAAATGTTTAATAATTTTTTTCTTCAAAAAGTACACTTTTTAAAATAATGCTATTTTATTCTCCACCTCATTCTAAAAGTGTATATATTTTTTATTTTATGGAGAATTGATTGACTATTTTATATATATTTTTAATAAATGAGACGCCGGCGTCGGGGAGGCTTGCGATACAAGAGATTAGGTTAGCTTTGCCGAAGTTGTGATCGTGCTCGCTGTGCAAGATATTCGATCAGTCTTGCCGTGGAAAGTTTCGGGCATTTCCCGGGCATTCGCGTCTTGCGAATGGAGGGGATACCGTCTACCTGCGACTGAGTGGAACTCGAATCGTGGTCAGTCGGGGCTGAGCCTTAGTTGAGGTCAGTTGATAATCACTTGTGATCAAGTTGAACCGTAAAGCTCAAAGGAGCTTAGTACGCCGTATCTGTACCCGCGTAACCGCGTAATAGTAGTATTGGCCGATATAGTCAGTCGGACCGTTGAGCTCTCTTGTGCCAAGGAGCACGGTAATTTATACTCGCGTAATCGGCGTGATAGATTTGTCCATATCTGTCGGAGTTGTGATACCCGCGGATTCTCCAACGCGCTACGTCATAGCCCGCTGCAGTTACGATTCGTGCGTGTGCGTGAATTGTCGAACAGACATTATTGTTTCGTGTGACGAATTAGTGTATGAGCGAACGAACAAAATATACTTTATTCTTTTTTAATGGCAATATCCCGTGTGATTTGATATCCTGTGTACGCTGTGGTCCATTTCCTCACCGTTTCATACTGTGGCCGTCCGTTGGACGTTGGCCGCAACTGAAACATACGAAAGGGATGAAGAAGCGATCCCGATCATAAAGGCGAAGACCATTCTGGGGCATAACCAGGGAGCCGTCGTTCCTGGTTCCATGTACCCGCTGGATCGGTGCGACGCAAAGACCAACCTAAAAAGGAGCCGTGTACCTTGCTACTTATAATAGGTCAAAGTAGCTGGCGGCCGTGAACAAGATAGAATCGTAGTATTTCTCTTTATAAACATCTGCCGGCTGAATAGCTGGGACGTCACGGATGTGCATATTTGCCTTGAGCTGTCTACCCGCTTAATAGCTGGGATTTCATAGACACAGAGGCCAGTTACCGATATCTTCCCGCCGAAGGCTGGGATGACGAGATATCATATCCTACAAGCTTCGAAACAATATCTCCCGCGTGTACCGTCGGACTGTATAAGATATCCCATAGATAGCGAGAAAAGTAGCGAACTCTCGACATCGAAAACCAAATGAGATGGTGCAAACTCGTAGAGCAAAAGTCTTCTTCGTCCGGTTACACTCCCAATCGACAAACTACTCATACCACTCAAAGTCTTCCCCGCAGATCCAGTCCTGTAGACACAAATTCTCCTACTCGTCTTAAAGATGTCGTTGACTCTATTCCTAAATACGACGGACATAAAATTTATGTTTTTCATTTTAGTAAAATGTGCGAACGAGCCCTTGAATTAATTCGGTTATCAAGAATACCATTTAGTACAACTAATAATTAATAAATTACAAGGACACGCTTATGCCGCTATAAAAAGAACAGAATATGAAACTGTCTTTGAATTGACAAGACGATTAAAAAGAATTTTTGGTCTTAACAAATCCGTAGATCAATATCGCGGTGAATAAGCAAATATTTATATGAAACCTAATGAAAGTATCTTTGATTACATAGAGAGAGTAAAAGAATAACGCGCAGCTATAATCGACGGAGAAACTAACACTATCGGATTCATCGATGAAGTGACAAAGGATAATATTGAACACAGTGTCACTACTAGTTTTATTAACGGTCTTCCTTCTGACCTCTTAATCAGAGTTAAATTAGAGAGATCTCATTCATTTAAAGACGCTTTCGTATCCGCAATACAACTTTCGAAAACTTTAGAAGCGGAAAATGCGCGTAAACGAACCGTACCGTCTCATAAATCTAACTTTCCTCCTCGCGCAGATTTTTTAAATAGACCCGTACATCCCCAAACTTTTGCAAATTATAATCTGCAAATATCTACCCAACCACAATTTTCACGAAATAGTACGACTCCTTTTATAAAACCACTAATTCTGGGAAAACCTGGACCGAATTATCCCGCTGAAAAAATTTGTCGTTATTGTAAAACCACCGGACATCTCATTGATGAATGTCGCAAACTCGCATATAGACAGTCTATCGGAAATAATCCGTCAACTCCGCAACTTTATAATAATAACGCTAATAATTCGGGAAACCTACAGAGCGTTCCATCAACGAGCGGCGCCCGACGGAACGATATCCCGACGGGGCGCCCTTCTCCTCCACAACGCACTCCGATAACCATTGTATTACCGCAAAACCCGACTCCTGTTCCATCTCCTGTATCGGAAGAATAGATGAAAAATCAAAACAGAGCAGTTTACCTTCTGTCATTCTCACTTCTCCAGATTTAGAAGATAAATGTTTTTATATGATCGACTTAGGCTCTGGTGTTAATCTCATAAAGCAACGCTTTATAAATCAAAACGCAGTTTTAAATGATAAAAAAAATCTTGACTCTTCAAGGGATATCTTCCGAACCAGTCTCTACTCTTGATTCTATTACCATATGTTTACTCAGTTTACCTACTAACTTTCACGTTGTCTCTGATACGGTCAGTTTTCTTCAAGACGGAATTTTGGGAAACATATTCTTAAAAGAACGATCAGCCAGCATAGACTATAAAAATAAACTTGCATGACTCTAGCATTCCTTTCTCAGAAACAATCTACGCTCATATTAAAAAGCGATCTGTATCGCCTTTCTGCGTTAATATTGCTAATTCCGAAAAACAATACGGATATATACCGCGTTATACGTTAACTGAAAATGTTTATTTCGGAGAAGAAATTGTCACTAACGTAAATGGTAAAGCTTATTTACCCATTTTCAACATTTCTGAAAATGATCACAATGTAGAAATTCCCCCTATCGAATTGCAAGATTTTGATTTTGCGGATACGCTTAAAGGATCCACGATCCTAGGCGGTGCCGTTGAAGTCCGAGGGAATGAGACGATCGATAATCCTTATGTCAATGAATGTAACGAAACTTTAACTTCTCGCTCTTATAATAAGGTTTATTCTAATAATATCACTGAAACCTTAAAGCATTCAGTGATCTACAATAATTTATTGAATTCTGAAAATAATTCAGATCATATCGCCGCAGCCCGAGAGACCCTAGCGATCTATAATAATTTCAATCCTTCTATTGATAATCTTTTATATTTTGAAAGGATTCAAGATACAATTCCTGTAAATTTTCTCGACAAAGAAATCCCTTGTCCCCGTGCATCTGCTGTTATGCAGCTCTTACGATTAGAACATTTCAACTCCGAGGAACTAGATAATGTTAAATCGTTAATTCTTAATCATTCTAATAGATTTCATCTCCCTGACGATAATCTCGGAGCTACGAATGCTACTCAACATTCTATATCAACTACTAATGAAATTCCCATCGATACGAAACAATACAGATATCTTCCCGTCCACAAGGACGAAATTGACAAACAAGTTAACGAACTATTATTCAATAATTTAATTGAATATTCTACCTCTCCTTACAATTCTCCTGTATGGATAGTGCCGAAAAAACTTGATTCTCAAGGTAACAAGAGATGGCGAATGGTTATCGATATTGTAGTCTAAACGAGAAAACCATAGGAGACGCCTATCCTCTTCCGAATATAACCGATATCCTCGATCAATTAGGATCAGCTAAATATTTTTCCGTTCTCGATTTAGCCTTTGGCTTTCATCAAAATGGCACCTAAAGACGCTCCGAAAACCGCGTTTTCAACTTCTTACGGTCATTATCAATTTAGAAGAATGCCATTCGGTTTAAAGAACGCTCCCGCTACTTTTCAAAGATTAATGGATAACGTTCTTTCCGGTTTACCAGGCAACGAATTATTTGTGTACATGGACGATATAGTCATTTACGCGAGATCATTGAAAGAACACGAAGTCAAATTTAATAAACTAATGCAAAGATTAAGAAACGCGAATCTAAAATTACAACCTGACAAATGCGAATTTTTGCGTCATGAAGTAGCGTATCTCGGTCACATAATCGGAGCCGACGGAGTTAAACTCGATCCAAATAAAATAAAATCTATAGTCGAATTACCTAAAAATGAGAAAAATATTAAACAATTCTTAAGACTAGCCGGATATTATAGACGATTTATTCCACAATTTTCTAAAATTGCTAAACCATTAACAAATTTATTAAAGAAAAATGACACATTTAATTGGCAACAACGTCAAACGGAAGCATTTAATATTTTAAAATTCTCTCTATGTTCTGAACCAGCACTTCAATATCCAGATTTTACTAAACCTTTTATTTTAACAACCGATGCATCCGGATATGCTATCGGAGGAGTACTTAGCCAAGGACAAATTGGAAAAGATTTACCTACTGCTTATACTTCTCGTGTATTAAATACCGCCGAACTAAATTACTCTACCATTGAAAAAGAATGCTTGGCAATAGTTTATTGTACTAATCATTTTCGACCTTATTTTTACGGTAAAAAATTTACGATCGTAACCGATCATAAACCTTTAGTTTGGCTTCATTCCATTAAAGATCCTTCTTCTAGATTGTGGAAATGGAGAACAAAATTGGCTGAATATGATTACGATATACAATATAAAAAGGGAAGTTTAAATAATAACGCGGATGGATTATCCAAAAATCCGCCTGTTAACTGTATTGTTCTTTTATTTATCACTAACTATTTCGACAAACCATCAAATGAATCAGTTTTTCTCCTTGAACCTGAACCTGAACCCAGTACATCTGTTCCAAATAACGATACAATAAATCTCTCAATAAATTTTGTCCCACTCAGCCCGAATTCAAATAAAACGAACATAGAGGAATATTCTAGTGATTATGACGAAATCAATGACAATAAAGGAAGTACAAACTTAGATGAAATTTATAATGAATATGAAGAAATAGTTGACCTCGGTGAAGAGCACCGAGATACCGACCAACTTTTAATAACAGAAAGTCGCGATAGTTTATTAAAACGGTAATTATGTAGAATAGGGCCTTTTTCGAATTTTGATATTTGTTTACGACTCTCTTGGTAAAACTCTTTGTTGTGACTCCCACAGTGATTATCAATCGGGGGAGTGCGAAAAATATGTAACCTACCTATTTTTTAACCTATTTTTTTTCAACATAGTTTTCCGGATCTTCCGACGTTACAAATATATGGTGGCCTCTAAAAGGGCCAAGTGGCCGCTTCAAGCGCTTTACTTTACATATACTTTACAACGCGAAGCGAGATCTACCCCACAATTCTTGTGTGGATTGGAAAGTGTATGCGTGGACGCAGTGGGTTCCGCCCCCCCCCCCTACGGAGGGGCTCCACTTCCGGAAGATATAACCTAACCCAAACCCTTTTCTGATTTAAAACTAAAATTTGGTTTGGGTTAGGTTACATCTTCCGGAAGTGGAGCCCCCCCGTAGGGGGGGCGGAATCCACTGCGTCCACGCATATACTTTACAACGCGAAGCGGGGTCCACCCCACACCTCCCCGAGCTTACGGCCCGAAACAAGGTCTATAATTGTTCTATTTCACATGCGTTTTCGACTTTCTACACGAAGCGAGAAAAAAAATTTTTGGAAAAAAAGAGGTTAAAAATAGGTAGGTTACATATTTTTTGGACTCCCCCGACTGATTATCACTGTCGGAATCACAACAAAGATTTTTACCAAGAGAGTCGTAAAAAAATATCAAAATTCGAAAAAGGCCCTATTCTACATAATTACCCGATTAGAATCTCAAACTTTAAAAAATTGTATATGCTCTCTCTTAGATGCAATAATAGAATTACAAATAGCTTCTTTCAGTATTAGAAAAACCGACCATTTCGACGATCTACCATGGCATTATGTAATAAATCAATTTTATAAATATCTAAGGGAACAACCTGTTTGTATTACTGTTTGCAAAAATCTAGTCCAAACCTCTCCCGTCGAACGACGCGAAGCTCTCATAACTGAAAATCATTCTTCGGCTTACGGTGGTCATAATGGTGTTACTAAAACATACAATCGATTAAGACCCCATTATTATTGGAATACAATGAAAAAGGATATACAAAATTTTATTCAAAAATGTCGCCAATGTCAATTAAAAAAATTAACGCGAGTAAAAACAAAACAATCCATGATAATCACGGATACACCCGGCGTCACATTTGATAAAGTTTCTCTTAATATCGTAGGCCCTCTTCCGATCACTAATTCTGGAAATCAATACATATTAACTATGCAAGATTTATTAACCAAATATTCCGTAGCCGTTCCATTAAGAGATGCTACCGCCTTATCTATAGCTGATGCACTTACTAAGAATTTCATTTGTATATACGGTGCTCCCAAGGCCATCCTTACAGATCAAGGAACTAATTTCCTCTCTGCATTAATACGAAATTTAACAAAGAATTATTGCTTACTTTAGACGACGCTATTTCTACGAGATTGCCTTCTTAGGGATAGATATTTACTCCGCAAAGATTACAAACCTTTCTGTACATGACGAAGATGGATCAGAAATTGAAGTCTATCTTGAAGAATCACAATCTTAACATTTGTAAAATACGACTAATCTAACGATTATTATTCTTACTAATACCCTAATATATATTTCATGAATTTATTAATGTTGTACATACACGCTAATGATAAGTCATAATTAAGCTACATTTACTAATTTGTAATTATAACTCATAAATATATAAATAATAAAAATATTAACTCAATAACAAGATGAGTTCACTAGTCAATAACCCATGAATACCTTCGTATGATATTATTAAATAGCGCTATTAAATAGCGCTATAAAATAGCTTATTTAGAATTTTACAGTAAATAGATTTTTTATAATCAAACATCTAATTTAATTTTTAACCTATAATATAAGTTTAATTGCGAATAAATTATTGTAATTAATCTCTAGGAACGACAGCTGGGTATCGAAATCATGATATTTTCATCTTTTTCCATTTAAAGTTAGATACATGGGTGTAACCCACACGCCTACATGCAAAGCGATTTTGCCCCTCTGAGCTTAAACGTATGGTCATGCACGATTATTCGCTTGAATACGCCTTTGGAGGTGAAGTTCTCAGTGATATCAGAGTTGAGGCACGTCAAGGCGCGAGCAATGTACGACAGTAAGAGATAACGCACACAAGCGCGCACACCGCGTACCTGTGAATTCACTCAGTGCTTCAGTTGGAAGAAGACAGACACTTGGCTTTCTGTCTCTCTCCTACCTAGCCAGCAATGTAAACGACAATGTCGCCTGCTTTTAATACTCTTGACCTATATAATTGAAATCAAATACTTTTGACCTAGTTAATAAAACGTTTATTAAAGCGCACTCTAATGTATTTTAATTGATAGTTAGTATTCAATATTTCAATAGTAAGGGATATCATTTACAGATAAATTTAATGTAAATATTTATTTACAACTGAATATTTTTAACTAAATCAGATAATCGCTTGCATTTGTTAAAATAGTATATACAGGGTGACCCATTTTAACTTAGGCAGCCAAATAACTCGAAAAATAAGCACACTACGAAAAAATGTTTAGAATCAAAATTTCGTCATTTCGAGGGGGACGTACAATGACGTTAAAATGAGCCCCCCCACCCCTCCCCCTGGGCGGTGAGGGGGGGCAAGTTTGAAATCTTAAACAGGAACCCCTATTTTTCATTACATATTCTTGCAGCTTATCTCGAGAGCTTTCCAAAACACTATAATTAAGTTATTTTTCATTGAGTACTTTTCGAGTTATAAGGCTTGAAATTTACAGTATTTTGACATAAAATACAAAATATCGTGTAAATCATTCAGTTTTCGGTAACTTTACCTTAATACTTTTATGCATAAAATAATAAGACCAATCTATTGGTGTAAAGAAAACACATAATTGCTTTCAAAAAAAGTATGCAGTTGCATGTTGCAAATTACATACTTTTTCTTAATAGCAACTATGTGTTTTTTTTTACACCAATTGATTGGTCTTATTATTTTATGCATAAAAGTATTAAGGTAAGGTTACCGAAAACTGAATGATTTACACGATATTTTGTATTTTATGTCAAAATACTGTAAATTTCAAGCCTTATAACTCGAAAAGTACTCAATGAAAAATAACTTAATTATAGTGTTTTGGAAAGCTCTCGAGATAAGCTGCAAGAATATGTAATGAAAAATAGGGGTTCCTATTTAAGATTTCAAACTTGCCCCCCCTCACCGCCCAGGGGGAGGGGTGGGGGGGCTCATTTTAACGTCATTGTACGTCCCCCTCGAAATGACGAAATTTTGATTCTAAACATTTTTTCGTAGTGTGCTTATTTTTCGAGTTATTTGGCTGCCTAAGTTAAAATGGGTCACCCTGTATATACCATTTCCTTGAATTATTTAACATGTTTGGACAATGACCTTAACAAGTCCATGAAATTCAACGTGCAGACGTACAAACAGCATTACGAATTCCAGAATTTAACGCCGTTCACAGAGTACACGATAAAGTTGGCACTGAGCAATTTTTACTTCGACAAGTTATCCATAAGACTGCAATTCGGCAAAGGTGTGATACTGAAAACTACTGCGGGCAAGCTCAATGCGCCGGAAGATATAACGGTTCGAGTTCTAACGCCTACTCTGGCGGCAGTTTATTGGATGCCACCCAAGGAATTAAACTGCGTAGCAGTGAATTACGAGGTGCATTGGATATTAATATTGAATATTCTTTTTCCAAATAGTACACGAAAAATATCTTATCAACGCGACAAACAACTTATCAATCAGCCCGAACGTGCGATAGGTGGCAAGTATTTCTTGCCAATCCAGCCTCTGCGGCCAGGACAGGAATACTTGGTATACGTGCGTGTGTATCCAATCAACTTCAGCAATTTCTCCACTGAAAGTTCGAACAAGAGCATTCACATGTACTCGGAACCGAATAATTTAATTTTGAGCGGGATCAGTACGAACAGTATAAATATCTCGTGGATTCCTACTCTCAATCTGAATATCCACTACACACTGGAATACAAAAATGTTGAGATGCGGAAGTGGCAAATCGCGGACAACTTTGAGATGAATAATAACTAAATAATTTATTATATAAAAAATTTACTGCCGCGAACTCTATATCAATTCCGTTTAATCCTGAGATACCCCGATTACAAAGAAGACTTCATATGGCCGTCTGATGAAAGATTTACTTTTAAAACGCTTGGTAAGCAACTTAAGACATTATGATATCATACGTTTACTTTAAAAATGTTTAAAAAAATTTTTTCATTAGAAATTAAATAAGGTTTTAAGTAAAAGTATGTACTAGAATAAAACGAACAAAATTTAAATTGTACTCCTTTTATGTAACAAAGGTGATGTGACAAAGGTTCCGAGCGCTCCTGGGATACCTACGGTAACGAAACTTCCAAATTTCACGTATTTTTTAAAATGGCAACCTGCGCAAGCTCACGATTCACAAGTGATCTTGTATCGATTGGAGGGTATAATTGTCGAAAATAATTACAAAGAAAACAATCAGACTGATAAAAACAAACATTGGAATTTATATTATAACGGATCAGATAATTACTGGGCAACTACGAGAGGCATGAATCAGAAATATATATTTCGAGTGCAGGCTAGAAATATTTACGGCTATGGAGAATGGAGTAAATCAAGCGCGGTCGTTGATTTAACAGAATCTATCGAAATATCAGCTATGCAATATTACCTACCATTAATATTAAGCCTTATCGTTACGCTTGTAATCTGTAATGTTTACTACTTTTACTGTTGTAAGTATATTTATACTAATTTCGAACTTTGATTGCAAATTATTTTAGATTTCATACAGGGTGTCCCAGGGTTTACCCGAGAAACTGCGGGAGCATATTCGACAAGTGGAAATAAGAAAAAAATGTTACATAAAGTTTGGCTAGAAATGCTTTATTACAAAGTTATAAATAAATATTCCCAGACAGCACATGCCCCTAAAAGATGTCTAAAAGACGTCTTATCGTCCTTTAGACATCTTGAAGATGTCTTTTGGCCTTTTTGTGCTGTCTGGGTTGAAACGAAACATGAAATGTTCTGCCTGGTACTCTTCTGCCAGGAAATTTTCGTTGACACTCTTGTATAGCAGCTCGAGCATTTCCTTCACAGAATTTGTACACGAAATGAATATCAGTGTATTCCTCATTTGAAAACATTCTTGGCATTTTGATGGCAGCTGCTAGTTCACACGATGATTGAAATCGAACAGCTATTGATGTAAAGGTAACAATTATATTGAATCGTTTAAAGATAGTAAACATGATATGAATACACAGATAAGATAAACATATTCGATCTTTCATATTCTGTAATGGAAAATCCGTTATTATGTTTCATGTTCCGTTTCAATATTTGTTTATAACTTTGTAATAAAGCATTTCTAGTCAAACTTTATATAACATTTTTTTCTTATTTCCACTAATAGAATATGCTCCCGCAGTTTGACGGGTAAACCCCGGGACACCCTGTATATGAAGAGTGTCTGAAAAGTTAGTTTACCTGTTGAAAATGATTTAAATTATGCAATGCATAGTATTAGATAAATATATTATAACGCTATCTAACAGTATACCGACGACGCAAAGAAAGTAACGAACAAATTTTGTCTCCGATCAACGAATTAGCAACTTTACACGAAATGCCTTACGTTCAACTCAACGCGCTATACGCTCCTAAGTTGCAATGTAATCCGGACGAATTTGCCTTGACCACAATCGAAAAAAAGCAAATTATCCTAGCAAAGCTTCTAGGCAGCGGCGCATTTGGAAAGGTAAAAACTAATTTTTTATAACTTAAATATATCCTCGAAGACTTTCCCTAATTTTTAAATTAGAAAATTTTGGAGTAAAGACACGATTAAAAAAAATAATTGCAAAAATTAAAATTTTTTATAAAAAGTTAAATAGTGTATTTGTGTTAATTAGGAAATATTTCGCAGGTATTTCAAGGAACCGTCAAAGATTTCGAAGGGTTGGACACCACGCCTGTCGCCGTAAAAATGCTACGAAAAAATGCTTCCTCGCAAGAGAAAAAGAAATTCTTGAAAGAAGCCAAGCTTATGAGCCATTTTCGCCACAAACATGTGTTAAGATTGTTGGGCATCTGCTTGGACGCGGATTCACCATGGCTCATATTGGAATTAATGGAAGCTGGTGACTTACTGAATTATTTAAGAGAGAGCCGAAAATTGCGTCCGTCAGATTCGCAAGCTTTGCGTCTGCAAGACTTGCTCGCCATGTGCGAAGATGTTGCTCGGGGTTGTTACTATTTAGAAGAACAACACTTTGTGCATAGAGATCTCGCGTGTCGAAATTGTTTAATATCCGCGAGAAATCGCGAAACCCGTATTGTGAAAATCGGTGACTTTGGACTAGCTAGAGATATTTACAAAGATGACTATTATCACATGGTAAATGCAATTATTTAAAAAAGATAAATCTTTTGTTTCTATTTTTTGCAGTATAATAATATTATACATTTTTAAGCTAATTATATGAAAAAATAAACTATTTTTATTTAACTAATTAATAATTTTTTTTTTTTTTTTTAACCGCTTTTTCAAACTTCGCCTGTTTAATTTATTTGCTAGTATTGGTCGAGTGGTAGAAGTGTTTCTATGTGAATTTATTTGACTAGCGGTTTAAAAAAAAAAAAAATTTTTAATTAGTTAATTTAATTCGCTCCTGGACCTAATTATGGAGCTAACACACAATATTAGAATTTACATCTTTCACCGTTGAGAGCCGGTAAAACGTTCTCAAATTATTGTTTACTAACATCTATTAAAAAGGCAAGATAAAAATATAGGACCGAAAGGGTCTGAATAGCTTAGATGGTTAAAGCAGTCGCCCGGCAAGCGAAAGACGCAGGTTCGATTCCTGCTTCAGCGACTTTTCGGACCTATATTTTTCTCGCCTATTTATTCACGGGATTGTTGGAGAATAATCAAGGGATTCTTGTAATCTCAAACCAAGAGATACGTCTCCCTAAAAAATATTCTTCAAACTTCGCCCGTTTAATTTATTTGCTAGTATTGGTCGAGTGGTAGGAGTGTTTCTATGTATTTTTATTTATATACACTCCTCACAACAATTAGAGGATCACTTAAATTTCCTTAAAAAACTGGCAAAATTCAGTCAGTTGTAACTTTGTTAAAAATGAACCAAATTTAAATTTAAAAAAAGAATTTGAAAGCTTGAAATCTCTACTTTCGAAAGCTCATTACTTTTTTTAAGTTTCTGTAAGTTTAGTAATTTTCACATGTAGAAAACTGCGAACTGGACAAAATTATAAATTTTCTTCTCACTTTACGGACTTATACCGCGTGTAAAAAAATATATGAAATTTTTCATCTTTCTAGTGTGAAAGCTTGAAGTTTTCTTAACAAAATCGTTTTTTAAAAATGTTTCTACGATTTTTTATTACTGAGTTATCGCCGATTAAATGAAAAATGAGCAAGTTGACTTTAATCATTCATAACTCTGTTAAAAATAATCGTACCGCAATTTTAAAAAAAGATTATTAAAGCTGAAACTTTGCTCTATCGAATGGAATAATTGCCAAAATTTTTACGAAAACATATAGACTGGTTACAAATGAATGAAAATAACGTAAAAATTACCGACTTTTTCTGTTTTCATTTTGACCTAAAAAACAATGTATAGAACAACAACAAAAAATTTGTTCTTCACGTTTTTTTCTACTTTTAAGTACCCTGAATTTGACAAAAAATCGGCGAATAGCTACAAGATTTTTTTCACGGTGGCCACTATGTTTGAAAAAGTCAAATCTTCAAAAAATTGCTTAATTTCAATAAGAAAAATGGAAAATAAAGTCAATTAATGTTAAAAATTGATTTTCAGTACACTGACACTACATAGACCTTTATTAACAATAAGTCTTAACAAAGAGAAAAGACAAATTGTTTGAGTTTTTGTCTCCACCAAAATTTGAAAAAATTTAAAAACCGCCGGCATTAGCGTTACTCAAAGCGTACCACGAGGAGGTTGCACGGTCGAATTTACGCTTCGTTTTGTGTATGTGTAATGTGTGCGTGCGTGTGTGCGTGCGTGTGTGTGTGCATGTGTGTGCGCGTGTGCGTCTGTGTGTGAGTGAGTGAATTTAATAACGCGTGTTTCCTCCTCTATTTAAAATGACTGCTCGCAATCGGTTTCGCATATTGATGCAACGACGTATTGCTGCCTGAGGAATTCGCTGCCAGGTTTGCCGAAGAGCTCTGACAAGCGAAGCTAGTTCAGCGATGTTGGGATAGTTTTCGCGTACTTTGCGTTCTAACATATCCCAAACATACTCAATCGGATTTAAATCGGGACTCATTGGCGGATGCAATAACGTCTTGATTTGATGATTCCTCAAGAACTCCTGAGTGTAACGAGCAGTGTGCGGTCGTGCGTTATCATGCAATAGGCGAAACCGTCTACCGATTCGATTTTTAATTGGTAGAACATACGGTTGCAGTATTTTATGAACATATCGTCTAGAAGTTAATGTCGGTGGAGGGATGACTATTAAAGGTGTTCGTGAAAATCGAGATATTCCTGCCCATACCATTACAGAACCACCATGAAAATCACGAACCGGTCTATTGCAATTTTCTGAATAACGTTCGCCGGCGGTTTTTAAATTTTTTCAAATGTTGGTGGAGACAAAAACTCAAACAATTTGTCTTTTCTCTTTGTTAAGACTTATTGTTAATAAAGGTCTATGTAGTGTCAGTGTACTGAAAATCAATTTTTAACATTAATTGACTTAATTTTCCATTTTTCTTATTGAAATTAAGCAATTTTTTGAAGATTTGACTTTTTCAAACATAGTGGCCACCGTGAAAAAAATCTTGTAGCTATTCGCCGATTTTTTGTCAAATTCAGGGTACTTAAAAGTAGAAAAAAACGTGAAGAACAAATTTTTTGTTGTTGTTCTATACATTGTTTTTTAGGTCAAAATGAAAACAGAAAAAGTCGGTAATTTTTACGTTATTTTCATTCATTTGTAACCAGTCTATATGTTTTCGTAAAAATTTTGGCAATTATTCCGTTCGATAGAGCAAAATTTCAGCTTTAATAATCTTTTTTTAAAATTGCGGTACGATTATTTTTAACAGAGTTATGAATGATTAAAGTCAAGTTGCTCATTTTTCATTTAATCGGCGATAACTCAGTAATAAAAAATCGTAGAAACATTTTTAGAAAACGATTTTGTTAAGAAAACTTCAAGCTTTCACACTAGAAAGGTGAAAAATTTCATATATTTTTTTTACACGCGGTATAGGTCCGCAAAGTGAGAAGAAAATTTATAATTTTGTCCAGTTTGCAGTTTTCTACATGTGAAAATTACTAAACTTACAAAAACTTAAAAAAAGTAATGAGCTTTCGAAAGTAGAGATTTCAAGCTTTCAAATTCTTTTTTTAAATTTAAATTTGGTTCATTTTTAACAAAGTTACAGCTGACTGAATTTTGCCAATTTTTTAAGGAAATTTAAGTGATCCTCTAATTGTTGTGAGGAGTGTATATGCATATAGATGAAGAGAGATAAGTTAAGTTCATCTATACATAACGCTTGCTTCAAAAATGGACAATTTCGGGAAAAGACTTAACTGCGCTAAAATTGTGTTTTAGAAAGAAGAAGGTCTGCTTCCTGTTCGCTGGATGGCACCGGAATCTTTGGTGATCGGAATATTTACTTCACAAAGCGACGTTTGGGCATTCGGAGTGCTAATGTGGGAAATCACGTCGTTGGGTGAGCAGCCTTATCCTGCTAAAAATAATTCCGAAGTATTGCAATATGTTCGCGAGGGGGGCAAGCTGCCGAAACCTCTCAACTGTCCACCCGCATTGTACCAGTTGATGCTACGTTGCTGGAATGCAATGAACGATAGACCAAACTTTATACTTTGTCTAGAAAATATCTTAACTCTGAGAGACAACATAGAAGACACGATACTCAGTTCGGTAGATATTATCAGACGTGCAGAGGTAAATAAATCGTAATTCTTCTTATGTGCATGCATATCATTACATGGAACAATGGATTTTTGCAAATCATTATAATATCAACTAATAAATATTGCAAAATATTGGGTAATTATATAGAGATAGGGACTATTTCCCGATTTCGATAATTTTGAAATATGTTGTCAAGGTCATCACTTTGAATAATGTTGTAAAGATTTTAGTTGGTGGTCGTTGCTTATTAAAAAGTTATCAACAAAGAAAGTATAATCAATGGTAAATTTCGTTTAACGGAGCAACGAGATACGACTGTGCCCTTGACATATGTTGTCAAGGTCATCACCCTTAATAACACTCAAAAGGTTTTAGCCGTCGCTCATTGTTTATTAAAAAGTTATTAACAAAAGAAGTTTGGAGAACATACCAGTTAAGGTTAACACGTTAGTGCTCAAGGACGTAATTTTCTGATGTGTATGTAACAACAGTAGCAAAGTCCACCCCCATCATCCCCTGCTTTCAGTGCGAAACGAGGTCTATGTTCTTACAATTTCACATGGGTTTGCAACTGTCGACGCGACGAGTTTGATTTACAATGACTATACAGACTATAATTTGATACTATCTGATACTGAAACAAACATTTTTCTCATTTACGAACATTTCTCATTAAACAGTAAAGTTATTAACAAAGAAAGTTTATTGAATAAATCACATAGAAAGTTGCAAACCTATGGAGAATTATAGAAATATAGACCTCGTTTCGCGCTGAAAGCAGGGGGTGATGGGGATGGACCTTGCTTCGCGTGGAAAGTTGCAAACCCATGTGGAACTGTAAGAACATAGAAGTATAATAACGATAATATTAAACCGATATTACAGCAAGTAAACTTTTTTGTTAATAACTTTTTAATAAACAATGAGCGACGGCTAAAACCTTTTGAGTGTTATTCAGGGTGATGATCTTCACAACATATGTCAAAGTTACAACCGTATCTCGTTGCTCCGTTAAACGCAATATTTACCATTGATTATACTTTCTTTGTTAATAACTTTTTAATAAGCAACAACCGCCAACTAAAACCTTCACAACATTACTCAAGGTGATGACCTGGATAACATATTTCAAAATTATCGAAATCGGGGGTCAGCCCCTATCTCTATATACAATATAATTACCAAATATTGCTTTTACTTTCCTTAATATTACATAATACATTTAATATTATTTTAAATCATTTGTTTTACTAATATTTCGTTATTCAGAGATTATAAATAACGTAGAAATTGTTTTATGTTTCTTTAACACACAGAGATGAGAGAGACTAGACACAAAGCAAGTGGCAATCATAAATAATTTATATTTATTCTAAATAATTTATAAGAAAACAATTTTTCGCAAATTAAATGTCAGAGATGCAAACTGATAACATAAACTTATTTAGTTCTTAACTCAACGTCCCTGTACGGCAAACGTTTCACCTGACGTTTGCGAAAAAAGCACGAGGATCCGTGTTGCGAAATTCGTATGTGTGCGCTCGAGCTACGTCAGATTTTCGTCGAGATTTACTAATCTAGATGGAATACGCGATCGTCATGTATCGGCGAGAAATGACAGCCAACAAATCTAATTAAATTAACTAATTAATAATTTTCTGTCGCTAGTAAATAAATTATAATTATAATTTATTTACTAGCGACAAAAAATTATTAATTAGTTAATTTAATTCGCTCCTGGACCTAATTATGAAGCTAACACACAATATTAGAATTTACATCTTTCACCGTTGAGAGCCGGTAAATTGTTCTCAAAAATTATTGTTTACTAACATCTATTTAAAAGGCAATTGAAAAATATAGGATCAAAAGGGTCTGAATAGCTTAGTTGGTTAAAAGCAGTCGCCCGGCAAGCGAAAGACGCAGGTTCGATTCCTGCTTCAGCGACTTTTCGGACCTATATTTTTCTCGCCTATTTATTCACGGTATGGTTGAAATATAATCAGGGGAATCTTGTAATCTCGGACCAAGAGATACGTCTCCCTAAAAATATTCTTCCAACTTCGCCCGTGTAAGTTATTTGCTAGTTAGGTCGAATTATATTAATATTCTCTATTTAAATCTAATTAAGCTCGAGATTATCGCTTTAAGAGTATATTTTTAGAAAATGTTATAGCGCGCTGTTATATTTTTACGCGTGACTTGGACTCGAGGGAACGGAGGAAATAAGAACAGCTCTTCTTGTAACTTGCTTATGAATTTACTTATACTTAAGAAAGGTGCGTGCCGTGCTCTCTGCCTCGTGGCTAACGCAAGAGAGAGCTATGCTATCCATTCGTTATCGATAAGAGGGGGAGAACGCGCAGACCTACGTAATATACTATTGACATGCGCGCTGGGCTTTTTTTATAGCACGTATAGATATGTACATATATATATCACCCTCCTCACTTAAAAATTCTTGCATATTAATAATAGGGTTGCACGGCACGCAGTATGCAGAACGCTTATATTCTAGAATTGCATGTTTACATTACTTTAGCCTATACTGCGTTAAATAATCTGGGCGTTTCTTTTCTCTAACTGAGCGCCTCGGAGTCTGCTGCATTTGCTGCGGTTGAGGATCCTTTTGAGGCGGTGGCGGTGCGTCTATCTGTTCTTGTGCTTGCTCGATCTGTTCGGGTTATCTCGGGGGGACAGGTTCCGCTCGAGGAATATTTTCATTATTTTCGTCTTCATCGTTAGAGCCTTCCATTTCCCAGTAATCAGTATTTTTAGTGTCATCGTTTACAATAGGGGTATTTTTACCAATAGAACGCATTTGATTTATGTGCTTTATCCAGGAACGTCCATCATCTAAGGCTATCTTATAATGTAATTTCCCTAATCTATTTGTAATTGTACCGAATTTCCATTTAGAATCTTTGATATAGTTTCTACATGCCCTCTCTTTCCCCGCATATAAAATATTTACCTGCTTGTGGATTACTCGCTATATTTTCCGTTTGTTTGCTTGATATTATTAGATCTAAGCGAGTGCGTAATTTTCTATTTAAGAATATTTCTGCCGGAGATTTATTTGTGGTCGCATGTGGGGTGATTCTATATTGCAATAGAATTATACTTAAGACTACGTCGAGATTCGAAGAATCACAGTGAGTACGCTTTAATGCTTGCTTAAGTGTTTGTATAAATCGTTCCGCTTGACCGTTGGTGGCGGGATTATACGGTGCTGTAAACTTGTGTACTATGCCTTGCGATTGTAGAAACTTTTTAAATTCGAGGGAGGTAAAGGTTCTCCCATTATCGGTAACAATCATTTGAGGTATGCCATATGATGCAAAAATTTGCTGACATTTTAAAATTGTACTTTTAGTAGTAATGTCTTTCATTACATGCACCACCACTTCGAAAATGCGTCCATCATAACAAGGAACATTTTGTTTAAGAAGGGACCCGCAAAATCGAAATGCACACGTTGCATAGGTGCAGTGGTTGGTTGCCAAATGTGTACAGCTGCTTTTGGAGGATTATTCATGTACATTTTGCAGTCTGCACAATTTTTTACCAACCTCTCAATATCATTGTCTATTCCGGGCCACCAACAGTAATGTCGGGCTAAATTCTTCATTCTTACGATTTCAAAGTGCCCTGAATGCAATTCTTCTAGTATTACTGTACGCAATGTTTTTGGAATAACTGTTTTATGCCCACGTATAATTATACCGTTTTGTAAACTAAATTCCATTTGATTTAATTGAAAACATTTAGATTTATGAACTTGGTTTCCTGATTTCAATGCTTGCAATAATGACGATAACTCTGTATCTTTCTCAGTCTCTTTTGCAATTTTGTTTACGGTTACTGGAAGTGTACTTATTAATTCTAATTGAAAAGCATCTACTACATCGGTTATAGAATTGTGTTCATTAACTGGCGATCTAGATAAACAATCTGCATTTGCATTATGCTCGGATTTCCTGTACTGAATATCGTAATTGAAGCCTTGAAGAAATATTGCATAATGTTGCATACGCATTGCCGAATAAATTGGTAAACTTTTTACTGGTGAAAAGATTTGTACCAACGGACGATGATCCGTTATTAATGTAAACTTATTTCCGTAAAGAAATTGGAAATACTTTTTTACCCCGAAAATTATCGCGTAAGCCTCCTTGTCTATTTGCGAGTACTTGGACTGTGTAATTGAAAAAGCCTGAGAGGCGTATTGTATCACTCTTTCTGACCCATCCGGGTATTTATGAGACAAAATGGCGCCAACTCCATACGGACTAGCATCTGTAGCTAATATAAGAGGTAATTTTGAATCGAAATGTACTAATACCTTGTTGCTCACAAAAGCGTCCTTCGCCTTTTTGAAAGCTCGATCACATTCATGTGTCCATTGGAACGGAGTATTTTTACTCAACAATATGTTTAACGGATGCAAAATAGTGCTTAAATGTGGAATAAATTTACCGTAATAATTTACCATTCCTGTAAAAGCACGAATTTCAGATACATTTGTAGGACGAGGCATATTTTTAATGGCTTCCATTTTGTATTTCTCCTTGTGAATACCTTCTTTATCTAGTATATAACCACAATAACTAACTTTATTTAGCAAGAATTCTGATTTTTCCCAATTAAGCTGTATATTATGCCGATGCAATCTATGCAATACTTCTTCAAGTCGAGATAAATGTATCTCATCAGATTCTCCCGTAACGATGATGTCGTCAATGAAAATGGCGACTCTTTCAATATCTTGAAGTATATTTTCAATTTCCCGCTGCCAAATTGCAGGCCCAGGAGCTATACCGTACATGAGTCTATTTACTTTATAAAGGCCTTTGTAAGTGCTTAAAGTTAATATTTCGCGATATTCCGGAGCAATTTCTAATTGAAGGTACGCCTGTTTTAGATCAATTTTTGAAAATTTTATTCCATGCGCTAATTTTGCAAATAGTTCATCTGTAGTTGGAAGCGGATGATTATCAATGATAAGATGTGGATTAACAGTGACCTTATAGTCACCACATATACGAACGCTACCATCGCGCTTCAATGGGTGCTTTTGCTTTCCATTTAGTGACACAAGTTGACACAACCTGACTCCTAGTATCATTTCTGCTTTCCATTACATTTGTGTCGCTTTTTGTCGATGACACACGTCGACTTCGAGTGACTCTGCTTAGATGGTGAGTCAAGCGTGATCAAGCGTGGCTTTCCATTTATCGTGGGTGCTTTCCACTTAGTGACACAAGTCGACACAAGCGTCATTTTGTCTTCTTTCTTTCGCCAGTGACAACAAAGATAGAATGACGCTTGTGTCGACTTGTGTTGCTAAATGGAAAGCACCCCGTATTGAGGTTACTAACTTGAGTTCACTTGAGTTAACGTAAGTCGACACAAGTGCATGTAAATGGAAAGCACCCATTATAGGAACTATGGGGGTTGCCCATCTCGAAGTAGTAACTTTTTCTATAATGCCCGCGGATTCTTATTTATTTAATTCCTGCTCCACTAATGGCAACAATTTGAAAGGTACGGATCGCGTTCTTATAAAAACAGGCGTAGCCTCCGGTTTTAACGTCAATGCAGCTTGAATACCAGTGATTGCAGATAATTTAGAAGTACATGTCTTTTTGAATTTTTCGATTAGGAATTTTAATTTACTTTTGGAACTTACTGCTACTGTATTTAATGAAGCATTGTTAAGCAGGAAACCAGTTTCATTTGACAACTGTCGTATCCATTCTCTACCGAGTAGTGGTTTTCTTTCGCCATTTACTAAATATATATTTAGCTCTCTTGTTACTGAATTGAATTTAACGCGTATTTTAATGAACTCTACACTACGTAATGTACGATTACAGTACGAAATTAATTGTAAATTTGTATGATGTATAGTCGTTCCTGGAAAGAGACGTGCTGCTTCGTACTTACTCATTATTGTGACTGCCGCTCCACTATCCACTTCAAATTTTACTCTTTTATTTTCTACCTCAAGCGTAGCCATAAATTGATCTCGGTAATTTACGTGCTCTAATTGCAGAATTTCTTCTAATTGATTGGCAGTAGAGTTTTTTCCGAAGCAGACGACTCGTAGGTGCCCTTGCTTCCCGCATCCGTGACAACGCACGTCACGGCTCAGTGTACATTTTGAAGCTAAATGATCATCTGAAACATTTTACATTAGTTTTTGTGTCACGCTTAGAACGCGACGTCGATGGCTGCTTGCCGGACTCAATCTCTCAATGCTTCGAACGCTTCTCCATAGGATTTTTACTTGTAGATTTCTTACTCGCTTTTAAGGGGATCCAAAACTATGTCTGTTTTACCGACGAAATGGGAATATTCAGTTCATCGAAATATATTTTTGTTGACTAGATCAATAAATCCTTTTCCACGATTAAAATACTTATAATAACGGATTTGGGATACTATAATTCCATGTAAAAAAACCAAAAAAGTTAAATAATTACAGTTTTGTTATCGGCTTCTTGTGTCAGGTCGTAACAATACTTATTTTAACATAAAAATTCTGTAGTTTGTCCGTGCATAAGATATAGCGTCCCAGTACGGGATAACATGAAGGAATATTAGTGAACAATTAAAAATGAGATTAGAAGTCTAGTAAGAAAATTAAATATCTTTTACATTTTCACGCATATGTGTGTGTGCGAGATCGAGGCTCAAGAGTAAAACAGAGCAATAGATTAGTTGCGTGATGTCGCGATAGACAGAGCTGCAATCTGTTTAGTTGACAAGGACAGACAACCATACTATCTTTGTCTCTTTCATGCGTGTGAGAGTAACATACATGTATACACTAACTCATTGCAGTGTGTCGTATCTTCTTTTACTTGGTCGTACGGTCACTCTGTCTCTCTCTGATTGCTCATTCTATTTCGTGCGCCTCGCAACTCGCTTACATGATCATTCGCGCCCCCCCGCCCCCCTCGCGCTCTCTCTCTCTCTCTCTCTGCTTGCTTGTTATTTCATTTTCATATGTCGCTTTTATTCTTTCTCTTCTCGTCTCTCTACATATAAAGATAAATTAATTATTTACATGTTTGCATTTCTATTTTATAGTATACATAAAATATGCAATTACACATCTTTGTTTTGCTATACGTCTATATAATACAATCTATATACATATATTCTTTACGTTTGCAGTAAAAATAATATTTATGACAACTGATTACACACCATTTATAGCTATTTATGAATTTCGAAACCGAAGAAAAGTTCGGTTATTATATTACACATATTTTATCAATTTATATTATAAAATATGCATGTTAGCGGAGCAACTAAATTACTTCGACGTATAATTTAAGAATAAAATTCACAATTATTGTTTTAGTGGAAAAAGCTTGTTCGTTTATAAATATAGCCAAGCTTATATAAATGGATACTTATTGCTTATAAAAATATGAATGTTATTCTTGTACTGTACGTCGAAATAAAGTATTTTGTATGCTGTCATATATGCATGTTTTGATAACATAAATTGTTAAAAGATCAAACTTTCTTTTCGATTTGTAAATTAATAAATAGCTGTCAATTGTGATTAATTGTCAAAGGATCATTTTTTGATGCAAATATAGAGAATATACATGAGCAATTCCACATCAAATCAGACACGAAATGACCTCGTATTTTTTAAACCTGGTAAAGTAATGATTTACTTTACCAGAAATAACGCACAATTTTAAAAATGTAATATTCATAACGAAAATATGATTTGTATAATGTTGATTACATTCAACATTATAAATTATGTCGTATATATCATACTGTACATTCTTCCTACAAAAGATTTTCAAAGAAATCGCCTGGTCGAGTCAGTGACGCGAGCACGACGTGGCGTCTTATTTATTAAAAATATATAAAAAATAGTCTATCGATTCTCCATAAAATAAAAAATATGTACACTTTTAGAATGAAATGGAGAATTTTAGAATGGAATAGCATTATTTTAAAAAGTGTACGTTTTAAAAGTGTACGTTTTGATGAAAAAAATTATTCAACCTTTGAATTATTTATAACAATTGGAATTAGCAATTTCTTGTAAGTTAAACTATTTTTATAAAAAAGGTTGTCTCCTTAGCTTTAAAATACATTTCTAAAAATATTTTTACAATGAATATAACCAGAGTTATTAATTTTTAAAGTTGACAACTTCTTTATTTTTCACGAAAGTTTTATTGTTTATAATTTATGCAAAAAATATTTCGGACAAATATAAAAATACTTTTCTTTTTATTTTATGTATATTTCATGTAAAAAAAGTTTCATTCGATTTAAAAAATACGAGGTCAAAGAAGGTCGATTTTTGTCCGATTTGACGTGAAATTGTTCACATATAGAATGTATTATATAGGTGTATTTATACAAAATAATAAAATAAAAAGCTAGTTGAGTTTTAATGTATACTATGAAATCAAAATGCATGCACGAAAAATAAATTTATTTATTTATTTATTTACGCAGAGAGGGAAAATCAGAAAGAATAAAAGCGACGTGAGCGAATGAAAATGTCATAGTGAGCGAATGGAGACACGAGTAATGTATGAACAGCATGTGAGGAAGAGAAAAACACGATACAAGGAATTAGCGAGATAGCGTCGTGTAAGTGTGTAGGCTTTTCATCGTACGGACTCGGGTTCAAATCCGAGTAGACGTTATAGCTTTTTTTCGCCAATGTGCGATAAAATCTATCGTGATACTCGAGAGTCCAGAGAAATGATACCTCAACATCTAACTTGGAAATTATAATCGGAGAGACGAAATAAATATTTCAGTTGCATTTCCACGGTAATACTATCGTCAATTTTAGTTACGTTAAGATGAGGGCGCTAACCCGTCGGAGTTCGGCCGTCAGTTTTGGATCCCCTTAAGTATTCAATACTGGCCTGAGTTGTACTCGCTTCACCTGTCTTCATTTGTTCCGAACTCTTCTCGGATAGTTCCATCGTCACTGCCACGCTGACCGCTTTATCGAAGGTCAAATCCTTCCTTTCCAAGAGACGCGCCTGAGTCTTCTTATTGAGTAGACCAAAAACTAATTGATTTCGGAGGGCTGTCTTGAGGTAATCACCGAATTAACAGTGAATGCTCAATTTATGTAGTACGGCTACGAACTGCTGCACCGATTCTCCCTCCATTTGCTTCCGTTGATAGAATCTATAGTTTTCAGCAATCTCTAACGGTGCTGACGCGTAGAATTCCTCCAATTTTTGCACTATTGCATCGTAGGGTTGTGTAAACGGGTCTGCTGTGTCGAGTCAGTCACATAAAATATCGAAAGCTGCCGGCCCCACGTAATGGAGCAAATACGGCACACGTGCCTCGGCCTCGATTCCGAACACCAGGAAAGAACCCTGCAGGCGTTGTAGCCAACGCTTCCACGTAGTCGCATTCGGATCAAATGCCTCGATTGCAAATGATCCTAAGATCGCTGGCTTCGTGCTCGCAGTTGTCGGCATTTCGTATGAACAAGACCGGAGGAAAAAAGTCTATACTTGCTGGGTAATGGCGCCGGTAATCGAGTCGCTGTACTTGCCACGTGTACGTTTCGGAGCACGTGTCGTGCCGGTGTATCTGTGTTGTAATTTGGGATCTCACGATGATAATCCCATCCTCGTCGCCACTGTTATTTTTACGCGTGACTTGGACTCGAGGGAACAGAGGAAATAAGAACAGCTCTTCTTGTAACTTGCTTATGAATTTACTTATACTTAAGAAAGGTGCGTGCCGTGCTCTCTGCCTCGTGGCTAACGCAAGAGAGAGCTATGCTATCCATTCGTTATCGATAAGAGGGAGAGAACGCGCAGACCTACGTAATATACTATTGACATGCGCGCTGGGCTTATAGCACGTATAGATATGTACATATATATATCACGCGCATATTCGTCTTCCTTTCTCTTTATTTATTTTTTTCTAAATCTTAAAATGCATGCTTTTCTGTTTTAGCTTCTGTCTTCTGTACAGATAGAAAATGTCGAAAGCACAGGCAGCCGAACCTTTAAAACTTTAACCGTCAATGATGCTTCAAATGATGTCATAGAACCTTTGACGTAATCGCTTATTTGACCGAGCAATTTTTGAGAGGTTCTGCCGACACTTATTGACGATTAATCAATTTTATCGTCGTTTGTCGAGTCATCGATAGCCACTATACAGCTAAATACGATAATATGATAATCGTTTTAATTATTCTTTTTATATTACTTTATAATACTGTTATTCTATTTTATGCTACTTTTTACTACTTTTATGTCAGAGTGGAGGATATGTCAGTAGGATATGTCAGAGTGAAGTCGAAACTTTAGAGCACTTATAAACAAACTGTATCGTGGAGATAAGAAACAATGCAAGTATGAATCTATAAATCAATAATTAGGAGAGAAGGAAAAAGGAATCAGCCGGATGAAAGAAATTGTAAAGGCAATAAAACAGAATAAGACCAAAGAAAATTCAGAAAAGTAGATTTAGAAAGGAAATAAGATAAGTTAAATCTGGGTAAAATGTAATTAAACCAAATTAATTATTAAACCAAAGTTACTAGATAAAAACTATTAGGTTTAGCGGCATTGTTATGTCAAACTTATATATTTTATACACAGGTCGCTATTATACTCTATGCTTTGTAAAGTTTATGTAAAATTCCTTTCAATGCCGAAGGGAAAAAAATAAATAAATATCTATCTCTCTACTACTTTTATATTATTTTATACTACTGTTTTACTATTTATTATACTACCACCAATAATCTTCGTTTAATTTCTTCGTCTAATCGAAAAAAGTTACGCCGCAAATTTTCTCACTTAACCGTTTTACTAATGAGACAAATAATACAGTTACCTCAATACAATAGTATCCTTCATCGTATTTTAATTTCAAATAAGTAAATTTCTTTTATCGTTTTATATATATACTAACACATTACAAAACGCCATTTGCGACAAGCGATACTGTGCACGATACTCCTTAATTTCGTGGTTGCGAAACAATACTTGCCGTTTCGCGCAAGAATCGCGCGAGTTGACGAGTTAACTTCGAGCAAAAGTTATAAATTCGAAGCGTAAGAAGATGAAATCGACGGGTGAAATTGATACAATGTTTTCTTCGACTCTTGTCTCAGAGCACATATATGTCTTCAAAATGTAGGGAAGAGAAGGTCGTGATGTTCGATGAACATATGAAGACATGATACGGCGAAATCATATGGTGCATGAGACAAGAGACAGGACGAAACTAAACGTATAGATGATCCTACGCTGCCCATCAATCGACAATTGATCGAATTTTAACCGATTCAAGCCGCTTATGAGAGCGAAATCGAAATGTCATGCGAACACTCGATTAATTATTTGCAACACACTAAAAACTGACGCACTAATGGGCGCTCAACGCATTAAATACGCTCTCTACATATGAGTTATTTGCGACTCGTGACTTTTACAGCATTATTATCAGTCGTTTGGGGGTACTTAGCTTCCCTTTCATGTACTCCCACCCTCTCACCAACGTCAAGATGTACCCGTTGGGAGGGTTATTTTATATACTTTTCAATATAATATATAATTTGTAATTTATTTCATAATTGAGAGTTTATACTCTAATATCCCATTTTAACATAAGTAAATAAATATACAACTTAAAATTAAAGACAAATATTCGCGGATTACAATATTCGAGAACAGAATTAGATTTGCCGATTGTGTATACAACAAATTTCGATCGAATAAATTTCGCGATGGAAACAGCAGTACGTTATACATTGTAAAGAAATGAGCGCTAAACGTAAAGTAAATTAATTCATAGTTGCCGCGAAATATAACGCATAATACGGAATAAATTCGTGCAGAATATTCTATTTCTTGAATTTCAAATTAATTATTAATTAAATGATTAACATACTCTGACTTTTCATTATTCTAATGCGTTTAATTTAATTACTTTAATCAATTTTGCAATTTGTGTATAATTACACGATCTCAATCCGAGCAACAAATTACATTTAGATCTTACAATAGAAAATATTCAATTTTTCTTTATTCTATTTTTCACAACTTATGCCACATATACATACATACTTTGATTATGCTTGAGAGTACAATAATACATAACAGTATTACTGTGTTATGTATTATTACTTACACGTTTCGTAATTACTTTAATAATTAACTTTCTATTCAAACGAGTAATTAAAGAAACATACACATAATTATATATCAAAATATTAATTTTTTAATGAATTTAACGTGCAAATAAACTATTGAAACGCCATGCTATATAGTATTTCATGCTAAAACGAAATAATTCGGTCAACAGTATCGCACACGACGGATGAAATGATCTTTCAATGGGATTTCGTTGTGAACGGAAATATCAAATTGTCCCTTGTTGCAGCAAATATCGAGTTGCAGCTCGTTAAAAATTACACAGATGACTGCATGCAAGTCTATTCCACTGGTAAGTGACTGTAACCCATGCGTTGATGTCACTTGAGCTATATACTTTAACTTAAACCTTAAGTACGTTAATCACACATGCGATACTTAATTAAAGATTACATTATGATTTTATAGGTAACTTTATTTGTTTCGAGGTTGTGTTCGTGCTGAAGCAATCTCAGCTATTACAATACTTGTTCGATATTTATGTGCCACCATGCTTGATCATCATCATATCGGTGAACAAAAACGCGACGCTCTCATAATTTCTTTATTAATTTGATCGTGGCATAAATATTTCATTGAAAACACTTGCCGGCTTATCATCATAGTGGGTGCCATTTTAGATAAAACCCTACGCCGCGCCTGCCAGGATTACACAGAGAATCACCTCACTGCTCATCTTGTTCACGAAGCACATCAAAAGCCTCGTTACCGCTCGTCTCGTACTTGAAGGCCTCGTGACTCGACTCTTTCATGTGTATCAGTTAAAGAACATATTATTTAATCGTGCAAACGTTCAATAAAGATGTTTAAGATAGGCTTAATTTTTCGAAAACATCTGCATAATTTAGCTGCATAACTTTAACACATTTTTGCTATATCCAGATATATGTATATATATATAAGAGATAGTTTTACATTCTTATATTCAGATATTACATAAGAAATATATGTGTGTATATATACATATATATATATATATTTTACAATTTATTATAATTAACAATATGCTCAATAGCTATATATATATATTGAATGACAAATCGCATATAAATTCGTGTTGATTGCGAGTGATAGCTATTGAACATATTGTTGATTTAACTTTGATTAACCTTAGAGACAATTGATACAACTCGAAGTTTCATTATATCGATGCTTGAATTTCTATTTAAATATTTGATAGCAGTCTTGTTATACATGCAAATTTCTTTAATTTCTTTAAAATATATAATTATTATCGCAATTAAGTTTAATATTATATAACATTTATTTCTAAATGTGACACTATACTTAGAATTTTTATACATCCTCTTTCATAACATCAAACTCTTTAGTTATGTATTATACAGTTTTAGTTAAGTCTAATTTGTTATCTGTAATAACATTCAATTTTCTTTATCAAAAAAATTCCTTATCTGCATGAAGTTTAGATCCCAGCACATGGAAAGGAGGCACTTTTCCTGGAGGCTGGTCGGAGCTACACAGTTTTCCCCAAATTCTCCGAAAAGACCGCTTTCGCTAGCATTAACACTTTTAGCAAAACACATAATGTCTCTCTCATCTTAACATAAAAATTTTCTCCTCTTATAGATGCTTGCGCTCAATTAGCTTGCTTGCAGTCTTGATATTCTGCATACAGATGTGCTAATCGAATCAATGCTTTTTTATATCATTTGTTGAAATCTATTCAGTATACCAATCGCGAGATATCAACATTACTTTTTAAAATTTCTCTTTATGACTGAACACGAGATGTGCATATAATATAATTATAAAACTTCTGGTAAGTAAATAGTCACTTCTTTTCGATGAAAGTTAATGACAATGCTGTAAAATAACACGTATGCATTCGATTGTATTGAAAGCAATAATATATGTAAATGTTATCAGTCTTCCTCCGTAGTTCCTCTTAATATTTCAGTAGAAAAGCAATGAAATAAAAAGAAATGTACGATAATATAATTGTTGTTCGAGCGAATTACAGACAATCCGAAAATTACAGAATTATGAATCTTCCATCACTTTTGTCACTAGTAAAACGCAAAGTATTATTAAATCCACGTAGTTATCTGCTACATCTTTTGTCTCATTAAAAACTGCAACTGTGACAATTGTCTCGTATGTACTATATATGTACTTCAAGATTCACTATTCGTTCATGTTGTTCTTAACGATCTTAACGATTCTTAACGATGACATTGAGTCGTGCGACGCGTAACTCAGTTGCGTCTTTTGTGTTTGATCATAATAAATCATAATAACTGACTTCGAATGAAGTAACTATTTGAATTAACCATCATTTGCCACGCCATTACTCTTTATTTATTCCACTTGTAATTTTTTTCATGAAGATATTCGGCGCGAATACTATAAATATATTTATATTTGAGTTCAAGAACAAAGAAAAGTTTCCTTTTCGCCTCATTTCTGTGACTGAATTCTCAAGCTTTCCAAGGAATGTTATTTTTTTGACAGCAACGTTGTCCGAAATCAACAAGGAATCTTGTGATCTTGGATTAACGATAATCTATTTTTATAATATATTATTTTTGTATATTTGATAATAAAATGTATCCGATAATATGTAACATATAACTTATATAATAATGCATAATATAATATAAACATTATTGTTTAATAAATTGTATCAAAAGTTATTCAAAACCAACATTTGATATTTATGCTGCAACTGGAATCATTATTTGCTCTTGGTGTAAAAAATTTCTCTACATAACACTTTTTTCACAAATGATGATTGTACCTGTGATCAATAAGTACCATATACAGGGTGTCCGACAAGTAAGTAACCAACCGAAAGATAGAGGTAGATTGGAACAAACTGAAAAGAAAAGTCCTGTACCATTTTGCTAAATTCGCAATAGTTATTGCGTTATTAATTAAAATATCTGAGCTAATGAGCGCGTGGGAAGCGGTAGGCCGGAATCGGTAGGCATGTAAGATGGCTTATAATATTAATTAATAACGCAATAACTATTGCGAATTTAGCAAAATGGTACAGGACTTTTCTTTTCAGTTTGACCCAATCTACCTCCACCTTTCGGTTGGTTACTTACTTGCCAGACACCCTGTATATATTGTACACACGCATGTATATGTATGTACATATATGTATTTATAATCGTGTATATTTGTTCATGTTATATAAAATTTTATTTATAATATTTAATATAACAATATCTGATATAATTTATTAAACAACAATATTATATTATACAATGTTATATAAGTTATAAATTATCGAATAAGTTATGTATTATCGGATATACATTATGTATTATCGGATTACATTATTATAAACCTAATTTGAAAAAATAAATATACTATAATGTTAGAAATAAAGGCTCTGATATTGAACAATATTAGGAAAGAACGAGCTAAATAAGAGCCTAGCGTGGAAATCGGTGCGCAAATTTAATGTTTGGAATGTTTTTTTATTTTGTACGTTTCGGTCCTGTGCTTTGGACCATCTTCAGCATATATTATCCTTAAATCATGCAGATATCCATGGCGCATAGTAACATCTCCGACTAATTATAAAACGAATTAAGTATAAAAAGCATCGACAAAAAACTGAAAACTTTGAAAAGAGACATTATTAATGCGGAAGAGCCTATGAATATATTCGATGATATACTTCCGATCAATTCTGTACAGAACCTTAAAAGGTTTGAGAAAAACATGGAAAGTGCTGAAGCAAGAGCGAATTTTGTAAGTTAATTTTTGTATATAAATAATATTTATCATAAGAGTAGTAGTATGTTAAATTACATTTAATTTATTATTTATCTAATTACGTATAAATGATTTTATAGTTTCATTAAATTTGTTTTTAAGATCGAATTTATGAGCAAAATCGGAGCAAAAGGCTGCAAAAATTTGGTGCAACGATATATGAGCCGTTTATTTACCAATGAATTCGGCATAGTTTGTTCTTGGTGTGGTCGCGGGAATAATTATCGTATGTGCGATTTGAAATGCATCCGCATCCTAAAAAGTGAGCTATTTTAACAAGTTGCATATTTTTATTCTTTGCCTAAATTGGAAAAGGATTTTATTTGTAATATTAACTAAACTATTGAATGTTTTAGGTATTTTAAGAGCCAAGGGTGTCGACGAATGCGACTTCGAAACTACAACAAGCGAGTGGTTCCGCCTTAGCAAGCTGCGATATGACCGAGAAAGTAAAAAAAAGGTATTGCCTGATGATGCACATCAAAAGGAGACATAACCTACTACGTGACTTTCACTACCTGTTGATACTTCCACATACCAAAGTTTTAAAAATCTTTTAGTTTTTGAGTTACATTGCAATATGAAATGCAGTTTAAGTAGTTAATTAAGTTTAAGTCAAATATTATGTTTATAAGAAATGCTATATACAGCCGACTACGGGTAATTTTAATAAGTATTACATTTTACATTACATGAGGAATTGCATTCCGATGAGACTGTGTTAAATTACGTATTTGTGATATAATACCTTGTCATACTCTATATATATATGTATGTATGTAAAATATATATTATTTAAATATATATTTAATATGTTTACATTGATGATATAAATGCCAAAAATTATATTAATAAACTATATAATTACAAATAAATATTTTCTTATAATTATCAATATTGCATTGTTTATTGAAATATGTGATGTATGCGAGTGTAAACGTATTTGAATTTAAAAGTCAAAATACACGAAATAATTGTTTTAAAAATGGGCTCTTTCACGAATAAAAATAATTACCATTCTATCAACTTATATTTTAATTCAAAATGTCATAAATATTTGTTATATATAAAGATATCCTCTACAACAAATATTTATAATATTTTAAATTAAAATATAAAAGTAGATAGAATGTTCATTTTTATATGCATATATATATGTATATTGCATGAACATAACATATACGCTCATGTTATATGTATTATATGACATATAGAAATATGTAATAGATACATTTATTTTACATTACATTACATAGGAAAATATCTAATATATACGTTTATGTAACATTACATGATATAGAGAAATATGTAATAAATATGTCTATGTAATGTTACTGTAACATATCCTTTGAAATGTATCTAATATATAAATGATACATTCAAAGTTGCTGACATAGAGCCGTACCAGAACGTAACATTTACCTATACAAGTAATATTACATGTAATATTCATAACACTCGTGTAATATTACATATTCGTCTATGTTACATGCTGTGGTTTACAGGGATCTTATAAGACTTAATTCGTTTTATAATTAGTCGGAGATGTTACTATGCGCCATGGATATCTGCATGATTTAAGGATAATATATGCTGAAGATGGCCCAAAGCACAGGACCGAAACGTACAAAATAAAAAAACATTCCAAACATTAAATTTGCGCACCGATTTCCGCGCTAGGCTCTTATTTAGCCCCTTCTTTCCTATTAATATACTATAAATAAGTGTTTTTTAACTCATCTCTAAATGAGTATTTACATTTAAAGCACACGTTTTTGTATAAAAATATCATTTTTAATATAATTTACTATATATCTGTATGTGCGTATTTGTAAGAAAAAATTGATAAGTTTCTGAATTATATAATTTCAAACTTCACAGAATTGTAGAAAAAAATTTACAGAAATGTGTGTGTGTGTGCGTGTGCGTGTGCGTGTGCGTGTGCGTGTGCGTGTGCGTGTGCGTGTGCGTGTGCGTGCGCGTGCGCGTGCGCGTGCGCGTGCGCGTGCGCGTGTGCGTGTGCGTGTGCGTGTGCGTGTGTGTGTGTGTGTGTGTGTGTGTGTGTGTGTGTGTGTGTGTTTATACATTTAATTTATTTATATATTACATAATATATACATTGTATATAGTTATACATGCATACAGATGTATAAAATGTGAAAGAAAACAAGTTGTAAAGTAAAGTAATACGCAGCAAAAACGCAACATACGAAGCTAACACAGGGCGGCACACATTGCGCGAACTGTAAAGTTTATTTCCCAAAAATTTGATTTCGAAAAGTCATATTATCATATACAAATAAATTTGACGTAAAAGCTCTTTAATTTTTGTATTTATATAAAATACGAAATTTATAAAATTTCTAGTTTTTTTGGAATGACGGTGTTTTAAAACATATTACATTTTCGAAAAATTGAAATACATAATTATAAAAAGCATTAAGAACCAGAAAACTTTTCTGAAAATTTTTTTTTTATCTCATTGTTTCAACGATATTCGCCCCAAATTATAGATACCATATTTTCAAAGCATTCTTTCAATTCCTAAACATATGAAAACGCTCTTTTAAAAATACAATATATGACTTTTATTTTAAGATGCTTTACAATATATTTAAAGCCCAAATTGAACATAATACTTTAATATATTTTCTTGTAAGTCACAATTACTTAAAAAAAAAAAATAAACAATTTGATCACAATTTGTAAAACAAAATTTCAAAAAAATACTTTGATGACCGACCGTTTATTTTTAAAGACATATTTGGTCATTTATATATAACAAATAACATATAACATCTTTATTTGAAAATACTTTATATTACTAACAAGATATTCTGCATCAGTATGCTTTTAATAGTTTAATTATTCGAATAATAGTTTTTAAAAAATTCATGCATAATGCCACAAACATATTTGCAAACATTTCATAAAATTCAGTTTTCTTAGCAGTAAATATACATATACAAAAAAATTAAATAATAACAACTAAAAAATTACATTTATAGCTATATAACATCCACTGCAATGAGTTGTGCATCTTCTATGTCCTTTCTCAGTACTATAATATTTTCGAGACAAACTTTGAAATTCGGTCTTGCATCCGCTGCACTCCAGCAATGCAGCATCAATAGGTATAACGTCAGTAGACAGTTCAGAGGCATCGGCAGTCTACCTCCCGCGCGTACGTAATTTAACACTTCGAGATTATCCTTGGCAGTGTAGAGTTGCTCACCCAATGATGTAATTTCCCACATTAGCACTCCGAATGACCAAACGTCGCTCTGGGAAGTAAATATTCCGATCACCAGAGATTCCGGTGCCATCCAGCGAATAGGAAGAAGACATTCTCCTTCCTAAAACATTTCAGAGAAATTAATCTTCCGGTTCAAGTTGTCTATCTTTAAAATATGAGTGTGAAAACAGATAGCGCGTTTACTTCTATTGCTTCATATAAATAAAAATAATTTAATTTTCTTAAATTTTATTTAAAGTAAAAAGGTACCATATTATTACGATATATAAACTTAAAAAACGATTTTTAAAAATTTCATTTTTGTAAAATAGTTGTATTTACCATGCGATAATAGTGGGCCTTGTAAATATCTCTGGCTAGTCCGAAATCGCCGATTTTGACGACAAGATCCCGCGATCTCTCGCAGATACTAAGCAATCTCGACACGCGAGATCTCTATGCACGAAACGCATTTCTTCCAGTAAGAACAGTCTCGCGCAACATCTTCGCACATGGCGAGCAAGTCATGTAGACGCAGAGAGTGCGAATCTGATGGTTGGAATTTTCGACTCTCTCTCAAATATTTTAGCAGATCACCAATTTCCATTAATTCCAACACGAGTAATGGAGAATCCTCGTTTAAGCAGACGGCCAGCAATCTTGGCACATGTTTATGTCGAAAGCGATTCATAAGCCTGGCCTCTTGCAGGAATCTCTTTTTCTCTCGGGAGAAAGCATTTTTTCGAAGCATTTTTATGGCAACGGGCGTCTCTATGCCCGGTCCTTCTAAATCCTTGATTTTTTCTTGAAATACCTGCCAAATATTTTAAATTAACTTAAATATAAACTTCATTAAAGAAATAATTTAATTTTGTATGACATTACGTTTTATTTTATTTTAATAATTCAACGAAAAATAATAAAGTGCATATGGCCGTTATCTTACAAAAATTTTGTAAATTATTTAATCTCTTATAAAACGTTGATTTATGTAATTTTCTTTATTAAGAAATGTGTATTTTTCTCATTTTTTATATATAAAAATTTATGTTTCAAAATATAACGTTAGAACTATTAGTTCTTACCATTCCGAATGCGCCGCTATTAAGAAGTTTTGCTAATGTGATTTGCTCACGTTTGATTTTGGTCAGTACAAATTCATCCGGATTATTTACTGGCAACGTAGGACTATATATCGTATTGACTGAACGTTTTCGATAGGTATCTCATGTAGAATTGCTAATTCCATGTCGGTCATTACCGGAGGCATAACTTGCTCGTCACCTTCTTTGTGTTGTCGATACACTATTATAAAGTTACAATATATTTATCTTATAATATGCATTGTGCAATTTTTAAATTGCTTTCTCAGCAAGTAAATTAATTTTTCTCAGAAAAATCTCTCTTCTTATTACATCTATCATAATCTGTAATTAAAGAAATGTGTATGTATCAAATATACTTACAACAATAAAAGTAGATGCAGACGCAGATTACAGTAACGATAGCGACAAGGCTTAACGTCAACGATAGATAATATGGCGTAGCTAATAATCCAGAAGTGCTCGAAACATCATCTTTGTTATGCAAGAATATAGTTTTAATTTCTTCGTTTTATATAATATATATTAAACAGGAATAAATTTCATAGGAGTCGCCAGTATTAAATGAATACACAATAATTAATTTTAATTGACCTGACTGGCAAAGATTTTTATTAATTTCACTACGTTTCGACCCTTGGTCTGGGTCCTTTTCAAGTGTACTAAAAGAATAATATCACATTAGATCTGACAAAAATCAATTACACGCCATTACATAAGTACTACGCTACTGTACATTTACCTTAAATAAAATTTAAAAATGAGTCAGCCCATGATATTGTTATAGGGCGAGTTCTTCGGTACGTCTCGCGTAAAGCAACGAAACTGTCAAACTAATGCTAAGATTACTAAATAAACACATCACAAATGACTCATAAACAACAAGCTAATGTCATGTGTCAAATATTATGTTGTCATAAACCGCGTTTAAATTTTCCGTGTCCTTTTGTAAATTAATCGTATTCGTATGCTTTTTGTGGAAAAAAGATGGATCCAGATTACACTTAACACTGAATTGACGCTACAACAATTCTTGTATGCATTGGAAGTGGTTCTTGGACTGAATAGCTTCTCTTTCAATGGTGAATATTACGAGCAAGTCTTCGGTTGCCCTATGGGTTCACCTTTGTCACCGATTTTAGCGGACCTAGTTATGTACGATCTTGAGACACAATGTTTGAGTACTTTTGATTTTGATGTACCGATGTATTATAGGTACGTAGACGACATTTTCACGATTATACCGAAGTCACCAATTCCCGATGTTTTGAAGGCTTTTAACAATTATCACCAACGTTTGAGGTTCACGTACGAGACTGAGGTTAACAATAGCATAAATTTTCTGGACATGAATATCATTAGATGCAACGGTACATTAATAACTAATTGGTACAGGAAACCCACATTTTCGGGTAGATACCTGAATTTCCATTCTAACCACCCGTTAATATATAAAATAAATACTATCAGAAGTTTAGTAGACCACGCGATTTTACTGTCGGACGAACGCTTTCACAATGATAATATTAAAATTGTGAAAGATATTTTAGTTAATAATGGTTTTCCTGCGTCATTGGACAACAGATCAAAAAAAGAATTCAGATTATAAAACACCGTAACAATTCCCAGCATACTGACAATAGTGGTTTCGACATAACAAGGTGCGTAAAGATTCCGTTTATAAAGAATGTTAGCGAGAACGTAAATCATACGCTTAGTAAAGTTGGTCTAAATGTTGTATACACGATACCAAAAAAGTTAAATAGATTAATTAAAAAAGGGAAAGATGAAATTGATAAGATGCATAAAACTGATTTAGTTTACATGATAAATTGTAATGATTGCGATGCGAAGTATATAGGACAAACCAAAAGACAATTAAAAACTAGAATTAAGGAACACTCCAGCAACATTAAAAAACATATCAGTAATTACAATGTCATAAGTAAACATAGATGCGAGTTTAACCATGAATTTGATTGGTCAGGAACAAAAGTTTTACATTGTGAAAAACAAAGAAGAAAAAGAGAAATTGCTGAAATGTTCTTGATTAAAAAGCATACGAATACGATTAATTTACAAAAGGACACGGAAAATTTAATCGCGGTTTATGACAACATAATATTTGACACATGACATTAGCTTGTTGTTTATGAGTCATTTGTGATGTGTTTATTTAGTAATCTTAGCATTAGTTTGACAGTTTCGTTGCTTTACGCGAGACGTACCGAAGAACTCGCCCCATAACAATATCATGGGCTGACTCATTTTTAAATTTTATTTAAGGTAAATGTACAGTAGCGTAGTACTTATGTAATGGCGTGTAATTGATTTTTGTCAGATCTAATGTGATATTATTCTTTTAGTACACTTGAAAAGGACCCGGACCAAGGGTCGAAACGTAGTGAAATTAATAAAAATCTTTGCCAGTCAGGTCAATTAAAATTAATTATTGTGTATAATATATATTGTTATGTCCACGGGTCGACTTCGTCTTATATCGCAATCGCGCAACGCAACTCACGCACACTCACGCCGGGAAATGAACAAAGCGTATTTAATAAAGCAATATAGAACAACTTTAATAATCAAACTAAGAACAAGCGTTATAATAATAATAATAATTTGTAATTCGCGGCCAAGACGTCCGCACACCACGACAGCGGAACTTCGACTCATAAGATGGCGGCCACTCACACAAGATGTCCGCCGTTCTTTTTAAACAACCCCTTGACAACGAGATGTTTCTCCTTAGTTCAATGCAGACCCGATCGCGAACAAATCCAGGGACGTAACAATATATATATATACAATATATATACACATACATATGTATATGTACGAGGGATATTCGGAAAGTAAAGATACAAAGTCCAGAAAATATTTCTAAAGCATTTTATTTTGGGATTGACTTATAATACCTTTAGAACACATATCTTTATTTATTTTTCAACATAGTCACCATGGACCTTAATGCATTGGTGATCCTGGGAACGAGTTTCTTGATTTCAACGTCATAGAAGTCTCGCGCCTGCTCTCTAAACCACATTATTATCGTGTCTTGGACGTTATCAACATCGTCGTTATCAACATTGTTCATAAAGTTTATCGAACGTTAAAAGCCGATCAAAATGAATTTTTTTCTTCAATTTTTTAAATTAGTTTATTAGTGACAACGGATGGCCTTCCACTCCTTTTTTCATCATGAACATTACTTCTTCCCGCTTTAAATTCGCGACACCATTTTGCCACGTTTTGCCTGTTCATAACGTCTTCGCCATAAACAAAAACAAGTTGACAATGAATTTCAGCAGCAGTTTCTCCTTTCGCGCAAAAGAAACGAATCACTGAACGAACCTCGCACTTGGCGGGATTAGGAATTGAAACGGACACTTTAAACACACAATGCAAGCACAATGTTTATGCGACTGAGACCTGGTAAACTCTGTCACGTCACACGGATTCTAGCAGACACGGCAGAGCTGCTAACTGTGAAAAAATATTTTCTCTTACATTTTTATTAGCTTTGTATCTTTACTTTCCGAATATCCCTCGTATAAAATTACTTCTCGTATAACATTACTTCTAATTTTAATTTTATTATTAAAAAATTTTATTATTTAAATTCTGTAAACATTTTTATATCTAAACTAAGCAAATTATATTATTATATTTTTATTAATATATCTGCTTACTAATTGTTTGAAAAATAAATCTTCCATCAGACGGCCATGTATAATTCGGGTGGGATTCGATTGACCACGTTGCTTTTGACCACAGAACCCTCTGATAGGTAGACCTAGGAAAAAACCCTATACACCGGTCAATATAATTGGTTGTGGTCAAAAGCAACGTGGTCAAACGGGACGCTCCCTATAATTCTCGTACTCAGGATATGTCAGTATCAAACGGAACTTGTATAGAGTTCCCGGTAGTAAGTTTTTTATATAGTACATTACTGTCTCATTATTTACCTCAAAGCTGTATGCAATTTGTCACTCCTGCATTTGAACATTATTGTATTCCAATATATGTAATTAATCGTCAGATTGACGCTAGGGATCCATGAGATATTTATACCATTTAAACTAATTCCGCTCAAAGTTATATTGTTCGGTTCCGAGTACATATCGACGGTTTTCATTAAACTGTCTTTATAGAGATTGTTGAAGTTGACCGGATATACACGCACTTATACCCAGTATTTGTATTCTGGTAGCATTGGTTGGATTATCGTAAAAAATTTGCTGTCTATATTACGTTCGAGCTTATTAATAAATGGCTCGTTTATCGGTCGCGTACTGTTCACCGAGTCAAGTGACATCCAATACACCTTATAAGTCACCGTCACACAGTTCAGTTTCTTGGGTGGCATCCAATTAACTGCCACTATAGTAGGCGTCAAAGCCTGAACCGTCACATTTTCCGGTACGTTCAGCTTGTCCGGGTTAGTTCTCATTGTCAGTATTCTCACATTCGAGCCAAACGGTGGGTCCACCGATAACTGGTTAAAGTAAAAATTGCTCCAGCCAAGCTCTAGCTTATACTCTGTAAGCGGCGTTAAATTATGAATCTCGTAATACCGCTCGTACGTCTGTATGTTGAATTGAACGAACTTGTTAAGACTATTGTCCAAACAATGGCTTACGTTGATGGTATATCAAGTGGTTGGTAGGTTGTATTTTTTGCATCCGCGCTTGGGAATCGGCTCCGGAAAGTTCAAGACGATACTGTTCGCTGTTATATTTACTATTTTAATATTATAATTGTTTTCATCAGGTGCAAGACATTCCGTCCGGGGATATGGTTGCAAGGATTTACCGAAAGCTTTCATGTTATAGATACTTGTAGCGTTATAGATACTTGATACGTTTTTTACTATTTGCTCGTGTTTGAATACTTTTTCTTCGTTGTCGAGAAATGCATATTTCTTTTTGAAAGTCTAGATATCTTTTGTTGTAAAAAAGTAAACGTTTGTCATGTCCACTGTTAAAGACTGGAAAAATATATGATCTTTAGAGATTAAAATCAGATTGCACCTATCAAGGCGAATGTCGGCCGCGAATAATTTAGATTCAAACATATAATCCTCTGTCCAGTATATTAGCGGCTCCTCTATATTTGTAACGTCCATGAATGTTGTCCATGGTCGTCTGTATGGACAGTTTATATTCTCCATAACTAGAAAAAGTTGCACATTTTTTCCGTCGAGATCCGATTTCATCATTACATGCTGATAATCTAATGGATGATATTCAATCCAATATAAACATCTGGAAAATATATGTGTTATTATATGTGTGTATCATATATATAGAACATTATTTTAACCACGAAACAGAAAGTAATATAATTTTTAGTAATAGAATTTTTAAAATACTTATAATTTTATGATAATTTATAACTATATGCTTTATACGCTTATTACAAAATCATAATGAATTTCTATATAATTTGAAAATATCACAAATTCTTAATTAGGATAGATAGAATTGTTAATTATTTCAGATAGATGGAAGTCAATGTATGACGGCTGTATAGTTAATACATCAAAAGAAATGTTTCTTTCTTTCAAGATCATATCATGTTTGAGTATGCCATTTTGCCACATTGTTAAGTCGAGTTTTATAACATATTTATTTTCTCGATCGTCTAGATCAGTTTCTATCCAGTATAGATTTCTTGCTACCCAGTCGATGCAGAGATTGCGTACACGATTTATAACGTGTTATTTTAATGATATTGGTTTGATTCAATTCTTGTGTCATTAGATTTATATCCGAATTGTTTGCCCGTTCGAATCAATAAATTTTATGTTCTCTATCGAGTAAGCGACATCATATACATCATTTTGTCTCTCAACGAGATTAACCATGATTTTTTAATCCAAATCCCATAATTGGACACTATAATGCGATGTGATCAAAAATTGAGGTATCGGATTTTCGTGCGTAGTTGATACGTTCATTAAATCCGTATAAGGTCCAGCTCCAACTTTAGTATGCGCTCATACTTGAAAGTAGTACGTTGTGTTAGGTTTTAGATTGTGCACCGTGCTCTCGAATATTGTAGCTGAGACACTTTCGTCATCGCAGATTCGAATCTTTTCTAGGTTCTCGATGGAGCAATACTGCACTGTGTATCCTTGTATCATTTCGTTTGTAAATTCAGGTTGGTTCCATCTGTAAAAAAATAAGATGTTAATTTTTTCTTATTTAGTAAATTTACAACAAAATTAATGTTTTTATATATATGTATATATGTATATATATATATATATGTCGTTAAATTTAAGAGAATGAAAGAATACAGGATAAGAATTTAGATTCTTTACCTGAATGTCACAGAAATGTCGTCTTTTTTATTTAGGAATCCATTGTAGAACTCTACAAATGCTCTGAGAGATGTTGACTCTCTCGGAATGCTTTCTAAAGATTTTACGATCGTGCATATTGACATAATTATATACAAGAAATTAAGTTAATTATCTTAGTAATTCAGAAAGGACAATTTAAAGTGAAAATAAAGAAAAGAAAAAAAATAAACGTAAATTACAAAATGTGGAAATTAGCATAACAAGAGTTGACTTTTCAAATAATATAAAAAAGAGTCTATGTGTTTTAAGACTTAGAAAAGTAATTATTAATCCAGAACAAATACAAATAAATAAAAAACTTTCAATAAAATGTTAAGCGCTTTTCTAAAATTTCCTATTGATTCAAATAACAGATGTATATTTGCGACTGCTTTAAAACAAACAAATTAGCAAAATAATGAAATTGATGTCTATCTCTTAAATCTTGATTTATTTTACATACAACGTATGCATTTTTCTGCCTCTCTCTTTTCGACAGAATGGTAAATGGTTTAAATTTTTCTCGTTGTTGGAAGATATTTTTTTAGATTTGCTTTCCACACTCTCTCTTAAATTTAAATTAATTTACAATTATTTATCGTAGATTTTCTTTGCTAACGTTTTATGTATTTCCTTACAACTCACCAATAGATTCTGAGATCATAGACATATTTGCAAGCGGAACCTTATCGTTACTCGCAGTCACGCTATCAGAATGATTCCGATTGGGCTTGAGATTCTGTAATGATTGTTGTTCTCGAACACTGGAATATCCTTAACATTGGACAAAATTAAGTGAGGCACCGCTGGGCCAGTGACACAACTGTTTCCGATACTTTTAATAAATAGTATATGATAATTTAAATAGTATATGTAGAAATAAGTAAAATTAATTAGTTTAATGATATGGGCTTGATATTTTTATGTAAACTTTCCACTCTTAATTGATAATATATTAAATACTGTAAAATTCCATTTTTAATAAGTCTGTTATATTGTTTTCTAAGACATCTTTTTTCATATCAAATACAATTCTTATATCAAAGAGAATGTTACGCAAAATAGATTAATAAGGATTATTAAGAATTCTCTCATAACCACTTCTCTTAGCAAATAATACGTGAAATGGTAGCTCTCTTCGATTGTTAGAGCAATTTTGCCCAATGATTTGGTTTTTTTACGATTAATTAGTTAACTTCTCCAAGTAAGCGACTTCACTTTTCAAGAATGCGTCCAAGTAAATCGATTTTTCTTCTCAAGAATCTATCCATTATCATTCAAGTTTCAATAACGTATCTCAAGTATAAAAATGTTACAAATACTTTCTTATATAGTCATAGAAATTATTCTTGTACTTAAAACCTTGTCAATTTCTTTTTCGGTTATCGTTATATTATTTAACACAAACAATTCCTATAGAGCATGATGCCATAAAAACTTTCGACTGACTTCCATAAGATAGTGTGTAAATAGCTATATAAAAATGGATATATGTACAATCAAAATTATATACATATTTAAATTTCAATAACGGGCTAGAAGAACCAGATGCGGATGGTAGTGCGTCAGTTTCAAGGAAAAATTAATATTTATTGAAACTGATTAGTTGTGCACAATATCGAAACATATGTAAGACGGTATAATGGAACTTCAAATTGTAACGATTAACTCTAGGTCAATAATTAAATCAACAATATACGCAACAGCAATCACTCTCGCAATACCCGCTCGAATTAATATATAATTTTACAACTAAGACTTTAGTAAGGCTCTTAATGTAAAATACATATCTAAATTTTAACATATTCAAATTTCATTAATTTTTATTGAAACTAATAAGTTGTGCACAGGACACAAATTTTTCTTGGTACGATACCAAGTAATTGAATAAATCTCAATTCCAGATTTTATTTTAATAATCCCTAGATTTATTTCATTATACCGATACTCCACTTTCTGTTTCGATATTTAGGAACTGTTACATATATGTATATAACTATCCTTAACACTAAAAATAGATGCTGACTTTTTGAATTAAGTTAGTCAAATAAAAAATAATTTATTACAAAACTTATTATACCAAAATAGAAGATTATAAATATCTACAAAAATGAAAAAGTTTTAAGAATTGAAGAAAAATCAAACTTCAAAATTAGTTTAAGTGTCATTGTATGTATATATGTATTAATATAGCGGAAAATAAACAGAATACACCTCATTAATGTTAAACATTCCTATTCTTAAAAATAGACACGAAGATAATACAGTCAAATTTAAATATACCGTCTTAATTTAACTTAATTTTGTACTATGTAACATCCATTTACAAACAATTTCAACAAAAATAATTTCCGAACTTTATACATCCTTCTTCACAAAAACACACTCTTTAACTTTATGTTATATAGTTTTATTTTATTATTATGTAAGATGTATTTTATTATTATATAGTTTTAGTTGCACAAATTAACTATTACCTGCTACAATATTGTATTGTTTTTTAATCAAGCGAAAAAATCTCTTATCTGCGTCAAATTTGAATCCGGGCACACTCCGAAAACGCACTCCTTCTGGAGATTATCAGGAGCGGTATGATCCTTCTGCAAAAGCGCAACAGCTGCCATCGCCAGAACTAAACTTTCAATAAAACGCTTAATCTCGTTCCAAACATAATAATCTTTAACTAATTAATAATTTTTTGTCGCTAGTAAATAAATTCAAATAGGGAATATTAATATAATTCGACCCAACTAGCAAATAACTTACACGGGCGAAGTTGGAAGAATATTTTTTTTTTTTAGGGAGACGTATCTCTTGGTCCGAGATTACAAGATTCCCTTGATCATACTTCAACCATACCGTGAATAAATAGGCGAGAAAAATATAGGTCCGAAAAGCTGAAAGCAGTCCCTAAAAATATTCTTCCAACTTCGCCCGTGTAAGTTATTTGCTAGTTGGGTCGAATTATATTAATATTCCCTATTTGAATTTATTTACTAGCGACAAAAAATTATTAATTAGTTAATTTAATTCGCTCCTGGACCTAATTATGGAGCTAACACACAATATTAGAATTTACATCTTTCACCGTTGAGAGCCGGTAAATTGTTCTCAAAAATTATTGTTTACTAACATCCATTTAAAAGGCAATTGAAAAATATAGGATCGAAAGGGTCTGAATAGCTTAGTTGGTTAAAAGCAGTCGCCCGGCAAGCGAAAGACGCAGGTTCGATTCCTGCTTCAGCGACTTTTCGGACCTATATTTTTCTCGCCTATTTATTCACGGTATGGTTGAAGTATGATCAAGGGAATCTTGTAATCTCGGACCAAGAGATACGTCTCCCTAAAAATATTCTTCCAACTTCGCCCGTGTAAGTTATTTGCTAGTTGGGTCGAATTATATTAATATTCCCTATAATAATCTTTTCTTTTCTCGCTCAATTCTCGGTCAGCAGTTTTGTTTTTCCCAAACTACTGAATTATTCTGACGTGCTAATCGAATCGATGCTTTCTCATATTTTTGATAAATTCTTTAGAATTCAGTTTGCAAATCGCAAGTTATAATCTTCCAATATTACGTTTTCATATTTCTGTCTATGTATGATTGATCACGATGTATATCTTACAATCAAATTAGGAAACGTCTAGTAAGTAAATAATTTCTGATTTTGTCGATGAGAGCCAATAACAATGCGAAGTGATACGTATTTATTTGATTGTATCGAAGACAGTAATATGTTTATTATCAGCCTTCCATTATAATTTCTCTCTCTTAATATTCCAGTAGAAAAGCAATCAATAAAAAGATAATTGAACAAACAATTGCACACAATCCGGAAATTATAGAATTATAGATCTTCTATTACTTTCACCATTATTCAAGCGTAAAATATTTATAAAGAATTCACATAGATATTTGCCATATTTTTGGTTTTACTAAAAATGTAAAAATTTTTGACACTATTCTCTTGTACGTATTATACATGTACGTACTATACATGTTTTTTAGAATCCACTATTCGTACACTTTGTTCTTTGAAGTTTAAATGACACAGCTTCAGTCAAATGACGCGCGTAATGCTGTTGTGTTTTTTTGGTAACGATGGCAAGGATAACTGACTACGAATGACCACTCGATCTGATAATGTCTTGCCATGCCATGATGTTTTATTTGCTGCATTCCATTTATGATTCATTTTTCTCCGCGAAGATACTCGGCGCTATATGTATAACTGTCTAGTAAACCATATAAAAAAAACTTCTTATTTTAATTTATTTTTAAGTAATCTTCCTCTTGATATAAAAGATATGTTTAATGTGCAAGAAGATATTTTGGTTATAAAAAATTAGTAATAAATTATAGGAAAGATAATAATTTACGTAGTATTTAACACAATACTGCGGAAATATATACATTTTGCACACGTCTAGTAATAAAACATGAATGTATTGTAAATAGAAATAACTATGTAATTATAAATAACAAGTCAATATTTAAAAAACAAGGAATTTATTGCTAATTTTACTTATATCTACATGTATATCAGTAAAAATACTATAATTATACTCTGTAAAAAAAATTGATTTTTTTATTTTCCTGCTATCAAACGAATTTTTTGTATTGTTAAAGTTTGGATTTATTTCTTCTCTCTCGTTGTTTCATATATTAACTGCGTTCAAAAACCACGCTCTTAGCGCTCCGAGCTTGCTCTGTCCTTATTCAACTTTCCGTAAGTAACAAAGAAAGAACAACGCTCTAGCGCTAAGAGCGTAGTTCTCGAACGCAGCCATTAAAGACAATATAATATACATTCGAAAAAGATGTAAAAAACACATTAATCACATTTTCGCAAAACAAAATTGCAAAAATAAATTGACAGATTTCTTATTCTAACACATTCGATTCATCTATATCAAATAACATATATTTTAACATAATAACATATATAAAAACACAATATTTTTATTTTTGAACATAATTTTGTTATTAAAGAGACATTCTACGTGAATGTGTTTTTAATAGTTCAAACAACTAAGTCAATAAATGTCCTTTAAAAAATATTCATGTATAATAATATAACAGGTATATTTTCAAACATTTCATAGATGTGTAAAAAATATATTTCCTAACAGATATATACATTGATATATACATATACAAACAAATTAATAATTACAAAATTAATAGTTCTGCCAGCTATATAATATCCACTGGATTCAGTTGTGCATTTTCCATGCCCTTTCTCAGTGCTATAATATTTTCGAGACAAAGTTTGAAGTTAGGTCTTGCATTCGCTGCACTCCAGCAACGCAACATCAATTAGTGCAACGTAGGTGGACAATTGAGAGGCTTCGGCAGCCTGCCTCCCGCGCGTACGTAATTTATCACTTCGGAATCAGTCTTGGCAGTGTAGAGTTGCTCACCCAATGATGTAATTTCCCACATTATCACTCCGAATGACCAAACGTCCGGGAAGTAAATATTCCGATCACCAGAGATTCCGGGGCCATCCAGCGAATAGGAAGCAGACCTCCTCTTTTCTAAAACATTTAAGCGAAGTTAATCTTCCGGTTCAAGCTATCCACTTTTTAAAATATGTGTTCTAAATCAAATAGCGCGCGCGTTCACATATCCCTTGCTTTATATGTATAAATAGAAAAAAATTATTTTTCTTAAATTCTTCTCAAAGTACCATATTACTACGACACAAAAATTAAAATAACACTTCTAAGAAATTCATTTTTTTTTTTTAATAATTGTATTCACATTGCGGTAATAGTCATCCTTCTAAACATCTCTAGCCAGTCCGAAATCGCCGATTTTGACGACACGGTTTTCACGATCTCTCGCGGATACTAAGCAATTTCGACACGTGAGATCTCTATGCACGAAACGCAGTTTTTCCAAGTAGGAACAGCCCCGCGCAACATCCTTGCACATGGCGAGCAAGTCTTGTAGACGCAGAGCGTGCGAATCTGACGGTTGTAATTTTTGACTCTCTTTCAAATATTTTAGCAGATCACCAATTTCCATTAATTCCAACACGAGTAATGGAGTATCCTCGTTTAAACAGACGGCCAGCAATCTGAGCACATGTTTATGTCGAAGACTCATAAACCTGGCCTCTTGCAAGAATTTCTATTTCTCTGGCGAGGAAGCATTTTTTCGAAGCATTTTTATGGCAGCGGGCGTCACTATGCCCGGTCCTTCTAAATCCTTGACTTTTCCTTGAAATACCTGCCAAATATTTTAAATTAACTTAAATATAAACTTTATTTTAAAAAATAATTTTATTTTTTATGACATTACGTTTTATTTTATTTTAATAATTCAACGAAAAAGAATAAAGTGCATATGGCCGTTATCTTACAAAAATTTTGTATTATTTAATCTCTTATAAAATGTTGATTTATGTAATTCTCTTTATTAAGAAATGTGTATTTTTCTCATTTTCTATATATAAAAATTATTGTTTTAAAATATGACGTTAGAACTATTAGTTCCTACCATTCTGAATGCACCGCTATCAAGGAGTTTTGCTAATGTGATTTGCTCACGTTTGATTTTGGTCAGTACAAATTCATCCGGATTATTTACTGGCAACGTAGGACTATATATCGTATTGACTGAACGTTTCCGATAGGTATCTCATGTAGAATTGCTAATTCCATGTCGGTCATTACCGGAGGCATAACTTGCTCGTTACCTCCTTTCCGTTGTTTATACACTATTATAAATTTACAATACACTTATTTAATAATATGCGTTGCAAATTTTAAATCGCTTTTTCAACAAGTAAATTAACTTTTCTCAGAAAATTTCTCTTCTTATTACATCTATCATAATCTGTAATTAAAGAAATGTGTGTATATCAAATATACTTACAACAATAAAAATAGATGCAGACGCAGATTACAATAACGATAGCGACAAGGCTTAACGTCAACGATAGATAATATGGCATAGCTAATATTTCAGATGTGCTCGAAACATCATCTTTGTTATGCAAGAATATAGTTTTAATTTCTTAGTTTTATATTATATATATATATATAATATAAAACTAAGAAATTAAAACTATATATATATATATATATATATATATATATATATAGGACACCCTGTATATATATATACATATACATATATGAGCCAAACCACCAATTATCAGGGAAGATTCTCGCACCAAATTTTCAATTGTCTTGCAATTTTTGTACCTTATTTTATATCATAATAGACGGAGAAACCAAAAAACTTTAAGCCCCTATACCTAATAGTATACGAGAAAACCGGGATTGAAAATTTCAAGATTTAGAAAACACTCATGTTTGCACTTGCGTTTTATCTCTCCTAACGATTAAGGAAGAAATTTCAAAGTCGTATTTTTTATGCAGAAAAGGTCAAATTTTTAGAAAAAAATGGTTACGTTAGTGTAGAAACACTTTTAACCCTTTAAAATTCGTTTTTTCCTGAAAATGTCATGTTTTTCAAGTGCGAGATTTTTTTAGATTTTTTTCATATTTTTTTTTGAAAACTTGAGAACTTCTTACAAAAAAATACTCCAATTTGAAAGTGGGATGGCCAGAGGCTCACAGGAAAATTAATAATGATGACAGAGAGAAGAATAATTATTTAAATTATTTAAATATTAATAATTATTTAAATATACAAACGTTTGTAAACGTTATAGTAGTAGTGTAGAAGATGAAAATAGAAAAACATTTAAATAATTATTTTTTTAGGTAAGTTGGAAAACACTTAGGGGTGAGACCTTTAAAAAAACGAGGTTGAAAAATAAGGACCACCCTATTGTATATACAGGGTGTCCCAGAATTGATAGTAAAAAAAGGGGCATATTCTACGGATGAAAATAAGGTAAAATTGTCCTATGAACATGGGTCCGGAAACGCACCCCCTCTGAACTACAGCCTTCCAGCCAAAATTTTTCGAAATATTATCTCGAAAACAATTCGTCGTATGAAAAAACTCTAAGAGTCAAAAAATGTTTATTTTTTTATTTTCTGTCATAAAATGTTAACGTACTTCAAATTTATTGCATCCACACCTAAGTTTTGGCACATTGAAATGTAGCCCCCCTCCTTCCTTAAAACTCCCTTCGAAATTTTTTTAGACAATTTTGACACCAAAAATGAATAAAACGCACTAAAATACGTATATATGCCAATTTTCATAAAATTCAAAGCACAAGTTTAGACAATATACAGAGAAATCGAGTTTTCTCGCGAAACTTTGGAGGGCTGTAGCTCAGAGTAGGTACGTTTCCGGACCCATGTTCACAGGACAATTTTACCTTATTTTGACCTGTAGAATATGCCCCTTTTTACTATCAATTCTGGGACACCCTGTATATATACAATATAAGTACAAAAAAAGTATGCAGCTGCATGTTGCAAATTACATACTTTTTCTTAAAAGCAACTATGTGTTTTTTTACACCAATTGATTGGTCACATTATTCTATGCATAAAAGGTAAGATTACCGAAAACTGAATGTTTTACAAGATATTTTGTATTTTATGTCAAAATACTGTAAACTTCAAGCCTTATAACTCGAAAAGTACTGAATGAAAAAATAACTTATAGTGTTTTGAAAAGCTCTCGCGATAAGCTACAAGAATATGCAATGAAAAATGGGGTTTCCGTTTAAAAAATTGAAGGTGACCTACACGTGACCTTCAAACGACTATCCAAGGTCAAATAATTGCCACCATCTTATGTCCCCCTTGAAACGATACGACTATTGTCTGAAACATTTTTTTCTAAAAGTCCGTGATATCGAGATATTTTGACCCGAAAGTTAAAATGGGATACCCTGTATAACTGAGAGAGAAAGATATATATAGCTAACCAAGAAATCCTAACCGACCTAGCCATAACTATTCGTCAAAACCACATTAAACAGAATTAATTTTCCAAAGAGAGATTCGTGAGATTATATGAAATTGTGAGAACTTGTGCAAAGTAAGGTATGTATTTTACTTTATGTAATTTAATGTGACTTATTTCCTAATATAACTTCAAAATTAAGTTCAATAATTTTTGTTTGAAATCAAATAGATGAATTAAAAAATGCCTAACAGTTACAGTGCCGGTTATTGCACGAATATATATTCTATTCTTGTATTTATTCAACAATCAAAATAAACCGCCATCAAAAACGTCATATCCGGTTTCACCCCACGACGGCACATTGTCCGATCTCTGGTTAAAGATCTCTAGCCTGAGTGAGTGTGTCTCTGTCTAACATGCGCGTTGGTGGGGAAATAAGGAGGAGTGGAGAAGAGGAGAAGAGGAGAAGAGGTCCCCCTCTCTTAACAAAAAGCGAGAAAGAGAGCATCAATATCTCACGCAATATCTCTGTCCTTCAATGTAGTCTTCAGCGCGCCCATAAGGACGCGCAGTCTATTTATTATAAGTCTATGGGCAGGAGACATGGTGACCTCTCGCGGAAAGCCATGAATTACGGATTTGTAATCGACGTGTAAAAACTAAAAATAAAGAGAAAATTCATTTGAATTATGATATTCATAATCAGCAGCATCGTCTCTTTATGTGTACAAAGCGATTTTATGGAAAAATGATTAAAATAAAACTTCTAAAACTGACAAACAACATACAGCTAACTGTGGATCAGGTGTAGTTGCCCTCGAATCCGTATTGTATCTATTATAAATTTTTAAGAGCCAAATTGTAAAATCCGGCTTTGTACGCATAATTTTAACAATGTAAGGAATACGTCAAAACAAGTTTCATGAAAAAATATAAATTTTTCGAGATGTACGACGAAGGTTACGAATAACACTAGATCTGTATCTAAGGCATAGTATAACTAGTATGTTCACTCTCTGTCGGCACTGTGATCTTTTTGTCGTCGATTACGTGGTATTCCGCCATGTTTTTGGACTAATATCCAGTTTTTGGACTAATAACCTCTCTGATTTTACACTACCACACATACAACAATTGTCTGATTGGTTCCCCTCAAAAAAATGGCGATGCGCAGAAGGGACAAACGCGAACCCGAAAAAAGCTCGGAGTGAACATACTAGTTATACTATGTCTAAGGTGCAGCTAACAGCAGAACATGGGGAGAGTCCGGATCTAGACGTGAGACAGATCAGACGTACGTAATAAATTAAACTTATTCAGCATGTGATAAATCATGTGATATAGAAGATAATAGTTATAATTATAGATATTAGTTAGTGATTACTGGTGATCATTGTTAATTGAGAGACACGTTTTTATAGTGATATTGATATACGTGACGCGTTAACATCGCGCATTTCGCGCTTCTTGCCTTTACGTGTCTTGCCTTTGTGTGAATTATTCTCTCACACGGCCATCTTGCGTTATTAACGGTTCTTAACATATATCAAAATGAATACTTCGGACATCGATATGGAATCGGACTTATTACCCATAGATTCGAATAAGAATTTGGAAGGAGATTTGGATTTCAGTCAATTTAACATCTCGATCTAATCCAGGAGAGCAGGATGAGGGCTCTTCACTTACGGATACTCGACGTTTGCTACACTTAAAAGGACGAATTTGAAAAGAGTTTCTTCTCCTGCTCAACATGAAAAAAAAGGGAGCTAAGGAACTGTCAGTCGAAACACAAGACCCACGTCTCATGAATAAATATTCAATATATGCTAAACCACCTTTTGTGGTTAAAATTGAAATGAACCTTACTGCTTCCTCATCATCTGATATTAATTCTGAAAATCCACAGGTGCCGGAATCCGGATCCGTTAATCTATCTAGTCAAGAAAGTCTAGGCCATCGGAAATCATCAACAGGTCAGTACGGTGTTATCGCTTTTGGTAAGCGTGTACACAAACACGTTGACCTTTTCAAAAATGCTTTTGATTTGAAAACATCTGGAAAAAATAAATTCACTATTTCCTTTTGTGATGGTACATCGGCCAATAAGTTTGTTGACTCTTTTAACACAAACGCTAACTTAATGTTTCAAGGTGAGTCATGGTTGGCATATATACCAAACTATAAAGTCATCCGACAATTTATTTTGAAAGGAATAGATGATAATGATACGGTTGAGGAATTAATGTCTAATAGTCGTCCCCCCCCCCCGAATGGGGTACTTTGTGGACTCCTCCTTTTGAAATTTCGTGCTTAAAGAGAAGAATCGTTAACACGAAGATAATACGATCACGATAAATTATAAGGACACGAACTCATATATTGCTCGTTTCAGATCAACTACAGTGCCCCCTTCCTTGATTTATATGGGAAAGAGAGTGGTTCTGGAACCTGTTATTTATAGAATTCGTAGGTGTCAAAAATGTCAGCGTTTTGATCACTTGGCTAAATTCTGCAGATCATCTAATAATTATTTAGCTTGTGTACGCTGTGGAAGCAACTCAACTGCTCTCTTACATGATGCGGACAAGTGCAAGTCTGAGAAACCACGCTATATTAACTGTATGAGAAGTAAACTAGATGCAGTTGAACATGAGGCTTCTAGCCCTTTATGTCCAATCTTTATTAGGCAAAAAAAGATCAACAGGTTAGTGGCATATCATGATATATCCCCTTCTGAGGCGGGGGCTCTTTTGGAGGAAATGACATGCCTCTTGGGGGATGGTCCCGTCCACGGTTAGGGGTCCCTCTTCCAACCTTAAACGAGTTTCTTCCTCTAAATACTCCTAATATTTGAAATAAAACTAATTTTGCAGAATTTGCTAAAAAAAAAGAATACTCCGGGAAGAGCTCAAAATAAACGTTTGAATATTTTCTCTTCATTTCCTTCTTCCTCTTCTGGGCCATCCTCGCTCCCTTCATTTGTTCCGTCCTCCTCCTCTTCTGTCAATGTCTAATCCTATGACCCCTTCCACCTCTTCTCGTGCTGTATCTCGCAAAAACAATAATGTTGGTTTTCATAGCGGCTCATACTCTAAATCTTCAACATCTGCACCGGCGGATATTAATAATCAAATTGATATTAATCTTAAATCTGTTTCTTCAAAAAACATTCATCCATCAGATTTTCATTCTGCGGCTAGATCTAATTCTCCTTACACACATTCTCTTAGTACTCCTGTGTATTTTACTTTAAATCCTTCCCCTGACATTTTAAACTTCTGGATCTCTGAATGTAAAGAAAAATTTTCTTCAATTTATTCTTTGCAACAAGATGTGCTCATAGAGATGGGTCACATTCTCCTTAAGAGTGCCATGTGCACATAACTCCCATTATGGTTATGGTAACAATATAGCTGTAAACATTCTCCAGTGGAATTGCCGTTCTCTACAGAGGCGTTTACCTGAATTGCACTTTCTGTTAGAGAAGCATAAAATTAAAATTGCAGCACTTTGTGAAACACGTTTAGATGTCAATTATCATCCAACGCTGGCTAATTTTGAACTTGTCTCTAGAGATCATGATCGCAGGGGGGGCGGTGTCGCTCTCTTGGTGGACAGATCCTTCAGAGTTTCTTTGATTCAGGACGATTACATTGACCAACTATGTACTTGAAACGAAATAGAACTACTGTTTTGCAAAATTTGGATTGGAATAAATGTACATAAATATGTTTGCTCTTTATATAGCCCTCCTCGTAGCAGTAATCATCGAGCCACTGAATTGCGAGCCTGGCACGAGATACTACAATATTGTGCCACGTTTGGTCCGGTGGTTCTTTGTAGGGATATAAATAGTTAAAGTCCTTTATGGTCTTCGCAGTCGCAATGGTCGGAGGTAGAGGGAGGAAAACTAGAATCAGCGATCACCAACTCAAACTTACTATGCCTTAATGATGGTTCGATTACTTGGTCGTCCATGGATCTGTCCTCCCAGTCAGCGCTGGACATAACCGTCGTCTCCTCTTCGATTAATGGAAGTTGTGTATGGCAGACTCTGGAAAGTAGTTATGGTAGTGATCATTACCCTATTATTACTAATATCAATAACTTATCTGCTGACATTTCTTTCGGTAGACTTTCTTTCTGAACATCTAAAATTTGCTGGAATACATTCCGCAATAAGTGCGTAGAGGTTACCAAAAGCTTCACAATCGATTCGTCAGATCTAAATTTAACGTATAATAACCTTATCACTAGTATTCATAATGCGCTCCTGACATCGGGAGCAGTCAAGTATAATCACCTGAAACCATTACGTAAAGCTCCTTCTCCATGGTGGGACAGCGAATGTAACGAGCTTATACGAACTAAAAGTTCTTATTTTAAGGAATATAAATTGCACCCGACTATGGAGAACCTACAACGTTATCATGGCTGGTAAACAAGCTACAAAAATTTTCAAAAAAAAGAAAAGAGATAAATTCAGAGACTTTTGTTCCTCCTTGAATTTGAATACTCCTATATCAAGAGTCTGGAAGTATGTTTATTCCTTTTCTAGAATTCGTAATAAAAGCACTTCCTTTTCAGGACGCCATTTCAACGAGGCTTTCGAAAAGCTTGCACCAACGATGAATATTCATCCTCACATCGATCTTAACAATATTCGCAATATCCCCTGTTTTATAAATCAATCAGATTCATCTTTTATGTTGCATTCTTTCTCACGCACTGAATATGAGGCTGCTGTCTCTTCACTCAAATTACACTCGTTTCCGGGTCCAGATTTAATTACCAATAAAATCATCAGACAGTTTCCAGAAGAATTGCATTCTTTGATTCTTAAAATATTTAATTTAATGTTTCACAAAAGTAAATTTCCAAAGAAATGGAACGAATATTTTGTTATTTTTATTCCTAAACCTGGGATGATAAGACCTGGTAGGAATGGAGATCTCAGACCTATAGCTTTGTCAAATAACCTACATAAAATATTTGAAAAACTTTTACATAAACGCATAAAATGGTGGACTGAAAACAATAATATTCTCCCTGCTTTCCAATTTGGTTTTTGACGTGGTCTATCGTGTATAGATAGCATTGCCACCTTAGTGACTAACCTGCGTAGGCTTAACCATCAATGCAAATATACTGGGGTTGTCTTTTTAGATTTGGTTGGTGCTTTTGATAATGTGATTCCTGAGGTCCTATGGATCCTTCTGGAAAAATATGCTGTTCCTCACAAAATCATTAAATACATTAAAGATATGACTGTTAATCGTGATCTGATTGGATATGCAGCTGGAATGGCTCTCCAACATAGACAAACTTCACATGGACTTTCTCAGGGATCTATATTAAGTCCGATTCTTTTTAACCTTTATCTCGCTCTGATAGAGACCTGCATTCCGTTACCAGTGAACATTCTTATGTATGCGGACGATATTGCTATATATTGTTTACATCAGTCTTTAGATTATATTAATAACTATTTAAATAATGCTCTTGATAATCTTCGCGTGTTCCTGGGAAACCTTGGATTGTCAATTTCGCCATCTAAATCAGTATATACTATTTTTTAAAATCAAAGACTCAGAAATCTGCGCTTGTCACTGCGCCGCAGTCATTTTTCGCTGAACATGCTAAGGGAACCGATAGCCTGTTCTTGGGCTCCTCGATTTCTGGGTGTATACCTTGATCCGGAACTTAATTGGAGAGCGCATATTGCTAATATAAAAAATCGAGTTATTCGTTATTCCCAGAATCAATTCTTTGAAGTCCATCTCAGGTATTTGTTGGGGCACACACCCGGCTGTTCTGTTAACTATATACAAAGGTTTCATTAGATCGGTCCTTGATTGGGGCTGTCAGGTCTTTCATCCAATTGATGATGGACTGATGATTAAGATAAACAGACTTCAATATGCCTCTTTAAGGGCTGTCTCTGGACTGATGCGCACCACGCCCACTAATGTTCTTTTGGACATTAATAGCGAACAGCCTTTGATTACTAGATGGCAATTTTTACTAAATAAGTTTCTCTGTAGAGTTACTGCTCGCAGATCACATCCACTCAATTATATTCTTGAGCCTTTATTACAACTTCCTGAGGAAGCGAGATCACCATTGGATAATTTGGTGAACTCTTTTATAGATAATTTTCATATATTTAAACAAGTCAAACAGTTTAATCTTCCAGGTTATTTAAAACACTCATACCTTATTAGACATTTTACCCCGGCTATAGATGTCAGCTCTGGATTTGCTTTCAGCGATTACAACAATAACGAGATTGTTGCATCCTTTAATAATTTTTTGTCTGAACAGAGTGCTGACCTCGTCATCTATACGGATGATTCTCGTTCTTGTGCGGATGATTTTAGGGTTGGTCACGCAATTGTATCCCCTGACATTAATCTTATAAGTAAAAAACGTATTCTACAATCATTCTACAGTGTTTGACACTGAGGCATTGGCTGTCGAGGAAGCAGTGAATTATATTTTAGAAAATGGAACAGCTAAATCTCTTATTCTTTCAGACTCTCTCAGTGTTTTCTCTAATTTGAGAGCACCTGCCTGTTCGAATATCACGCATGGTTCTATCCTTCGAATCAAAAGCATTTTATATCATTGTAATAAACTGGGTCTAATAGTTAAACTCGCGTGGATACCCAGTCACCGAGGTATTCCGGGTAATGAACTGGCGGACTCTCTGGCTAAAGATTCTTTACATCTTCCGGACCCTTTCCTTACTAGTAAGTGTTATTATACCAATTTATACTCAAGATTTAAACAACTTGCGAAAAGTAAAGCCATAGAAATTATTCGCTCTGAAAGCTTGGTCAAGGGCGTGAGATACTTTAACAAAATTGAAAATCCTTTATCTCCACCATGGTTCTTGAGATCTAAGGAAGAGATGACACGTCCGGTGATTACACTGATTTCAAGGCTCAGGTCTCATCACGTAGCTGTAAATGCTCATCTTCGAGAGAAAAATATTGTTGCTTCTTCAAAATGTCAATGTGGTTCTCAACGCCAGGATATAAACCATATATTCTTTCATTGCCCGGAATATTATGAACTTTCAAACATATTGATCACCTCTCTATACAAGATAAACTCTATGGTCACTTTGGATGTCGTTGATATTGCATTCTCTAACTGTTTTAAGGCCTATAAAGCATTATATGCGTTTACAAAACAAGCTAATATATACATCTAAATATAACATATAACATATAATTTACAGAAGATTATTATTTCATCACCAACTGGCGTATAGGCGAATTCTGTAAAGAAGCCTAACCAGCCATATAGAAGAAGAAGAAGAAGAAGAAGCAGAACATGGGAAATATTCCGTGGTAGCACACTGACCGCGTGACAAGGAGAGATGAATTGCATCGTCTTTGTCTCTCTTGCACCGCATATGTAGTAGCGTCCGTGTAAGCACAACACCGATATGTTGAGCACACGGATGCGATTGTGGGAGATGATGTTAGACAAAGAGCGACAATCGCGTGCTATCCTTGTTCCTCTATTGAGCTAATGCTACACACAGCATCGATAGCGATCAGAGCGATATATCGCTCTGTCCGATATGCCGACAATGCTTTTTGGTCTCTTGTGGCACAGTATATACAGTAGCGCAACTCCCTGTCAGTAGCAAACTCCCACCTTTGATGTCAGTGTTGGCCAAAACGGAGTGCGCATGCGCGAAATGCCCATATATATAGGCATGCCATATACAGGATGAGGAAAAAGTATGGAAACCCCTAAATACCTCGGAAACTACGCATTTTAGAAAGAAATGTTTCATACAAAAGTTGTAAGGTTGAAAAAGGTCTACTTACTGATCTTATCAGTTTGACCTTGGATGGCGTCGCCAAGGTCAGGACAAAGTCACCTTGAATTTTTTTAATGGAATTCCCTATTTTTCATTGCATATTCTTGTAGCTTATCTCGAGAGCTTTCCAAAACACTATAATTAAGTTATTTTTCATTGAGTACTTTTCGAGTTATAAGGCTTGAAATTTACAGTATTTTGACATAAAATACAAAATATCGTGTAAATCATTCAGTTTTCGGTAATCTTACCTTAATACTTTTATGCATAAAATAATAAGACCAATCAATTGGTGTCAAGAAAACACATAGTTGCTATTAAGAAAAGGTATGTAATTTGCAACATGCAACTGCATACTTTTTTTGAAAGCAATTATGTGTTTTCTTTACACCAATTGATTGGTCTTATTATTTTATGCATAAAAGTATTAAGGTAAGATTACCGAAAACTGAATGATTTACACGATATTTTGTATTTTATGTCAAAATACTGTAAATTTCAAGCCTTATAACTCGAAAAGTACTCAATGAAAAATAACTTAATTATAGTGTTTTGGAAAGCTCTCGAGATAAGCTACAAGAATATGCAATGAAAAATAGGGAATTCTATTTAAAAAATTCAAGGTGACTTTGTCCTGACCTTGGCGACGCCATCCAAGGTCAAACTGATAAGATCAGTAAGTAGACCTTTTTCAACCTTACAACTTTTGTATGAAACATTTCTTTCTAAAATGCGTAGTTTCCGAGGTATTTAGGGGTTTCCATACTTTTTCCTCACCCTGTATATATGTGACGCATGCGCAAAAGTGCTAAAACAGACTAACTGTGCGAGAGAGAAGGTATCGCCTGCACCGTTATGTTTTCGCTCACTCCTCCTACTGACAATGAGTTAGCAATATAGGAGTACTATATATATGGATAGTGGGAAGGAAGGAAAAGAGATAAGAGGAGTGAAGAGAAAAAACGACAAAGGAGTGATGGAAAGAAGAAGTAGTTGCGGGAAGATAGAGGAAATGCTAAAAAGGAAGAGGGAGCATTCCGGGGTGGGAAGGGGAGGGGAGGATATTTAAAAGTAGCAGGAAGACGCCGAGGTCGCCAGAAAAGGGGAAAATGGAGGGTGAGAGGAAATTATGGGAAATTTTAAGGGGCTGGAAAGAGGAAATAGAGGACGTGGCGAAAGAAATGAGGGGTATGAAGGGATGGAGAGAAGAAATTAGAATGATAAAAGAGGAGGTAAAAGAGAGAATTAAAGAGCAAGGAAGATTGATGAGAGAGGAGATAAAGGAGTTGAGGAAGGAATTTAGAGAGGGAGAGAGAAAATGGAGGGAGGAAAGGAAGGAGATGAGAAATTATATCAAGGGATTGGAGGGAAAGTTAGGGAAACTGGAAAGGGATAGTAAAGGGGCCTTAGAAAAATTTAAGGTAAAAGGGGGTGGGGGGAATGGGATAGGTTAGTGAAGATAGAAAAAGGATGGAAAGGAGGGAGAGGGAGGAAAGAAAAAAGAATGTCTTGATTAAGGGGGTGGAGGTAAAGGAGGGGAAGAGAAGGGAAGCGATAGAGGAGGTGTTTAATTGCATGGAGATAAAGGCGGAGTTCGAGGAGATAAAGAAGATGGGTGGAGAAAGAGAAGGAGGAAGAAAGATGTTTATGGTGAAGTTGAGGAGTGAGGAGCAAAGGAAAGAAATATTGACTAGAAAAAACATCTAAAGGGCAGGAAAGAAAGAATCATGGAGGATTGGACATGGAGGGAGAGGAGAATGAGATGGAGATTAGAGGAGATAGCAAGGGAGGAAGAGAGGAACAGGAAAAGAGTTTGGTTAGGATATGGGAAAATAAGAATAGAAGAGAAATGGTGGAGATGAGATGAGGAGGAAAAAGTGCTGAGGGATGGGAGGGGAAACGTAAGAAAAGGAGGGCAGGGGGAGAAAGGGAAAGTTTTGGGGGGAAATAGGATAAAGAGATGGGGAGAGGGGTGGCAGGATAGGGGAGGGGGGAGTGGGTGGAAAGTGGTTTTTGGAATGTAGCGGGACTAGGAAACAAGAGGGGAGATTTTTGGAGGTAAAAGGATGGGATTTTTTTATTATAAGTGAAACGTGGTTAGATAGAAGAGGCTGGGGAAAGGTGAGGGATTTTTTACCGAGGGGGTATAGATGGGAAATACAACTAGCGGAAAGGAAAAACAAGAAAGGGAGGACAATGGGAGAGATGTTGCTGGGGTTAAAAAAGAGTTTAAGGTAAAGGAAGTTGAAATAAAAAAGATGGAGGGAGTTACGGAGGTTGTGGTAGAAATAGGGGATTTGGATTTGAGGGTAATAGGAGTATATGTAAGGGGGGATTTGGATAGGAAGTTAGAAAGGTTAAAAGACGGGGTAGAGAGAAAGGAGAATGGTGGCAGAGTTTTTATTGGGGGGGGGGATTTTAATGCGAGAATAGGGGAGGAGGGAAAAGTAGTGGGAGAGGGGGAGGAGGATGGAAATAGGAGGAAATCTAAGGATAAAAGGATTAATAAAGAAGGGAGAGAGTTGGTGAGGTGGGTGGAGGAGGCAGGTTGGACAATCTTAAATGGATATACGGAGGGAGATGATGAAAAGGAGTGGACATACACGGCAGGAGGAGGGGAGTCGGTGATAGATTACGTGATGGAGGATGAGGAGGTTAGAGATCGGGTGATGAAGTTAGAGGTGGGGGATAATGTAGATTTGGATCATCACCCGGTTATAGTGCGGATTAGAGGGGAGAGGGTAAGGAGATAAGGAGAAGGGAGAGGAGGCCGCTTAAAAAATGGGTGTGGTCGGTGGAGGGGAGGGAAGAGTTTAGGAAAGCAATAGGGGAGTTGGAGGAATCAGAGGGCGAAGTAACAGAGATGTGGGAGGAAATGAAAGGTAAAATAAGGAAAGTTTTGAGGAAAGGATGTGAAGCAAAGAAAAGAGAAAGGAGAAGAGGGTGGTGGGATGATGAGTGTAAGGAGGAAAAGATTAAGGTGAGGAGAGAGCTAAGGAAATGGAAGAGAGGGGAAGGTGATGGGGGAGCTTATAGAGAGGCGAAGGGAAGGTATAAAAAGTTATTAGAGGGGTAAAGGAGGGAGGAAAATGAGAAATGGGAAAGGGAGTTGAGAGAAATTAGGACGGAGAACCAGGTTTGGGAGGTGGTGAGGAGGGAAAAAGAAGAGGGTGAACGAAGGTATTGAGATGGAAGAATGGAATATGTATTGTAGAAATCTTTTAGGGGGGGGGTGGATAAAAAAGTGGAGAGAGGATTAGGAGGGGGAGTTAGGGAGGATGAGGAGGGGGATATAAGTAGGGAGGAGATAAGGGCGGTAATTAGAAGGCAGAAGGATAGCAAAGCAGTAGAGATGGATAAAATTCCGGCGGAAGTATGGAAGTATGGAGGAGCGAAAGTGGAGGAATGGGTTTGAAAAACATGTAATAGGATTTGGAGGGAAGAAGGATGGATAGAGGAGTGGAGTGAAGGGGTGATAGTTCCGATTGTTAAGAAGGGTGAGGGGAGAAGGTGGAGGATTATAGGGGGGTTTCGTTGACGTCAACACTGTACAAGCTATATGCATCAGTGTTGGCAGATAGGTTGAGGGAGGAGATAGAGGAGAAAAATCTAATCCCACAGAATCAAACGGGATTTGAAAGAAAAGGGTTGGGGACGATAAATAATATCTATGTGCTAAACTATTTGGTGAATAGGCAATTAGGTAAGGAGAAGGGGAAAATGATGGCATTCTTTATAGACTTGAAAGCGGCGTTTGATTCTGTGAATAAGAGGATTTTGGTAGAGGCAATGAAAGAGAGGGGGTGAGGGTGGGGCTAATCTCAAGATGTGAGGATGTCCTGAGGGAGACTAGAAGCAAGGTGAAGATAGGAGGAGATACGGGGAAGCATTTTTGGACGGGAAAGGGAGTAAGGCAAGGTGTCCGCTGAGTCCAGATATGTTCAACCTATTAACGGCGGACTTGGAGGAGACAATGAGGAAAGGAAGGTGAGGAAGGTTGAGATTGGGGGAGGAAAAAATATATACGTTGGCGTATGCGGATGACGTGGTTCTGATTGCAGAAGAGAAGGACGGAATGAGAAGTATAATAGAAAGGTTGGAAGGATATTTGGAAAGGAAAGGAGCTAAATGTAGGGAAGTCAAAAATTGAGGTTCAGGAAAGGAGGCGGGAGGGAGAGGGTCGTGAGTTGGAGGTGGAAAGAGAAGGTGATAGAGGAGATTAAGAAGTTTACTTACCTGGGTTATACAGTGCAGAGGAATAGGGGACAGGAAGCGCACATAAGGGAGAGGTTAAGGAAAGGAGCAGTGGTCATGAATCAAGTGTGGGAAAATGGAAAGAGAAAATTTAAGGGGGATTGGGGAAAGAGAATCTGGTTGTTTGATAAATTGGTGTGGACGGTGATGGGATATGGGGTGGAAATTTGGGATGGAAGAAAAGGGGGGAGCTGAAGAGGTTGCAGGAAAAATATTTGAGATGAGTGCTAGGGGTGGAATGGGGTACTCCAGGATATATGATAAGGGAAGAGATGCAAAGGGATAAGTTAAGAGGTAGGGCGGGGAAAAGGGCGTGCGGGCTTGAGAAGAGGTTAGAGGAAGGTAAGGGGAGCGAGATTGCGAGGTGTTGGGATGAAATGAGAGGGAGGTGCAAGAGGAGGAAAGGTGTAGGTTTTTGAGGATAGAGGTATAGGTATGGAGGAATTGGAGATACAAAGAGAAGAAGGGGTATTTGAATTTGAGCGGGTAATTGTGAGGGATTAGAGCTAGATAGGAGGGAGAGAGGGGAAAAGATAGAGGAATCAAGTTATAACGCGCAGTATAAGGAGATTAAGGGGAAGGAAATTCCGGAGTATCTGAAAGGATGGGGGGAGAGTAGATGGCAAAGGATAGCAAAATTTAGGCTGGGGAATGGAATGAGAGGGAGCAAGTATTGGAAAGGCGAGGACGAAAAAAGGTGCAGATTGTGTGGGAGAGAGAGGGAAACCTGGGAGCACGTTTGGGAAAGATGCGTAGACTGGGGGGTTAAGGAAGGATGGCAGGAAATTCTGGGGAAAGTGAGGAGGGGGAAAGATGGCTAAGGAATCTGGAGAAAGTAAGAGCTGAGGGATGGAGTGAGCAAGAAGGGGTGGGGGAGAAAAGTGAGGGGAATGGGAGTGAGGTAAATGGGGGAGTATAGAGGAGGGAAGTAAGAAAGAGAATGATTGGAGGAGAGGAAGAGAATGAATGAGAGGATAAGAGGCAGAATGGAAGGAAGCCATAAGATGTTCCGGAAGCAAAGGTTCAGATAGGTTAGGATATCTTTGCGAGGGTGTGTGTGTGTTAGGCAGGTAGTTTAGGGCTAAAGTAAGTTAGTTTTAAGTTAGTTTATAGGTTAAATTATAAGTTAGTATTAAGTTAGTGTGTAAGTTAGAGATAAGTTTTTTGTAAGAGGATGTAAGGAAGCGGGGCAGTGTTATTATATTATATATTATATATATTTTATATATAGATTTTTTGTTGTATATCGGTGTTTTTCATATTGTATGCTGTCCGTAAACAATTAATAATTGTACTGTACACTTTCGCACTTAAACACGAAATGCATAAAAATGAGAAAATATCGTCTTTTTATCGACGATATCAAGAGCGGAGTGCATTCGTTTTTTTCGTTTTTCAAGGCAAATAATGAACCAACAAACGTTTTAATTAGTTTATTCGTGATCAACAAACGATTCCGCATTGATTAAACTGGTTTTCAAACGAAAATGATAAAGAATTTATATCTTTCCGGCTAACTTCACGCAAAATTTTTACTTCGTATTTTCAAAAAAAATATTAACCAACAAAGTTGTAATTAGTCCAAGAATGACACATTTTCGGCAGAAAAATGCATAATGAATATTAAGATCTTTACATCCAATGTATCTACCAGTGTCATTATGATATCATTACATTCGGAAAAATCCATGTTCTTGATTGATATGTTCATTTTTTCGAAAAGATGGTCCGATTTACGAGATATTTCAATTTATTTTCAATTATTTTTATAAAAACGTCTTCGTTCCGGTAAATGATACGCAGTAGCGTCTGTTAGTAAAATATTGAAAAGAGACGAAAGATATACTTAGCGAGACGCTACCGTGTCTCTTGATATATGAATTAATATTTGATTAACTTAATGATATATTATTATATTATTTGTATCACTCATCTATTTCTTGATCTGTATTTAATAAATATATTGTTAGAGATTTAAATAAATAATTTACTTACATTTTATAGAAACAACAATAATGTACATAAATAACACAAAACAATAATAATACTTCAAACTACAGAGATTTTTTCCTAATCATAAAATTTATGTACAAATATTTTCATATTTTAAGGATTATTATTGTAAATTCAATATATTTTGTACATTAGTAAACTGGCACTCACCCATGAAAACTCACTAATCTTATTCTATGAAATAATATCAATGCTAAAGAAATAATCAAATTATTAGTTGTGTAAAAATATATAAACATATATGAGTTTTCGTTAAAATATGAATATGTATATTTCGTTAAAAAAATTCTTTAGGATCTTGCAGATAGTTTATTTTTAGATACAACTTTCATAAAATGTCGTATATTAGTTTCTCAATAATTTTTCTCAGTTTTCGTTATTTTTTTTACTTATTTATGTTTAGATTGCAGAAATAAATTTAACTGTGGCGCGCCACAGTTCCTGTTAATGGCGGACGGTGTCCATACTCTTACTTAAGGTACTCTAGCTTCTAGTACAGAAACTATAGGCAATTGCCAGTCCATATCTATTAAGGTCTATGGATATTTAGTTCGTGGTCATTAGCACAGGTAAGAAATAGAAATTGTGCGAAATTATTGGTATATTGCAGTTTGGTGTTGATTGGTGTTCTTTTCCCCCCCTCCCTTCCCCTATACATTTCCAGTACAGCGTACAGCGGACGGTCATACGGTCAACGAAAAAAATGCATGTTTAAATTTGAGGAGTGACAACCAATGACGACAAACTGATTTGTATGCAGGCGGCGATGCTTCCAAATGAGGTTAATAACGATCTCTATGCCGATGGGTTATCCAGGTTATTAGCTACTGCTCTATTGCTCTCATGTTGTTATTTCCCAAAGGTCCTGTTGTAGATGAGATATTCGTCTGATGTGAAAGACATAGCGAGGGCAGTTTCGACCATCTCTACACACGCTCGAAAGAAAATGTACTGCCTACAGTGGCTAATTCCGGTGCTGCTGATACCGAAACCTGTCAATCCGGCACTGCTGCAAACCCACGTCATGTTCATGGCACTTTACTTGATCGGGTTCTTCCTGGAGCGTAAGCCCTGCACTATTTGCAGCCTCGTGTTCCTCGCTGCTGTCTTCCTCATTTGTTATAGCGGTATAGGCAATTGTCTGCTATGGAGCACAAATTGCGATACAGTAAGATGCGATAATGGCTAAGATCGCACTTTATTTATTCTAGAGAATTATTTCCACTCCTTTTTGTTGATTTCCATCGTTTCTACTTCCTTCCTGTAGCAGAATTTCAAAGTAACTCTTTAATCCGTTAGCGCGTGTCTTAGCCATAGTGTGATGATAGGTAGATAGTTTTTAAGTTTTCTAGGTTTACAACAGGTTATCAAAATTTCAGTCTACATTTGCTAATATAATGAACATATAATGCTGGACATTTGAGGATATTGAATGTGTGTATATATATGCTTTGGATTATATGGGATTCTAAATAACGAGAGTGTAACAATACGCAGTTTGATGAAGTTTGTATACAGATTCTAGAGCTGTCACAATAGTTACCAAAAACAAAATAAATTTCAAAATTCTAGTGTAATACTTATATCAATATATACAAAAAAATAGAAGTTTTATATTTATTGCTGATATATTCATTAATAATGAAAAAGGAGATTATGCGGCTAATAACATATTCTTTTCATACTTATCTCTGGCTTTTAAATGCAATTCCAATGTCTTTTTGTATAACAATAATGATATAGTAACATTATTTTTTGAGAGAGAATAGAATTCTAGATTCTTTTTTACATATACTTTAAAGGATATGCCAATATATATAGAATTGCAATGTACTTTCTTAAAGTCTTGCTTTGCTCGTTTGCTTTGAGTAATATGTAAAATGAATGTTACACTACATAATACATGGGTATAACCTTGTTAAACATTTCAATTAAAAATAATGTGTTTGTATTAAAATGACAAACATAATGTACAAAAATCATTAAAAGTTAAGATATTACCTTTTAATTAATCTTAAAAGAATCTTGTAGACAAATTATTTATATACACAAAATAGAAAATATTGATTGTGTAATTTATATTAATCAACCTTGGAACATAACAAAAATGATAAAACCTTTGTTGAGTGATTGCTATGTAATTAGGCATTCTGATTTCTCAAATAATAATTTGTCAATTTCATTATAATTTGATTTAGTTGCAGTAGACTGAAAACTCACGTTAAACGCTTTATGTTGCCAGGGGAATATAAGTTATATTATTTAGAAAAAAAGTTTGCCAGATTATTACAATTATTTCAAAAAGAGATTTAAGTGATACGAACTCTGTGCTATAATTTATGATTCTAACTTACTTGCTATCTATGAATATTAGTATATCAAATTTAGTATAAGTAATTCAGAGAGAGTATAGTAATGTTACCAATGTAAATACTGGTAGTCATGGTAACAAAGAAAAAAAAAGATATTGTCGATATAACTTAACAAATACAAGGAAAGATTGAATTAAAAGTTAGTAAATTTTTTATATCTATCTTTATGCTTATATGTAAAGATCAATTATCTTCCTATGCTATCCTGTAAACTTACATTGACAAGTAATACTTTGATGTAAAGCAAAGAATTTCGTTCTTAACAAAGGATTGTGAAAACTGTTTTAGGAACATTTATTCAGATTTTAATATAAGTTGTAATCTGTGTGTGTGTGTGTGTGTGTGTGACAAGAATTTGGACTATATAAAAATTGTTTTCTGCTGTATAAGCACAAATGTAGAATAATCTGTGATGATTTTGATTGAAAAATCTTGATTTATTATATATAAACACAATAAATTTACTTATTAATTTTATATATACAACAGGTCTAATTCCCAAGTATATTGTAACTTTGCTAATAATTCTGTAATCTTTGCTTCCATATAAAATATATAAAAATTTTATAAAAAAAAGATCACGTTTGTCCTTCACCTCTCTGTTCAGAGTTCCGCACATTATATATATTGTGTATTGTACTGATTATATTACATTAGTAGTTTATATATTAATATGAGAACCATAAAAAGAAACTTAAGTTCATTTTCTCTTTTTTTTCTTTGCAATACATATAAGGTATACTTAAAAAAAAAGCACTATTTTAATTAAAGGACACAATAAAAAAACCATGTTATATATTTTAGAATATTTATTTAAATTCATTATATATAAAAAAGAAAGTTATTGAAGAGCTTTTCCACGGCCGAAGCCACCACGGAATTCAAGATCACCGGTACCTGCGCCTACATCGGCCTTCTTGTCACCGGCGCCTGGAGGACCACCTGGACCTCGCCTGTATCCTGCGCGATCTTCAGTTGGTCTCGAGCCTTCGCTCCTAGTCGCGGCAGGTCTCGGTCTCGTGGTTTCAGACCTCGGTTGTTTCTTGAGAGTCGAGGGCACAATTTCAGGTGGTAGATGCAAGTATCCACGTAAATATTCGATACCATCATTTGTAAGATACCAATAGAAATGCCTCCAAGCAAATTGTTCCTTCACGTATCCTCTAGATTTTAAAGACTGAAAGATACATAAAGTGGAAAATTTTCATAGTCCATAATGCAATATCTTATTTTATGTAATGTAAAAGAGATATTAAGGATCGTTACCTGCATAGCCTTAATGACTTGAAGATTGGGAATATTTTCTAGTTCTGGATGTTTTGATGCATGATAATCTTTTTTTGCTACCATAACTCCCTCTTTGAAAAGGTACTCATAGATAGCCACACGATTCTTTTTTGGCATCAACATTCTATATGGATAGAAATAAAAATAGTATAAAATCGTTAATAAATAATATATTTTAAAATATATTAAACAGAAAAAAAAGTAGATAGGTAAGTCTGTCAAATATAATCTTTCCTGTTTCTTCTTTAATGGTGTGATATAGCACTATATACTTTTCTTTCTTTTTATAAGAGAATGTTACCAACTCGAATACTCAAATAAGGTTATGTATATACTACAATAAAAAGATACACATATTATACAATAAAAATTATATGTTGAAATTACATTTTGAGGAGCTAGAAAATTATGTGAATTATAAACAAATAAAGAAATTACGACTTATATATCTAGAGGAGAAAATATGAGAGCACACACGTTACATTCGCAAATATGCTACGTAACAATATATGAAGTTATCAAAATATAATCAAATATACTTGATTTTGGAAAAATTATGAATTTCGACGAACTTTTCACTTTTTTGTAATTCTCACAAACAAGTAGGATTAAAACGGATATTATTGGAAACTCAACATACTTGACAGCCTCAGCATACACCTTGTGTCGGAAAGAAGCAATTCGTTCCAATTCACTCGCGACAACATCGATCTGCACTATGTGTCGATATCTCGAATTAGGGTGCGTTTGTCATATGACGAATGGACGTAGCGATTGGCTGCTGGTGCGCATGCGGCAATCCATACGAGCATAAGACAATTGAGAATAATTAAAATAAAAAGTAAATGTTCTAAAAAGAGAAAAAAGTATGGGATTAGAGCATGTATTCTTGAACGAGAAATTAGAGGTGAATCGTCATCAATTGCAATTTCGCCACAATTTATACAAAGTTTGAACTAAAATGTGATAAATTAAATATTATGTAAACTATTTTATTAAATAATATAGATGTAAACAAAAATGATAAAATAAACATAACCTAGATTTGAATACATCATTTTATATTAAGCTTTATTAATTACCATATCGTCCATTATACATATAATCAAAATTACTACTTTCTTCAATATAAGGGTGGAAGCAGACTTTTGTATAATGGAGGATTAACACAGATTTCATGGGCAGTGAAATGCAGCAGCAGTTTAGTAATTTCCTAGATACAATTTGGTGATTTCTTTGATTCGCTGCGCTGATTGGTGGTACTCATGAAATAGGTCCTTAATTTCTAGGAAATTACTAAACTGCTGCTGCATTTCACTGCCCATGAAATCTTAAGAGAGAGGCTCAATTGCGCACAGTACAATTGGACACGTTGCAATTGCACACCGTGCTATTGGACACATGAAGTTGCCCACAGTTCTTTTGCCCACAGTTTATTTGCGCACACGTTCTTAAGGCACCACTACCGACGGGGTGGGTGCGGGAGGGGGAGCCGAAGGCCCCCCTTGCACCCCTCGTGTGTGTGTGTGTATTTTTACCTAATTATTCTAATTATTTAGTTAAATAAACTGTGTAAAAGAACTGTGCGCAAAAGAGCTGTGCGCAAAAGAACTGTGCGCAAAAGAACTGTGCGCAACTTCATGTGTCTAATAGCACGGTGGGCAATTGCAACGTGTGCAATTGTACTGTGCGCAAATGAAGGCTTCTCAATCTTAAGCCAACGGCACACGGTACGATTTTTCCACTGAACTATAAGTAAACTGGAAAGCTCGCCGCTATGGGATCGCGCGCGCCGAGAGAGATAGCCAATGTACAGTCCGAATAGAAAACCTATTTAGCAACCGGCCCTTAGTTTTAGAAAATAAGCAAGTTGTCACGAGAAAAATTTTGGACGCGACTGTAAAAGGTGGCATGAGCATGCGCACTAAGCACTCTTGCCCACTAAACAGCTATCTCTCTCGGCGCGCACGATCCCATAGCGGCGAGCTTTCCAGTTTACTTATGGCTCTTGCAGACCAGCGCGATGGCGCGACACGCGATACGCGATATGCGACGAATCGCGAGAATAAGATTTTCCCTCCATTCACACAAACGCGATGACGAGGGAAAAACCTAACCTTATAATCTTGTGTCCGTTTATTTATATTTTGACATTTCATTAAAATCATCGACATATAAAATAATATAATATAATAGATATAATATATATAATATAATATATATATATATAATATATATATATATATATATATCTTTTTTTTTATATTACATACAATATATATGTCGATGATTAAAATATATGCACGACACGTTAACCAAACGACATCATCAGTACCACAGTATAACCTACACTGTGTCAGTACTCTAAAATCGCTCGTCGCGCGCGACAAATCTTGGAACTTGGTCAACTTTTTTCGCGACGTCGCACTCGACCGTGCGACGGATATGACGTTCGGAAAAGCTGTACGCTGATTGGATATCGCGCATCGCGCGTCGCGTCATCGCGCTGGTCTGCAAGAGCCATTATAGTTCAGTGGATTTTTCGTACTGGATCTGCTAATCGTACCAAGTTGATGCAGCGTTTACATCGTGCGTACTAAATATTTAGTACGAATTTTGTACAAATATAGGCCTAGTTTACATCGTCAAAACGTTGGTACGCGTATTAAGTTTGGTGCGCACCAATGCTTTAGTACGGGTGCGTTTACATCGAATGTACTAAGAAAAAAAATAATACGAATTTAATTCATATCGATTGGCTCCTAGTGATAATACCGGTTAATGATAATACCGGTTTTAATTGAGATTATGCTCAATGCTAAATTCCCTTCAAAATGCGTTTCATGCGTTTACATCGTCATTTGTATCATTTGATACGCGTATCAGTTTAGTACGATACTCCTACTTGATACGCTCGTACCACAGTATAACTACATACAGTAGTGACAGTAGGAGGAAATCAGGGAGACAATTTTCTTTTACGCATGCGTTGGCTGTACGGCCAAGAACATGGCGGACTGTCATGGCGATATCACAGTATAACCACAATATAACTACATATAAGGTGTGAAGATTATAATAAATGTTATGTTTTTCTTATATTTTCTATAACATGTATTCTTTTTAACATATTTATGTTTGTATAATATATATATGTATATATAATACTAATATGTATTCTTTTTTATTATTGCAATCTTTAACACAACTTATGATGCTCTATAAATATTCCCATATATTCATTTCCTTTTATTTCAACTGTGTTTATTGAATTTCATTTCTTACTTTTTTCACTGTTCTTTTTAATTTTTCCTTGCTTGTGGGGTTTTACTGGTATCAATTACTAACACTATTTGCAACAGCCTACATCTTAATATTACTATCTTAATATTTTAGAATTGCACTGAAATATCTTGGCATCTCCAGATATTTTGTCGTTTACAAAAACAAAACTGCTGCTACACAATAAGATCAATTTGTAAATGACTCAGGATTCCGGATGAATCTTCATTTTATATATGTATATGTATATACTGACATTAAAAACAGAAAATAAATTTGCATTATTATCTTTATCTCATTAAAAAAGACTTTGAGTTAGATGTTATCGCGATTTTTAATGTTCAAATTGAGCGCCCGTACGGCCTACAACATGGCTGACCGTCACGTGATCGAACCCCAGCTACATCAAAGGAGCCGACCGCTACTGTCACTACTGTATGTAGTTATACTGTGCTCGTACCAAGTTGATCCGGCAGCGTTTACATCGTGCGTACTAAATATTTAGTACGAATTTTGTACAAATAGGCCTAGTTTACATCGTCGAAACGTTCCCAGTGAGAAATTACCAGTTGAAAAGACGTCGAATCCACGGTCTTACATACAGGTCTTGAAACGAAGCCAAATTTTAGTGGTGGGGGTAGCCGCCTTAGCGTCAAGAATTTCATGTCTCCGGCCGCCACTACGCGTCGCTTTTGGTTATGGTATCTGGTTAGAATACCTCACATAACTGATATTAATACCACGATTCTGTGATTGTAATAATTTAATATTGTAATAATTTAATATTGTAATAATGTAATAATTTAATTTCAATTTAATCATACGGTTTTGTATATCATACATATATATATATATATATATATATATATATATAGGTTAGGATTTCATGCACAGGGCGCTTGCGCTATCCGTACCTTAACTCGCAGCGCCGCCCTTGCCAAACTAATTCTCGAACATTAAGACGACCACCCCCACCACCTTCGTTTCAAGACCTGTATGTAAGACCGTGGTCGAATCAACGACTTTTCAACCGAGGAGATCGGTTGATATAGACGTCTAAAATTTGGTCGATTAGACGTTTTTGTGTCCTTCAAATTAGACCTTTATAAAACGTGAGAAATAGGATCGAAATAGACATCGACCTCTTTTTGTCTCTCATGTCGATCGCCTGTCGACTCGAACTGCGTAATGATCAAGTCGATTTCTATCGGGCCAGATAAATTTCTATTTTATATCTTAAGTAGATAATAACGAAATATCTTCACTTATTCGGACAGAAATTGTCCAAGTAAGTGAAAACCGGACATTTATCTGTCCGATTTTCCGAAAATCAGTTCAATATCTAAATTCCCCTGTACGGGAATCGTATCAGAAATTAAACTGATAGAAATAATTACATATGTTATTAACCGCATTTTGCTAGCTTTATATACGCTCATGACAAGAACTCGAATACGGGTATAGAAAGTGAATAATGCGCCGCATAGCGGTAAGCGAATAAACTACACTATTTTAATAAATTATATAAATGGCTAAAAGCTGCAGATTCTGCTCGCTTCCAGCTTTGTTTTGATGTAAAATTGACTGAAAGACAATAGAAATCTTATAGAAATATTCGCAATATTATTAATATTTCTGGCTGGGTAGAAACAAAATTTTCGATTAGTTGAAAAATGGTTTAAATAGACTAATACTAATTTCAACCATAAAATAATAGTCGTCCTTCCGACCTGTCATTTCTCACTGGGTTGGTACGCGTATTAAGTTTGGTGCGCACCAATGCTTTAGTACGGGTGCGTTTACATCGAATGTACTAAGAAAAAAATAATACGAATTTAATTCATATCGATTGCCTCCTAGTGATAATACCGGTTAATGATAATACCGGTTTTAATTGAGGTTATGCTCAATGCTAAATTCCCTTCAAAATGCGTTTCATGCGTTTACATCGTCATTTGTATCATTTGATACGCGTATTAGTTTAGTACGATACTCCTACTTGATACGCTCGTACCAAGTTGATCCGGCAGCGTTTACATCGTGCGTACTAAATATTTAGTACGAATTTTGTACAAATATAGTACCTGATACGCGTATCAAGTGCACGATGTAAACTAGGTCATATAGTACCTGATACGCGTATCAAGTGCACGATGTAAACTAGGTCATAGTACACTGCCCGACATTAATTCGTTCCATATCCCTAGCAAATTTCTATAGGATATGTCACATATCTTATAGAAATTTGCTAGGGAGATGGAACGAATTAATGTCGGGCAGTGTACCTGATACGCGTATCAAGTGCACGATGTAAACTAGGTCAGTATTTAGTAAGATACTAGAAATGCTGCATTCTAATTGGTGTATTCTTAATATATTACCAAATATTAGCAGATCCAGTACGAAAAATCGTACCGTGTGCCGTTGGCTTTAGCTAGAGACCCTTAAAATAGGAGTCCGGACAATGTTCTAGTAAGAAATTAAATGGCGTCCACCGTTGATATATATATAGTGAATGTATATATATTCGTAGTATAAAATAATCTAAAAAAATTTAATAAAAAGGTAAGAATTTTTATTGTTCGAATTTTTACTATTTTAGTTTATAAAAATGTAAAATATTTAAATACAAGTTATGAACAAGACGATAATGGTGTTCTTCTTGTTGATTTTTTAAAACGTTCTCAACAACGGAAAGTAACAAAAACAATATTAGAAGTTCCTGAAATTCCTGATTATATTGAAAAAAATATTATTACACTAGATAACGATGAAAAACATGCTTTCTATTGTGTTTGCGGTTATATTATTTCGAAAATTTCCAAAAATTATAAAGTTTGTGAAGAATGCATACATTCTGCAGGATTAAAAAAATATGATTTTAGTTACAAATATTGTAAATTTCTTCGCATGCGATGCTATAAAGAAGAGACTTTGTTTTTTGTTAATAATGATACTTTTAATTATTTTTATGAGATGGAAATTATTATTCGTCGTTATCTACCATTTTTAAGATCATTAGGTATAGATTGTGATTTACTTCATTTTTTCTTAGGAAAAATGAATCATATTAAGCATGAAAGTTTAAAAAATTGTTACAATCTAGATGATAAAATTATGAAATATTTTATTAAATATAGAATAAAAATTAATTGTGTTAAAGAACGCCTGCGACGACCACTTTATAATAGCAAAACTATGGCAATGCATTCTACTATCAAATAAATTTAATTATTTAATAAATTATAAGAGTTTCTCTTTATTTCCTATTCCATCACATTCAAATTACCGCTGCACTTGAAATGGAATTTCGACAACAATGATTGGTTGCGCCATTTTCTTTCCTAACCAATGAAAGTGCCGACATGATCGTCCAGACTCCTATTTTAAGGGTCTCTAGCTTTAGCTTAATATTATAAATATGGTTTTGAAAAATGACGGGACGTTACACTATATTAAGTTTGGCGACCCTGTTTTCCAGTCATTCAATTCCAGTCGACGGGGTGGTCGGTGTTACGTCATTGATCTTTTCGATCACTCCTGTGACCGATCGTAATATATTAGATACTGAACAATTCTTCTTTATCGCTAATTATAGACATATTGCAAAAAAATGGTAAGTCCCTTTAATATTATATATTACGTTGATTTAGAAATGATATAAATGATGTATATTATCACAACTTGTTAAAATTTATCTTTAGTTTCACCTTTGTTTGACCTTCACTTAGAGACATAGTGTTATATATTAATCCACTTGTCAATGATTTGCATATACATATTTAATGTGCCTTGAATTCAAATTCAACATAATTACTATATACACACATATATATATATATTATATGCATATAATATATATATATATATATACGCATATAGTAATTATGTTGTGTATGTATGATATGTACAAGTTGTTTAAAATTATATATCATATATAAAATGTGTGTATGTTGAATATTGAATAAAGAATATTAGAAAATTTATTAAATCTTATATTTTTTGCAATCTTTTAGAAATAAATAATTGTAAGATATACTATGTCACACCTAATAAACATTTTAATTTGAACAATTATGCAACAAAAATCTATGCTTTCTAGTATATAATATTATTATAACTAACTTTGTTCATATTTTGTATTAGGCGGAACCCATAGATGTCGTGATTACTGGTGCTGCTGGGCAAATCGCCTACTCTCTATTGTATCAAATTGCAGCTGGTACAGTTTTTGGCCCACAACAACCCGTTAATCTTCGATTATTAGATATTCCACCTATGATGAAAGTATTGGATGGTGTGGTTATGGAACTGGAGGATTTAGCACTTCCTCTGTTACGAGGTGGACAATGAAACATTTGTACATTTAAACAAAGTTTTAAAGTGTATTAAATGTTACTCAATGCTTATTACTCACATATTTATACGCATCATACTAATCGTACAAATTGGAAATTGTATAAGTAATTTAATAATAGTAACTTAATATATTATATATTTGAGCAATTATGTCTTAAAAGAAGAATTTTTTTAAACAAGGTAACTGCAGAAGATAGTTTTTATCATTTTTTGAGAGATAATTTCATATGAAAAGATTTTCAATATCTCTCAATGAAGTTGAGAGTATAAGTTTAGAATATGTTGCATTATTGCCAAATGATTGCTATTTAATAGTATTATTTGGTATATTATATGTTTTAATGATATTATATAATTATATAAATAAGTTAATTTAAATTTGTAGAGGTTTTGCCAACAGCCGAACCAGCAAAGGCTTTTAATAATGTAGCAGCTGCTTTCTTGGTTGGCGCAATGCCTAGAAAAGAAGGAATGGAACGTAAAGATCTTTTGGCTGCAAATGTAGAAATTTTCAAGGTGCAAGGCGAAGCATTAGATAAATATGCTCGTAAAGATGTTAAGGTGTTAGTTGTAGGTAATCCTGCTAACACTAATGCGCTTATTTGTTCACATTACGCACCGTCTATCCCAAAAGAAAATTTTACCGCGATGACTAGATTGGATCAAAATAGGGCACAGGCAGCATTAGCCACACGATTAAATGTGCAGGTAAAATACATTCACACTCGCTTACTTATTCCCTCATTCACACTATTGTTGGTTGTATGGTTAAAATTCTTGAGATGTTTTTGAAATGTACAAAATTTGACTACATATAATTATGTATCTTTTTCTTACATTTGACATTTTTATTATTTTTATTTTTATTTATAATACAATGTAAGAATATATATATATATATACTTACATTGTATTATATATATGTATATACACACACACACACATATATATACATACATATATATAATATTTAGGCTATTACTATGTAATATGTTTTACAGCATTGTGTAATCTTATATAATATTATTAAATATTATTAGATAATTTTATTGACTTAACAGGTTGATCAAGTAAAGAATGTCATTATTTGGGGTAATCATAGCTCTACGCAATATCCTGATGCAGCACATGCAACTGTAACGCTTTCATCTGGTGTAAAAGCGGTATCATCTGAGATTAACGACGATGAGTGGTTGAATAATATCTTTGTAACAATGATTCAAAAACGCGGCGCCGCAGTAATAGCTGCTAGAAAAATGTCCTCTGCCATGTCCGCCGCTAAAGCCGCTGGAGATCATATGAGAGATTGGTGGTTTGGTACTAAACCTGGAGAGTGGGTCAGCATGGGCGTTGTATCTGATGGAAGTTATGGAATCCCAAAAGATATTGTATTTTCCTTCCCTGTCACTATTAAGGACAAACGCTATGAAATTGTGCAAGTAAGTTATCTTGTGACATATTTAAGTCCAAATATACAATTGTAAGAAGGAAAAAAATATCGGGGCCCTACCGAGACTTGATCCTAAGGACCTTCCTCTCAGGCAACCACTCTGCCACTGAGCCACTACTCAACGCTCCATCCCACCGTATTTTCTCCACTTGTTTACATATTCTTTACAGTTCGATCCTCAGGATCGAATATTCATCCTCGAATCTTACAACGCTTCAGTTCCCGTAGAACTATCACACCCTCTTTCTCTTGGTTCACCCCGAACCCTGAGGGAACGTTGATTCATTCCACTTCTAAAATATACAAGGAGGAAAAATATCGGGGCCCTATCCCGGGACTTGATCCTAGGACCTTCCTCTCAGTAGGCAACCACTCTGCCACTGACAATGAGCCACTCGATGCTTCATATCACTGTATTTTCTTCGCTCGCTTACATATTCTTTACAAATACATGTCAAGTAATATCACACCATATTTTTCCCTCCATATTTTCTATCTGTAGATTCTTTGAAAAAACCCGAAATATACTTTGTGTTAATGTAGAGTGGGAGTTTAGTATTTTCACACACAAGTAGTAATGCTCTTTTTGAAGAATTCCTATAATCAAATCATTAAAAGCGAATATACCTCAATTATAAAAATACAGAAAAATAACAAGAACACTGAATACCTTACAATTTATTTTCAGAATCTTCCAATTAACGACTCTGCAAAATCAAAACTAGATATCACATCTAAGGAATTAGAGGAAGAACGTACTGAAGCAAACAACGTATTGAAAAAGTGACTAGTAGTGTCAGTGCAAAGTGATGAAATAAAAAAAGAGGAATTTGTGCTAGCAAAATTGTAAAAAAATATTGATAATGCTACTCGGATAAATACACACATAAAACAAATGTCTCAAAAATAAAAACATTGCAGTAAAGCAAAATATATATGTATAAGTGATGAATATGATTTTGCGTTTTAAACAATAATTTTTCAGATAAAAGAAATTTAAATTTTTATTAATCATGAGTTATATGATCGAACATATAATCGCTAAACAAGAGATTGCACATCAATATATTGCTGCAATGCTTTTGTACTTGCATATATTTTAGAACACTGTATAATGTGTGTAATTCAATGTAAATACTGTAAGTGAACAAAATTTAACTAGAAGGTAACTGGAAGTTTTAAATGGATAAATGGATTATATATCAATAGTGAAATGTAAATGCTATGTACTACTATAAATGTAAATGCTATTTACTACTATAGATTGTATATGCAAGTTATCAATATATAATCTGTAGACTTTATAAAACTTATAACAAAAGTATATTGGAAAACATATCTTTAGCACTTTTTTTGCTTTTATTTACCTCTCCCAGGAGAATTTATTTTATAGTAATGATAATTTTTAATATCAATATCATTATATTCAATTTTTTCTCACATACATTTATATTATCTTCATGTATCTTACTTTCTATTATTACATTTCGAGCTTTTCTTTATTATTGTAATTATCGCGTGAGCGCACGTATTAAGTAGCATATTATACACAAAGAATGCTTAATTTATTCGATCTTAACATTCTCAGTAAAATATCGCAACTTTTTTTTCGTTTCATTCAAAGATACTTTTGTTTTCTTTTTTTTTGTTTTTTTAAGTTAAAGATGATACACAAATATTCAGTTAAGAAGCAGATATTTAGAAGCTGTGAACATTGTGGTCTAGGTACTACAAAACATTTTTTTCAATATTATTAATGAAAAATTAATATTTTGCAAACGTGTCAATTTTGATTTACATTATTGCGTAAATATTTATAGCAAGTTATTTGTTTGTGAAATATATGCATATAACTATTTTCATAATAAAGAAAATAGAAATTTCCATAAAATTACTTTTTATACAATAAACATAACACACGCACATTTTCAATGAAGATAATATCCCAATGAACATTGATTTATAAGTGAGGAACTTTCGAGTTTTTGTGTTGCATGAAAACCAGTAAATATATTCAAAATACACTTGCAAAGAAAGAGTGTTATGAAAAACTTAAATTGTGAATAATTTTCAAATTGCGGACCAATTTTATAACAATTTGTACAATCAAATAACTAAAACAAATTATTTCAAAATATCTTTTAAATATTTCAATTGTTATACAACACGCACACACATACAGCGCACGTGCGCACATGTCCATACACACACCACACACACATATTTAAACAAATTGTTTTTTACTTACAATGTACAAGAAAATAATACATCTGTCAAATTATTATTAATGTAATATATGTCAACAACCAATGTTTGTAGAAATCCGATTAATCATAGTTTGCAGATTGTAAGTTTAATAATAAATGATATTTATAATAAAAAAAATCAAAGTGGATACTAATATAATTCACAGCAGGATTACATTAGGTATAAATATGTATATATCATATTTTGTCCTATCTATTATATATATATATATATATATATATATATATATATATATATATATATATATATATACACATACATACATATATACATATATATATATATATATATATATATATATATATACACATACATACATATATACATATATATATATATATATATATATATATATATACACATACATACATATATACATATATATATATATATATACACATACATACATATATACATATATATATATATATATATATATATATATATATACACACGCGCATATATGAAATATTAAAGATCAACATACAGAAAATTAATATGATTTTAAGAGAGCATCGGATCAAGCATTGGGTGATGGATATATCATGGATGTATCACGACCATTTAGTAATCATGGATTTACTGAAATAGTACAATACATTTATCGATAAATAAATTTTTCTCAAATAAAAACAATTTAGGAATATATGTAATATTTTACATTTAACTTTACTAAGAGAATGTAAGATAACAGATAGATGAAGCGGGTACCTAGAAAATATATATCCAATGTTTGTGGCTGCGTTTTCAATTAATCTGTTTTATAGCAACATCCATAATTGTAAGCATTAACTTAAAATGTTGTATAAATGCTAGTTTACGTTTAGTTTAGTTATAACAACCATTAGAACTAATATTATAATATCGGCGTGAAACTAGCGTTTACACGATGTATTAAGTTAATAGTTCATCCAACTCTATAGATGTTACTGTAAAATCAGATTAGTGGGAACATGTACATAATCATTTCTGGGGAATATGTATACAAGTATTTCTGCAGAAATAAAGTTCCGTCCCTGATTACTAAAAGTTGTCTGCTTATTATACTATATATAGTTCGTACCAAAAAAATAAAATTATTAAATTACAATAAAGGCCGTATTCTCTCTCGTTTCTACGTACACGTATCAATATGCTCTAAATTATAATTTTTTATTTCTTCTTGCATTATTTATGAATAATTTGAATCTTGGGGTAAGAAAGATTTAAATTTAATTCAAATGAAATCCTCTTTCTCTGGTAGCAGCCAAGAGTCTTTCTTTCAGAATTTCCTCGGTAGGATATTCTGGTAATTTTAAGTAATGAACACAGGTGTTAACAGAAGGATAACCACCAGAACCAGCATCCACTTTTCGTACGACAGTTAATCTGGGATGTAAATTACATAAACCTCCTGGGGGCAAAGCCGAACAACCGGTGGCAAATTGTAAGAATGCTTTTCTTTCCGACCCAGTCAATGATAACAGCACGTTGACGAATCTTTGGAAACCAGGGCTGAAAAAATTAAATAAAATTTGTTCCATATTAAATGAAATAATATTCAAGCAATACCTATTACGAATCGATTAAATCATCATCTATTTCTGAGAATAGTATTAACAGACTATTTTCATAATAAGTTTAATCAAATGTACAGGGTGTCCCATTTTAATTAATGTAGTCGAATATCTCTGAAACTATGGCTGTAACGAGAAAATATTTCATTAAAAAATTAAAAGGTTTTGAGGGGGAAAAAAGTTGATAATCTTGAATTTTTACTAAGGTCATTTTTTAAGATCATTTGAAGGTCAAGTTTTTTTTTAATGGAAATACTCTAATTTTTTATATAAATTGATTCGGCATAAAAAGTTATAAGGGTACGATAGCCAAAAAGTGAATAGTTTATGAAATATTTCGTACTTTAATTTGACATAATTTTACATAAACTATAAAATATCTCCTAAAATGTTCATTTTTCGATAACTTTACCTCAATACTTTTATGCACAAAATAATGAGAGGAATCAATTGGTGTAAAGAAAACATAGTTGTTTTTAAGAAAAAGTATGCAATTTGCAACTAGCAACTTACCCTTATAACTTTTTATGCTGAATATTGTGAGAAATCGATTTATATAAAAAAATTGGGATGGTTCCATTTAAAAAAAACTAAATTAACCTTCAAATGACCAAAATTCAAGATTATCAACTTTTTCCCCCTCGAAGCCTTTTAATTTTTGTATAAAATATTTTCTTGTTACAGCCCTAGTTTCAGAGATATTCAACTATATTAATTAAAATGGGACTCTCTGTATATCTTATCGATACTGTCTTACCTTTCTTTCGTGTATCCTAGTTTTGGCTCGGTATAATTGAGCAAATCTTCCCTCGTCCACTGTGGATTCTGTTCTCCGCAAAGCATTGCCCGCATTTCCTCTGGACTAAAAACGTGGAGTTTTTCCATTGGAAAGACTTTTGAAAAGCCCAATTTGAACGCTTCGAGTTGCCTATAAATTCCCTGATTAAGGCAGTAATTGATGGTGAGATTAGTGTATTCTTTTGCATTTTCTATCGTTACTGCGATATCCGAACCACCTTTCACTAATTCCACATAATCGTGTTGAAAAACTTTCGAACTTGGTGAATATGTCATGGTTAATGTTAAATCCTCAATAGCCACCGAAGTACCCGATGGATGAGTAATGTACAATGACATTTCTCTTTCAGCGGAATTTACATCATCCGAAAAAGTTCTGTCACGCTTATTAATTGCATTTTGTATCTCTTTCAAAAATTCTCCCCTTATAGGATCCACCTCGGCGAGATCTTCTATGTCTAATAAACCAGCGTACCATGGACAAGGTTCTAACGAAGAGTAAGCAGCGTCTGTTTCTCCCTCTTCTGATATAAAGCTACTTGACATACTGGATGACATACTGTCTTGCGTAATGCCGGTAAGACCGATTTTCTCATTGACATTGTTCGAAATATCACCGCGGCACATTAATTTTAAGAATGGACGGGATAACGGTAGATCTACTAATCTATTATCCTGGAGAACTTTTGCCAAGAAAACTCCTAGGAACCAGAAATATCGAACAGCACGATCGCAGGCTGCTGAATCTTGCGGCAACGGGGCCGGGAATAAACCGCTGGCTCGTGTCACGTAATATCCCGCAGGCCGAATTTTCTCTTCAGGAACACACGTTTGTTCTTCACTCAAGATCTGCATGCCATTATCGTCGGCGGCATCATCACATAACCAAAGACTTAAATCTTTACGTTGCAATTCCGCTGCAACTAATGCAAAGAATTCCAAAGTAGGTCCGAGACCGGTACCTTCTTCTCCTACGAATGCAACTTCAAGTATACTTTTACGATTTGCGTGTACCTACGAAAAAAAGAAAAGGAAAAAAAAAAAGAAGAAATTTACATTAATATATATGGAATGGCTTCTTTAAAACAACAATTTTTACCTTCAGTACTTGTTCTGCCCAATCTAGTAACTTCTCTCCCCTAGGTACACTGACTCGTTCATGCTTAAGCCTACCGACACGAAATTCGTGGCTATCGTCTCGTCGTGGGCTTAAACCTGGTGCTCTTTGTCTTTCAAGAATTGCATCTCGCTGCGTTTGTAGCCATACAATAGACCGTGAAGCACCGAAGGCAGTGCAACTAAAATAGAGTCGTCTGGTTTCGAAGGGCAGTAAAAACGGACAGCTTCGTGCGAGTTCCTCGCACCAATTAGGCAATGCACCAGCAGCTAGAGCCAATGGGTCCTGAATCTGTTGTACGATCTTATTCGTGATTTTCTTGGATGTAAAGTCATCTGGGTGAAGCCAGTAGGTTGTGTCATTCGATTCTTCCTGTTCTACTGAAGTACCATCGTCCCGATTGGTGCCCAAAACAAATACATGTCTCAGAAGCTGCAGAACATCCTCCATGGTACACGCGTTTGCACTTTGCGTAACGTTACGAGAGTATAATGTTACGATCGGTGTTGCTCTACCAGATAATTCCTCGTCTCTAGCTTCCTTATATATTATGCTGTATGAAAAAAATCATAGGAAAAACAATCAAGCTACAGTTTTCTCTCTGTGTCTATGACCTCTATAATAAATTAACAAAAGTTTAAACGTTACGTGTAAGTTGGTTCCCATATCCTTTTCAATTTCTCTTGACGACTGCCCAATTCAGTTAATTGCATTAGTTCCTGGACCGCTTGAAAAATACTAGCGTGCGGATCTGAAAGTGGTATCTCAATATCCGGTATACCTGGAAAACCTGGCCCTTTCAATGATAAGGAAAGCCTAGGCATGGGCAATGTTCCTATGCGGCTATTAACTTGCGCTTCGCTGCCAGGAGGGGGAACTTCCAAATCAGTTGTCTATTGCGAAAAGATATTTCAAAATAATGCAACATTTTCTTTTAGCTCTACACATAATTTACATTACTTGCCTGATTAATGTTTGTCCGGCCAGGACGTGGATCAAAAGCAGGAATAAGAGCAGAAAATTGACGCTTCAACACAAACTCGTCATCCCACGCACGCCTTTTGCTACTTTGTGGTGCTTCCTCTTCCATGAATGCTGCCAAAAGATTGCGACTTACCATTACTTCTTCGTATTCGCCTTCGCAACCGTCACCTTCTTCCTCATTTTCTTCATCTTCTTCCTAAAATTTATGCAACATAAAGAATAGTAATTAGTAAATAGTAATTAGAGTTATCTTGTATGATAAAAAAAAAAATGCTGCGCAGTTACTTCTTGATCATTTTCTTCATTATCTTCTTCCTCCTCTAGGACGCCATCTTCGTCATCTTCTAATTCAGTTAAAAGCGTAGTTCCGCCGGTAGTACGACCTCCACCAGCGCTAGAGGTCGCTACACCTCCGCATGATTCCAAGAAGTCTTCAAGACTGACCTATCCATACATAATATCGAGGTAAACAAAAATCTATAAAAGAGAACATTTTAACGGGAAAAACATACGCATTTAAAAAAAAAATACCTGCTCGCTATCACTACTTGTACTGGTCAGAGACATAGTAAGCGCTTGTCCTAAGCCTGGTCCGGTTGTCGTGGTGACACCACTACCAGCTACTTGTCCACTACTCGTCAAGCTTGGATAACTTTGCGCCGTACTAAGTAAACCACCGGGAAAATTTGGACTGAGCGCCAATCGTACGAGACTAGAGACAGAATTCGGTCCTCGTGGATTAGAACTCGTATTAGAATTTGAAGCAAGATGTTGTCCACCTGTAGGTCCTACAAATATAGTATTTTCTTCTTGAAAAATTTATATTGTTTGCCATATTAAAGAAATGTAATAATATGTAATGCGAAAATTGCAAACGAATTATTTCTATCATATAAGGTAACCGAATATACATTTAAAGAAATATTTTTAATGTAACGTTCACAGAAAAATATACATATGTTATTACAAATATAGCTTGATTAAAATAACAAGCATATTCGTTAATATATAATAATCTAGTTTAAAACTAACCTAATGTTCGTCTTCGCGCCATTGCAGCAAAAGTCTCCAATAAACCAGTAGCAGCTGTTGATTCCAAGGTATTGTTAGCATCGGAACAAGCGAGATTAGGTACAGATACCGACATGGGATTGGTAACCACAACAGGACAACTACCCGTTGTATTTTGTGTAGATGAGCTAGCTTCTTTTTCTCGAGTAGTACAGTCTTTAGCAACTTCGAAAGAAATGTACGGAATTTTTACATATACTATTAGCACGAGGACAGGAGATTAATGTACAATCACAAATTAAAGTGCGGTCGTGTATCTTCCGCATATAAATGTAATGAGAGATTTAAGTGTAGTTATAATTATGTATACATATTGTATATATGTATGTATACATTATATATATTACACGCACGCACGCACGCTCACAGGGTGTTTTTCATTTTAATTAATGTAGTCGAATATTGCTGTGTGTGTGTGTGTGTGTGTGTGCGCGCGCGTGCGCGCGCGTGTGACTACATCAAGAAAACACATAGTTATTTTTAAGAAACTACTACAAGAAAACACATCGTTGTTTTTAAGAAAAAGTATGTAATTTGCAACTACTAGCAGCTACATATTTTTTCTTAAAAACAACTATGTGTTTTCTTTACACCAATTGATTCCTCTCATTATTTTGTGCAAAAGTATTGAGGTAAGAAAAATGAATATTTAACGAGATATTTCATAGTTTATGTTTATGTAAAATTATGTTACATTAAAATACAAAATATCTCGTAAACTATTCACTTTTTGGTCATCCTACTGTTATAACTATTTATGCCAAATATTGCGAAGAATCGATTTATATACAAAAATTAGGGTAGTTCCATTAAAAAAAAACTAGGTTGACTTTCAAATGACCTTGAAAAATGACCTTAGTTAAATTTCAAGATTATTAACTTTTTTTCCCCCTCGAAACCTTTTAATTTTTGTATAAAATATTTTTTCGTTACAGCCATAGTTTCAGCAATATATTCGATTATATTAATTAAAATAAAATATCCTATATACAAGGTGATTCATTTTAATCGTCCTAGGCAAATATCTCCCGAACTATGCGTTGTTTGAAAAAATGTTTCAAATAGAACCTACTCTGTTTCAAGGGGAACATCTTATTATGGACACAAGTCCTATCTAGGTAAGGTGCCTCCGAGATTTCAAGGTGATCTTTGTTTTTTTAAATGGAACCATCCTAATTTTTTATATAAATAGATTCTTCGCAATTTTTGACATAAAAAGTTATAAAGATAGGATGGCCAAAAAATGACTAGTTTACGAGATATTTTATACTTTAATTTGGCATAATTTTACATAAACTATGAAAGATCTCGTCAAATATTCATTTTTTGATGATCTTACCTCAATACTTTTATGCACAAAATAATGAGAGGAATCAATTGGTGTAAAGAAAACACATAGTTGTTTTTAAGAAAAAATATGTAATTTGCAAATAGCTACTACATATTTTTTGCATAAAAGTATTGAGGTAAGATCATCGAAGAATAAATGTTTTACGAGATATTTCATAGTTTATGTAAGATTGTCAAATTAAAGTATAAAATATCTCGTAAACTATTCACTTTTTGACCATCCTACTTTAATAACTTTTTATGGCGAATATTGCGAGGAATTGATTTATATAAAAAAAATTGGGTGATTCCATTTAAAAAATTCATGACCTTGTCCTGACCTTGAAGACGCCACCCAAGGTCAAACTAATGAGGTCAATAAATAGACCTTTAACCCTACAACTTTTGTTTGAAACATTTTTTTCGATAAAGCTTAGTTTTCGAGATATTTTGCTAAGTTAAAATGGGACACCCTGTATATACACATTTTACACATGTTTGATTTAAATATAAGCATTATAGCAATGAAACATGAGTCTTATTGCAACAAAAAAAGTTATATCGTACCATCTGCGATTCCAGTAGGATGATGCCTTGGTACAGATTTGATCCTTAATGAGTTTTCATCCGATTCGCCAGAAACGCTGATTCTAACGGGAACTAAACCAAGTAGTTCGCCGCTTAGAAAACTATTAGTATTGTTGCGTAATCTGTCAGCTCCCTCTCTCATACGATCCAGAACCTCAGCAGTTTCTAAACTCAATAAGCCTCCACTAGCCTATGTTACATTATGCATATTAGAGTTCATATTTAAATAATAATATTTTAAATAAAGATAGCAGAAAATGAGCAGCTTTTTAAAGCAAGGTATACAATTTTTACCTTGTTTCCTCTTATAGTAGCAAAAAATGGTTTTGAACTGGACGCTCGATTACTAGTACTGTTAACCGGGCAATCCGTATTAAGGGTGAGACTTTCAACAATAGTAGCTAAATCACTAGTAACGGCTGTATCCGGTCTAGGATGCAATACAACCGAAAGTTCACTCGTCGAGTTTGCTCCACTCTCGCCAGTTACGGCAACCACTGCTTCGGCACGGGCTACCGATAACACACTCTCAGCTATTGATTCGGCAGCTTGCTGCTTGCAAAAATATCAAAAGGAATGACTCTCACATATTATGTTAATTACCCTATTTTGCTCTATATGAAAACTTTTTAATTCTGCAAATATGTGTATGCAATAAATGAATGAAAAAAATTGTACCTTTGCCGCTAGATTATCCGCACTTGCTGCTTGATCGGTGGAAGCTACTGAACTATGCATAGCGGTATCAGTGCAATCAGGTAAACTAGGAGTGCTATTTGACTTTCGACCAGTTAAAACTCCTCCGCCACTTTTACATTTCACTGTACTGTCTGTCTCGAGACTAGTGCCAACTAATCTGAGATCATACTTTCCTTCTGCACCCATTCTATAGGAATTTGATCCACCGTGATCCCAGGTTACGTCTATCCATCCGTTGTGTAATTCTCCCGTAACTGTGCCTTCACCTGTGAGACATCAAGACACAGCTAGTTTATTTATTTCATTGCAGTTTTAATATTGTTTAACATGATCGTTAAACGCTAATATCATTTATCATATCTGTTACTCCAAGTATCGATTTATTTGTTTCAAACACACTCGGCATTCAAAAGTTAATATTCTCACACAAACCTGGTGGTACGCCGTCTTGATCCCTCCACTTCCAGTCTAAACCTCTAGCCACTCTAACTCCCGCAACTAAATGTTTAAGGACTTGCGTTTTAATAAATCTTCTTTGTTTCCGTACACCGGCCTCGGCTTCCTTGGCTGCACGACCTAAATCTTCGCACACTCCAGTAACTTCTCCATAAACCTCAAAGCCAGACACAGACAGATAATGAGTTTGTCCAGAAGCATTCTTTCCAATTTGCTGTAAACGTAAATGCCGCCAGCCTTGTGTCTCTTCACTCGGTGGTTCTAATGTCCAGGTAGCTGTACTACCCGGCTCATTTAAAGAACAATCATCTACATGAGCGTATAATGTTATCCACGTAACGCCGTCTTTCGATGCTTGAAACATCCAATTCCTCAAAGCGCTTCTACCGTATCCTCTCGCGTGTCTTAAGGTATAAGCGTTAGGAATAATCCAAACTCCAAGATCAATCGAGAACCATGCGCGTTTGTCGTCATTAGTGTGACAATTCAATGCCGATGGATCACGACTGAGTATATCCTCGAGATGTCCATACGGTAAGTTCCTTCCATCACTCGATGTGATGACAACTAAACCATATTGACCCGGGTTTACCCATTCAGAACAGGTTTTAGCATTTGTACCGATCCAATATAGCAAACCATTCTCGTCAAAGTCATGCTGATATTTGAATATTATTCTATTTTCTTCCTTTAATTTTTTCACGAATGTAAATGTAGATCTATCATGATCGTGCCATTGCTTGGCTACCATTTTTAATAAATGATTCTCTAGCTGTTGTATCGTACTCAATGGTTCCATTTTTAAGCTACGACCAGATCGATCTATTAACGCGCTTTCGCCAGAAGCTTTTTCCAATCGAAAGCGTAATCTTCTTGTCAAAATCTGTGCGCAAACAAAATTGAATTGAAAAACAGGCAGAATAATGTATAACAAAATTAAACGCGCGGAAAAATTATACGCGCAATGATAACATTGCAAAAAATACCTGTAAACCATAGCCTGATCCAGGTGTGTCATACAGATATACTGGTAATTTTTCTATCGATTCTAACACTGAAACCAACTTATGGACTAAAATTTTAGCGGAATTATGTTCCTTATTCGTGTCTTTTGTCTGAAAGCAGGTATTAAATACAGTTATCCTCTGCATCCTAAGTTTAGTCGCCCTCAATGTTGGTGGTGAGGGTCCAGGAGGCGCAGCCAACAAAGCGAGTAACGCTTGCACAAGACCGCTAGAGTGTAATTCGTATGCGGACACCCTACCCTCCTCATTTAATAATAATTTAAGTTGTTCTAGCGCGGATTGCAGCACATTACGCCACTCGCGATTTCCAGATTGTTGTTTTTGAGATGCTTTCTCTATTTGGCTAACAATGGCACCAAGCTTAGCAACCACACCACGTGGTTGAGCTTGAGCTACTTTAAAATAACGTTCATATATCTCTTGTGCTTGCACTTTAACTTTTTGTTTAATTGCTTCAATTTTAGATCTTAATCTTTTCCCTCTTTTACCAGTCCAACCTGCTGCAAATTCTGGACCTAAATTATAAATGATATAATGTAAAGTTTTATATAAAGATCCTAATAAAAAGATTAAAATACATAAAGTATAATAATTGGTATCTTTCTCATACCTAAACTTGTTTCTGCCGTGAAAGAGTGCTTGGTACCTCTGTTTGATTCAAAAATAAAACCTGGCAAGTCTTCTCTTAAAATGGTTGCCTGTTGTTGGCCATCACTATTATGTATACATAATTCGCTCTCTTTTCTACTGGATAATGCCCAATTTCCTACCACCAGACGAGTAGTGCCAGGTCGAGAAAGCACAGGCTGACTTACAAAGTTTACTTTTAATTGACTACGCGCCCTTTGCAGTTTCTCCAGAAATTCACCACGGTTTTCTGTAAAATATATTATATTACATGACTCTTGATTAATATCAAATCAAGTATTAAAGAATGGAATGCACGCGCGCGCGAGAAAGGGGATGGAGGGAGGAGGTAAAAGATATACTACAAGTAGTTTTATATAACATGTAGAATGTAAGAAAAGAATGTCTCTCTCTTTGCGCGCGCGCGCGCATATATGCGTGCACATACACACATGTATGGTATAATGTACGAGTTATTACATGATATAAACATATATATAACCAACCTTCAGTAGTAAGCGACTCTGTGTTTCTTCCTTTTCCTGTAGGCAGTTAGTAAAACCAGTTATTCTTTACATAGCTTCCTTCGCAAAAGTTAATCACAAATGAAAAATATAAAATAAAGTGAAAAAACATTTATTTATCATTAAAAATATGTAGAGATGAAAAACAACACTTTGATAAAAAATAAAAGACAATAGTAGCAAAATAAATATGTGTGCAAGTCAGTACAGTCAAGCATGTATTATGCATATGTATATGCTTACCCGATGTATCCGTTCCACCTTCCGGACTTCCGCTGGAATACATGGTTGCGAGTTTGCCGTCAAGGATAAATCTAAACCATCCATTGCTCCCATTCGATAGTTCTAAAGCCGCTGCATCGGACCAAATGTACAAACAATCACGTCCTCTACATATACACCAGTCTCTCCAATGATACGCTCTACCTATTAATAATTCTTTTGCATCTTCCATTCTTTGATCATCTCCCGATTGATTTGATTCTGCTTCTGGCTCGGGTGTAGTTTCTTGTGGTCCGGCTAAAGCGGCAACTTTTGAAAATACTCCTAAACGTGCGAAATGTTCTAAGAATTCATCTTTGCCTTTAATCATCAAATCCTGTATCATTTGCAGGACGACTAAATGACCATCTTCATCTTCCTGTTAATATTAGAACACACAAGTTTTTAAATAGTTTTAAATATAAAGCAAAATAATCAAAACAATCACAAAACAGATAAAAATATTTATCTTTCTGAAATATATATATATAAAAGAAGGAAAAGTGCAAAATAATTTATTTTTATTATAAAAAGGAATAAATACAACTAAAAAGAAAACTCTTATTTTGCAAAACTTGCACATAATAAATACAAGTGTTATATGCATTTTTTTCTTAAATTACAATTTACTAAAATGCGATTGGATCCCACCAATAACAAACAGGCAGTAGACAAAAATAGACCTAATACTTTGACAGTTTTATCAAAAGTACAGATTTTTTTTTAAAGTTTTGAAGTTCCTTTATTTATCTTTTTCATATTTCAACCAGTTGATTAGTTCGTAAATTTTGTATTTTCTTGTAAATCTCGTAATAATAATAAAATTTATTGTTGCAATTTTTTTTAAGAAAATCATTATTTGCACTTTATAATTAAGAAACTAATTTGTATTGAGATTTTGAGACTAGTTATATTCTACTTCTTAAAAAAAAATAATTGCACACTAATACAGAGATCTGTGATTCTATCAAGTAATATGTAATATCCGAAGATGGAGACATGCGTAATAAGTATGTTAAATTTCACGCTCTTCAAGTACATTACATTTTATGTTAATTATAAATGTACATGTAAAATCTCGACGCAATTATTAATTTAAAAAAATTAATGGAATCTTGCAGAATTATGAACAGCATGGAAAGGACTAAAGGGCTTTCGCGAGCGATGGAAATATGCAATAGACGTTACCGTCTTATCAAGAATGTAGTTGCGACAAGACTTGCGAGTCGTAAGGCCAAGTTTTGGGCCAAACACCTTAAAAGCCATAGGTGATGATAATGGCGCCTTTATTTCAAGTTCCTGAAAAATCTTAATAAATCACTGATATCGCCAATTAATATAATTGTCTCTCTGCCTGCATGCATGTTGGGATCTTCAAAATCTTTTGTGTGCAGGAATATCCCATATTTTTTTTATAAAAGAGAATTCTGTTTTACATACATTATGAATAATAAATGTGCATAGTTTTATTGTGTGAATTTTGTTTGCAGTCTTTTATATGAGAAAGGGAAGGAAGAGGTAATTTTTCCCACAGTCGACTAATACACACAGGATAATCTTTATAAAATAAAGTATAGTAAAATATGTAAATTTTAGTATAGTGTTCTCTCTTTATGATATTACACGCATAAGCATAATGCAAAGTGAACAACGTTTTTTAATATGAATAAATCATTGTATATTAATACGCGAGAAAAATTAGATATCACACTTACCTCATTATCTAAAACATTGGCAATTACTTCTACAAGCATAGCTCCACATCCTCCGGTTCTATCAGATCTACAGGTTTCTATAAGCAATTCTGGTTGGATGTAATGCACCATTTTTCTAATCAAACTTAAACTTGCTTTTCTAACGCTCGGTAACATTGTCGACTGAAAGGTTGCACAAAACACTGGCAATAATCTCTTTAGATAAACAGGCGCCATTTCAGGATCTCCTTTAGGTTCTGTGAATTCTTCTATTTCTGTCTCAAGTTTTCTATGTTCTTGACTCGGTGGTAACATCCATTCTCCGGGTGACTGTAAAATGGCTGCAACTTCTCTATGTCCTTCATCGACGCGTTCTCTGGCTTTATCCAAAGGTGTTTTACCATCTTCATCCCGCAAATCAGGATTAGCACCATGTCTAAGTAGAACTTTGGCAATAGCTGGTCTTCCAAAACAAGCCGCATAATGTAGACTGGATGATCGCTGACCTTTATTAACATCTGCTCCTCTATCGCACAAGAATTCGACCATCTCTTGCGTACCAAACGCTGAAGCCCAATTGAGCAAAGTTTGCCCAACATCGTCCATAAAGTTTACCTCAATTCCACCTGTATCGATTGCCTCTATCAAAGCATCCGTATCTTTCGAGCGTATGCAATCGATTAATTGTCTATGCGATTTCTCTCCAGCGCTATCTAAACGTCTCAATCTTGGTAACAAAGGCCCAGATGGACCACTGGTAGTGCTACGTCCCAATGCTAATCTGCCCTCAAACAATAAGACTAATAGAAGATCTATCAACCTCATAGAGTCAAGAGCGCATCGTTCATCTCCCTTTAGTGCCTTTTCTATCGCATCTGGTAATTCCGAACGTAAAAGATCGTGTGTAATTGACGGTGATCCTCTACAAAGTGTCGACAAGAGGCTAATTATAGTCGAAACAGAAGCACAGGATTTTGGTTCTGGAACTGGAACTGTGGTTATGGTGCTGGATGGTGGCGGCGTTTTTGGATTGCTGCAAGCCGCCGTAGTAGATGTGCCAGGTCCTGCTGCATTTGACAACCTAAAAAATAATTTGCATAAAAAAATATGACAATACATTAATATAAATAGAAGAAGGAGATATATAAATAGAAGAAGAAAATACATAAATAGAAAAAGAAGAAGATACATTAATATAAATAGAAGAGAAGAAGATGCATAAATAGAGAAGAAGATACATAAATAGAAGAAAATATTAATATAAATAGAAGAAGATACTATATTAATATAAATAGAAAAAAAAATTATGCACATACCGATATAAAAGTTCAGAAACTAATCCATTTGATGCTAACGGCGCAGGATCTGTCCCCCTTCTGGAAAATCTGTCAGCCAGTGATGCAAAGCAACGAAGCGCTCCGTCCGCAACGTGCGCGTCCTCGTGTCTGAGTAACACTGATAGAGCCTCGACGCAATCGGGCAAAGCCTTATCTTGAGGTTCAACTTTGCCGCATAGTCGCGTAACGACTGCCATTGCCGAATGCAATGTGTCCCGATGTACGCGCGCTCCGTGTTCTCGGATGAAGCACAAGGCGCAAGGTAAACCACCAGCTTCGAACACAGCACCCGCTTCTCTCGCGCATACAAGTTCTAATACCTGATTCAAAAAATATGAAAATAAGATTTATTATTTCGCTAATCGCATTTTATGCACTATTTATTTTCTAGCGACGGGATTAAGTATCTTATAAGTAGGTTCGAATTTGTTTGCATGGTTTCGAACTCTCTGATTACTTTCAAAAAGAAAAAGAAAAAAACCAGTACTTTCAAGTTGACTCGAACCTGGACGAGATAGGTTCGAATTCTCTACAAGTAGCTCGAAAAGAGCAGTACTTCCAATTCGAACCTCGATCATGTATGTTCGAATCTTTTATGAGTACTTATGAGAAATTTTACATTGTGTATATATATATATATGTGTGGCGCGCGTGCGCGCGCGCGCAATTTAGTAAATATCATAAATAAATTTTTTTTATCTTCGAGTTCGAGCACTACTTGTAAAAGATTTGATTCTTTACAATAGAAAGTACTTATAAGTACTATTACGAACCTTGCAGGTACTCAATTTAAAATTCGAATCTAACTGTTTCGAGATTCGATTACTACGCAAGTACAATATATGAAATATTATTTCTTATGAGCATTATTCGAATCCTAGAAAATGAAACTTGATTATTGGATTCGACTCGGATTTTTAAGTATATATTGAACTTGATCCCATCCTTACTATTTTCATGTGCGTGAAATCAACTATACCTTTATACATTGTTCTGCCAAATCCCGACTGGCTCTAGAGCCGAGTCCAGCACCAGAAAGTCGACTGCAGATAGCCTTCACTGCGCCTTCCATAGCTACCACTCTGCGCGTACATTCCGCGGAAACGTCCAAATAATATGTAATAGCTCGAGCAGTTACTTCCAGCACACTGTCTGGTACTAATTCGTCCAAGAAAATTCTGCAAAGCGCTGGGAGGAATGTGCGCGGAGGACAACTGTAGAATAAATGAAATGTTCACACATGCGCTGTATATATCAACATCATAATTATTTTATTATTTACCATTCAAAGCAACGATCAACATTATCGGACATAAGTAACAGCATGCACAATTGTTCTAATGCAATTAACTGCATGTCCCTTTCGTCTCCTTGCCCCATACTGAGCCATTCCAACAAAGTTTCAGGGTCAACATCTGCCATCTTGAAAAGACAAAAAAAAATATACATATAATTTTTGTATCTTAAATATTGTGTAAATTGATGCTAAAAATCATGTAGTTACTTTATAAAAAAAAAGTTTAAATTAATGTATTTATACAACTATTGTAAGTCAATTAAAATGACAAATTAAGATGACAAATTAAGAACTTAACTAGTTTGTTCAGTGATTTAACAGTAAGTTGCTGTTATGTTTCTATAAATATAGTAAAAATTTTTGATGGACCACTGTAATGGCTGCTTTGCAATAAACGCAAACAATAAAAACCCTATTATAGTTCTTTCTAATCATAAATAATTATAAAAAAAGTTTATATTAATATAAACTAATAAGTTGAACAATAAATGATTGTAAATATTGTGAATGATAATATAATATATATATATATATATATATATATATATATATATATTGTGAAATGCAATGTAATCTGAGGAAGATAGAGCGACAGAAAGAGAGAAAGAGAGAAAGAGAGAGAGGAGAGAGGAGAGAAAGAAAAAGAAAGAGTATTCTTATATTTTTTATTATACATTCTTTTCGTATCACTTACCTTATACTTTGAATATATATAGCATCAATTGGCTCAATTTTATATTTTGATACTCTGAAAACTGGATAGAAAGAATCATTAAATTATGCAAAAATTAATAATCTAAAAATTTCTATTGACATTAATATCATCGCAAACATCTACTGTGTTCGATCGTAACGAAAATCATAATCTGTGCAAACCTACAAATATAAGCTATGTTTCTTTATAATTTTATAATATTTTTAATCACTTTGGTGTCTCGTGCTTTTTTTTTTTTAAAGATACATTAACTCTGGAATCAAACGCGACAAATTGAATGTCATTACGAGATATAAATAGCAAAGTCAATCTGATTCAATGAAATAAAGATACGTGATTATGATGTATCAATATTTATGCCCAACAGTTATTACGACTCAATCGTAATAACGGTTGAAAAAAGGTTGGTCGCAAACGACAATAAGATACGATGATACATGATTAAGAGAAAAAGGTACGTAACCTTTAATATGTATTTTTAAATTACATGTCTTAAAAAGATAGAGATAAGACAAGGAATTCATAATACGATTAACAAACAATTGTGCATTTTGACAGAGATATACACACATACCTACCGTTAAAACGTACCGTTGCATACAACATTCCATTCTTCGTGACAGGTCAACTCGCCATTCTCTTGCAGACGTGTCGTTTATCAACGTGAAAACGGATATAGATCGTCTATTTATTTCGCCTGTTAATAACACGATCTATATTTTGTATTAGTAGATCGACTTAACAAAGCACTTTCTCACACACTACGAGTAATTTTTTCTTTATATCGTCGTCGTATACGTCACGTACATTTCTCGTCTCTTTTTATATACCTAATATTTAATTTTAATATAGATTGGAATCACGCAATTCGATACGCTTAGCGAGTAGCAAGCCGACTTCACATGTAAAACTGAAAGCCATTGTGTGACGTCCCGCCATTTTACGAAACCATATTTTCGATAATAATCACACATGTACCGCTTTTATTTCTTGCATTGTACTTATGAAATATAGAACGATTATTTAATTCATTTGCTTTTATTTTAATTATTAATTAATCTCATCATTATTATTTATTAGTTGCTTACATAGACCTTATAGATATGGACTGGCAATTGCCTATAGTTTCTGTACTAGAAGCTGTGAAGAAGTGTCCGGAGGAGGTTAGAGAGAGAAACATACTTCTCTCTCTTAAAGTGTGTGATGTCCCGCCATTTTTTCGAACCCATATTTGCAATAATAATTAAGAAATGCTTTTGCTTATAAAATAAAAAACAATTATATAACCTATTCGTTCTATTTCTTATTATTAGCGATTTTTATTATTGTTGTTAATTACTTAACGTGCTTATTTCATACGCCTTATTTAATTTAGAAATCTAATATACTTTTAGTCTATAACTACGAACTATAAGAAATTCAAGATTTCCCTATATAACCGCGCTGCGACCAATCAGCGAGCTCCATTTTGGAACTAGCGACACAAACCAATCAGACGCCGTCCCTAGAACCGACACGCACGTGTAGCGCTCTGGAACTAACCAGCGATTTTTAGAATTAATTAACCACTTGAGTGGTGACGGTATGTGAAAAAAATTGTGCCAAAAGTGGTAAGCTAATATAATAAATTTTAATGGATAAAAAATATTTATATAAAAGTTTTTGAGGGCGCTGATTATGATTACAAAGTTAAAATTGCAAAATTATATTGTTTAAACAATTTATTTAAATAATTTATTGTAAAATAATTTTTATGCGTATTTTTGTGTGTGGTATGTATGCGGTATGATTCACGCACATTGCCTCCCTCTCTCTCTTGCCGCGCTCCTTAGTTAAGGCTATAGCACACGGATTTCCATAAACATAGCCATAATACATAACATAAGCTCAAGAACCAATCAGATAGTTGTTTTAGATCTATATGCTAAGGAAACGGAAAATTACTAAAAACTTAAGCAATAAGAAGAATTTCAATCGGGTGAAATTTTTACGTACACGGAATCTGTAAATGTGTGTGGGATGGTGGCTCAAATGATTGTGGCGCATCTATGTTCTATCTGATCATTGAAAAATGGAAGACCATAATAATTATCATTCTAATATATATTCTTAATATATATTTTTAATATATATCTAATATATATTCTTAATATATTTTTAATAGAGCGCGTAGGTTAGTTTCATATTTATATTCATTATATCATTGGCATTAAAAAAATATCTTCAATTTATATTACAGATGAAAATTTTGATTAATAGCTTATCTTAAAATATATAATTATGTAAAAAAAAGGACCAAAACGTACAAATTTATGTATAATTTAAATTTTCATTAAATTATTGACTAAAGAAATTTGCGCTCGACTAACCACGCTGGCTCTATATATTGCCTTGTATACCTTTATCTGCGATTTATTCTAAAGAGCTTTATTTATATTCTGTTTGATATAATTATGTATTAATTTATTTAATTTTATAACAAATATTGTACTCTATATCAAAACTATATTTATGAATCATATAAATCAATTTTTTTGGGAAGTTTAACGTGCCATCAGCCTAACTTTATATAAAAGTATTAAGACTATTTTGGCACTTAGAACTTTTTATTGCTACATACAGTCCAATTAAACCTTTGTAGTCTTATCACTCATACAATTATTTACACTACTTTTCCTATTTCTTTTAAGAAAGTCCAAACTAGTTTTCAGTTTAGCGGTTTTATTTCAATAAGCTTATTTGGCCACTTATTTAAATCATCATATAAACCAAATCAAGCAATCAGATTAAATTACATGTGTTATTTGTACCACATAATTGTATATAGAAAAACTCTATCTATAAACTTTCAAAATTTGTTTATTTTCGTCTATCTAAAAATGACTTTTGATTGGTCGAATTTCGCTCTTATGCTTACGGTTAGAATTTCAGCTTACGAATGCATTGCTATTGGCTGACATGTTATGTTACGCTCATTATTGGTTAAATCCTTATGGTACGTCTTAATGCTACGGCTATGGAATTTGTGTGCTATAGCCTTTAAAGCCTTCACACATAAAAAACTTAAGCAGTAAGACGTAAGCAGTAAGAGAATCAACGTGTTTGATTTGCTACTGCTTACGGTACTGGCCTTACGTCTCGACTGTGATTGGTCGATTCGCTTACAATTACGTCTTATGTCGCTACGGAATTCTATGTGTGAAGGCCTTTACGCTTGTTTGTTGATTCGTTGTCAACGTGCGAGCGAAGAGTGGGGAGCAATGAGCGTAAATCAAAATCAAATAGGCAAGTAAAGAACACTGAGCTAGATTATTGAGCTGATTTTAATTTCTCGTTGAAGACACTCTTCATTTATAAAAAAATATCAATTTGGACTCTTGGATTTTTCTATAATATAGTTTTCTGTAAGCAGTAAAGTATTGTGAAAAAGAATTATATTTTTTTGTGCACAATATCCACGCGCTGGCTCTTATTAGCACCTTTTTATACTGATTTTGTATTTCGATTTCAGAGCCTCTCTGATTTGTTATAATTATATTTTTATAATGTCTAATCGAAAAAGAAAACTTGAGTCTGCAGAGTCTGATGATAACTTATCAGATACTGATTATTCTAATTTTGATGATGATAAGACTGATGACGAGTGGTTCGTTGAAGATATAGTTGAGGAAGAGCACTGTAATGAAAATGTAAATCAAGAATTTAAAATTAATTTCTTTGAAGTAGAAGATATGCCATTGTTTGAAAGGTTAACTCTAATTAGTGAAGAACTTACGTTTACTAAAACTAATAATTTTATTCCGAAAATTTTTCTATTTACTGATCCAAATGTTGGTCTTCAGAAAGATTTAGATCTAAATTCTAATAGCACACCAATGGATGTTTTTAGTATGTTTATAACTCCTGAAATGATGAACATTATATGTGCAGAAAGTAATATTTATGTTGATAATAAAATAGAACAGCTACGCAAATCAAGGAAGTTGAAGTGCAAATCAAGAATAAAAAGTTGCACTCATATCACTGTGGATGAAATGTATATTTTTCATGCACTAATAATGCTAATGGGAATAATAAAAAAACCAGCTCTAAACATGTATTGGTCTCGCGATCCGCTAATTCAAACTGTAATTTTTTCACAATGTATGAGTCTTGTTCGATTTCAAAATATTTTAGCATCTTTGCATTTTACGCATGATGACGATAATATATCGGATAAATTAAAAAAAATTCGTCCAGTTTCTGATTATCTGATAAATAAATTTCAAACCATTTATAGACCAAGTGAAAATATTTGTATTGATGAGTCCCTTATGCAATGGCATGGACGTCTTAGCTTCAAACAGTTCAATCGTAATAAAAGAGCTCGATTCGACATAAAGATTTATGAAACTTGCGATTCAAAAAGTGGATATGTTTATAATTTCAAAATTTATACTGGGAAAGATAATGTATCATCAGATAAAAATTCTCTGTTAGGAGTTTCTGGAACTGTAGTTCTAGAATTGCTCGTAGGTCTCATTGGAACAGGACGTTCTTTGTTTATCGATAACTGGTACAGTTCATCTTATTTGTTTAAAAAATTACCTGATGAGAAAGTAAATGTGTGTGGAACAGTGAGGCTAAATCGTAAGCATATGCCGAAAGTAAACAGAAAACGATTAAGCGTGGCGAAATGCAAATTTGGAAGACATCAAAAATGTATTTTATCGCATGGAGAGATAAAAAATTAATTACAATGTTATCTACTATGCATTCGCCACAAATGATTCCAACAAGTAAAACTGATCGACGAAGCGGTGAAATTATTTCCAAGCCCAATATTGTTATATCATATAACAACAACATGGGTGGTGTGGATTTATTGGATCAGTCTATTTGTCCCTATAAATCTTCTCGAAAAAGTGTAAAATGGTATATCAAACTTTACTTTCATTTGATTGACATTGCAGTTTTCAATTCATTTGTTGTATATAACGCTCTTCATCCAAATAATAAGAAGAAATTATTGGAATATCGATTAGAAATTGTACGTAAAATCATTGAATCACACCTCAAAAATAAAAACTCATTACGCGGTAGATATTATCCCTAAAAACTTACCTTTTTAAAAAAATGTAAAAAAAAAGGCGCCAAGTACACGCGCTAATTGTAAAAAACTGTTATGTATCTACAAAATAGTGTTATTTTAATCTACAAAATTGTTATCTTTATCTGCACAAAATAGTATTTTCTAAACTGTTAAAAACTGTTCTGTAAATTATTTTAATTGTGTAAAATATATTCTACAAAAATAATGTGATATCAAACAATAGCGCCAATTGAAAATAAAAATTTTTAAAAATATTTTAACAAAAAAAAGTTGTACAAAATAGTTGTTTTAATTTCCTACAAAATTAAAAAATTTTAATTAAAAAAACTTGGCGCTGCTAAACTAAATAATATGCTTAAATTAACGTATTCTTTAATATATTTACATTGCAGTTATTGATGTAATTAAATTAAATATAGTTCTGAATTAAATTTAGATTTAAATTAAATTTATTCGTTAGTTTAATTTTAATATATACTTTGAAATTTAGCAGCGCCAAGTTTTTTTAATTAAAATTTTTTAATTTTTGTAGGAAGTTAAAACAACTATTTTGTACAACTTTTTTTGTTAAAATATTTTTAAAAATTCTTATTTTCAATTGGCGCTATTGTTTGATATCACATTATTTTTGTAGAATATATTTTACACAATTAAAATAATTTACAGAACAGTTTTTAACAGTTTAGAAAATACTATTTTGTGCAGATAAAGATAACAATTTTGTAGATTAAAATAACACTATTTTGTAGATACATAACAGTTTTTTACAATTAGCGCGTGTACTTGGCGCCTTTTTTTTACATTTTTTTAAAAAGGTAAGTTTTTAGGGATTATATCATTCTTTTTTGTAGTATTTAATTAATGACACCGAATCCACTAACAAATATATATATTATGCTATGACGTATTAGATTACCGAGTTAAAAATATCTTAGATTATCGGATCTTAATAACACATAAATTCTATTATTTAAAAAACGAGAAAGAACGAAAACGAGAGAGGAAAGAGAGAAAGAGAGAGAGAGAGAGAGAGAGAGAGAGAGAGAGAGAGAGAGAGAGAGAGATTTATAATATATTATTATAAATAAGAAAGAGCGAGTGAGAGAGAAAAAGAGGGAAAGAGAAAAACAGCGAAAGTGAGAAAGAGGGAGAGAGGGGGGAGAGAGAGAGTGAGTGACAATACGTAATATATAGTTAAAAAGATTATTAATGTTACCGAATCCATTAGCAAATATATAAGTATTATACTTTGATGTATTAAGTTATTATAGTTTTATAGTTACCGACGACGGTCGGTAATATCGGAACGCAGCCTTAATAATCTTATCACTGCACTCTTTCATCAAATCAAACTTAACCTACGTGTCAAAAGCTGGCATAAATGTCATGGAGCGCCACTAACGCAATCTTACATCGAATGCTCGAAACGTACATTTTCTCGCACATGCGTATTAAGAACGTCGACGACGATGACGACGACCAAAAATATAATATATAAAAATGTTATAATTCAGACTTTGCGTCGTAATATATGCGTTTATAGAGTACGTAGAGCAAATAAAGACACTTTCTTTATGTAATTCAAACTCAAGCTATCGATTAAGCCTAGTGAGAACTCGATCCATTCAGCGGTTATTGAGGTCTGATAATCTCAAGAACTTTCAACTATCCGACTCGCGTATAGATACCCGGGGTGCCTCGCTGTTGCTGCGCGGTACTTGGCGCGAGACACTACCGTGTCTCTTGATTCAGAGAATCCAAATAGATTTACTGGGCAACACTTTCCTAGTCTAATTGATAATGATGATAAATCGAAGCGTAAACGATGTCATGTGAGCTATAATATTCAAAATGTTAGAAAAGAAACAAATACTTGCTGTGAAAACTGTGATAACGTACCATTATGTACTGTTCCATGTTTCAAAATATACCACACAAAAAAATAAATATTTTTATCAAAAACGTATAAAAATCTAAATTTTTTTCAATCCTAGTTTTCTCTTTTAATTTTCTTTAAATAAAAAAAATTTGTTTCTAAATCTTAAAACAAAACATAAAAACAAAACAAAAACAAAAAATTTAATTTAAAAAATTGTTTAATTTGTAATCACGATTTTGAATCCGCCATTTTGAATTTATCATTTTGAATTTTGCAAAATAGTAATCTACGACCTCAAAAACCCTTAGATACCAAGTTTCGCTCTAATTGGTTAAAGATTTTTAGAAATATGCCCATGATGCATATATGCGTCATTACCACTTTTGGCACATTTTTTTCATGACACATATATGCGTCATTACCACTCAAGTGGTTAATATTAAATACCTTAACATAGATTTGGGGATGGTAATACGCTTTAACAGTCTTTATTAATCGAGCTTCTATTACGACAAATGTAAGAGATTATAAAGTTATAATTACTTATTGAACTAACCTTTTATAAACTATTAAAGATCTAAAAGCGATCATTGAAATTTATGTTAAAGTCTCTTAAGTAAATAACTCAAATAAATAACTTCAATAAATAATAATTATGGCTTTGTAAATGATTAATCTAATTATGTAAACGCTTCACTTTTTAGCTTAAGCATTATGCGATGACATAACTACTTATTAAAACTCCACTGTTATACTTTGTGGAATCATATTTTGCATATAATAATTTGCAAACAGCTTTCTTTATAAATAATTAGAACCAATAGTTAAAACTATATGAAAATTGATTAACTCTAAAATCTCACTGAAATACTAAGCTAACAATAAATTATTATAAATTGATTCCATAAACAAGAAAATTAGATACAAATTTTAACATTTTACACTAGCCTAGCATTACGAAATATTCAAAGAATAAAATATAAGAGTATTCAGATCAATTGATGCATGTAACTCGGTAGAGGGGATGCTGAGACTGGCCGACTCCTTATCTATATCACTCCGGCGTGTATCAAAACATACGAAATTCGCAAGCAAGCTTCTGTAGCTACCCGGTGATTCGATTGAGAAGAATTCTATGACGGCCCTTTCTGGAAAGAGTTATTCCCACCCCCAAAGTCCTTCAAATGACCTATGACCAATGCATGTTCCACACGGCACCAAAGTCCGATTCAAATGCCTTTGTCTCATAGATATATAAACCGCTAATTTCGCGCTCCGATTCATTATATATTCTATATTCGTCCTTTAAGCAAGTATCTCATTATATTCTTCTTCGAGCAAAATCAATCATTATAACATACATTATTCGGCGTTAAGTAGCGTTGAAATCTTTGTGCGTCCGTAGCGACGGACCTCTAATTTTTTCATAATTGTCAGTCGTGCGCTAGATATTCAATTGTGCAAAAACTGAATAAAGAACTCTGTGCATAATTTCGAGTGAATTAAATTCAACCTTACTCGCTGCGACCGAGGTCCTCCAGGAAGCGTGAAGGTAGAGAGACGTGCAGCAGAGCTATAGATTGCAGTTACTATACGGTAAGTAATTATAATTCTCCTTAATCCTGATCACGCAGTATCTTAGCGAAGATTAGAAATCTGTTAATGACTGACAGCCCATTTCAATCCATTACCTCATCATCTATTCCATCGTCACTCAGCAATTCGTACGCTCACTGTAACATTCTTATATCTTTTATTTAATAAAGAAAACCCCCTGTCAAGCGCTGGCATGTAGCTGACAGTTTTCGGTCAGTCAATCCTTTAACTAACATAAACTATTATCAAATAATTATCAAATACCCTGAATCTTCCAAACAGTATCAATACTAAAAGAAAGTTAGATTTTGAGTAAAATAATACTACTGTTGACACTCGGACGTCGTCCAACCCTCTGTTAACCTGACGGTGAGCATCCTCTATCATGCCCTAAGCGTCATTCTATACCTAATCCTAGATATTCCTTTCGTTCCTCTCCGATGGTGCGCCACCTTGTCGTGGTGGAGGGGCTCTATCCTGAAGGTAATCCGGGGTGGAGGGATAGCTAAGAGCGTACCTTTCGGGCAGGATACATGCACCGGCATGTATTTCTGGACTTTGGATGGCGGCGCGGTTCCCACACGGGTGCGAGGGTCACGGCTCAAAAGCCGGGTGAACGCCTGGCTAGTAGGTCGGGGGCGTAATGCCCTAAAGCCCGAGCACGGCCGGTCGGGGGCTACACCACCGCCTTGAAGAAGTCGCGCGACAAACGGTAGTCCGTTCGGCCGGGTTTCTATCGGTTATACCCACTGGAGGGAGACGGATGCCCCGCTCTTGGGCGGGACATCCGGAACCTGAAGGATGGATGACCGCTCTCATTGAATGGGAGCACGGGGGCGGCTTCTTGGGAGTGCGTAACTCTTCGGAGATCGCGGTACACTCTCGGGACGGTCGTTGCCCTGTTAGTCGGGTGGGGGATAAACATGCGGGCAATCGGCGGCGGGCATGTCTGATGGGCACTGAATGGGCGGCGTGTCTCGCGTACTGGTACGGAGACAGATGACCTTGTAGGTGCCTCGCGAGGTGATGGGAGGCGGAAGGATCCTCGGATCCCGATGTCTCACATCACCGAACAGGAGACGATTTCCTCTGTATAATCGGTCCGGAATGCTGTTCGGCATGGAAAGCAGCCCGGTATGGCGTGTCCCCACGGTAGTAAAGATGATAGACGCACCCCTGCCGGTAAGCGTCGCTGGTGCGGACTGATGTCGTGCTGGCCGCGTTACACCCTCCCTCTCGCCGGGGAGGGGGTTCCTGGCGGGACCCTCTGGGTCTTGGCTGGGAGACCGGTGGCGGATGGGGGCCCGAACCCAACAGGGGAGTCCGCCAAGTGGGGGTCCTCCTCCTCCCACTATAAGGCACAACGGAGGTAGGCTGGGGCGCGCGGGGTCTCCTCATTGTTATGGGTGGGGAGATGCCCGTGCAAGTGGATATATGCCTCTGGCGAGAGAAGCCGAGAACAAGGTCGTAGACTAAGTGGAACCGACGATCCCTTGGTGCAATAGGGATTTCTTTTTTTCGGCTTTTTACTAAGTCCCCTAAGTGTGACTTGTTCACGCTTAGCGGGACTCGTTCCCATTGCCTTGTTCATTAAAGGCGGGGAACGTTCCCATCACTGGGAATAGTGAAAACGCAGTACTGGCTGCTACCGAGCGCGTCCCCGGGTTGCGGATAGGGGAACGGCCTCCAGATATGGAGGTTAGCTGCGAATAACCCCTTCGGGGGGAAGAAGCAGTCGCGGACAATCCAGGGGTTTCCTCCCGCCTAAAGGGAGGCGGTATGCGTGTGTGTGTGCGAGGGAGGTGAACCTCGTTAAAAAGTCCCGGGTAGGACGTGGCTCGTGAGGCTGGTGATGTCAACCGTCCTATGGGAAGGTAACCCAGAGAAGAAATCCATTACACAAAACATGAAATGGACACAGAAAAGGAGATAACCTTACCATCTCAGGGGGGTCGGATACCCCAGGGATCGGCGGCAGTGGCTGGTATGGTCCCAGCAGCCATGCCGTCGTCATCAGACGATGGGCTTTCTGGTGCGAACTTAGCGGGCGTGCCGGCAACACAGGTAACCGCTATAAATCTCGATACGATGATGATGACGCAAGCTCCGGTTTCGACGGAAAATGCGATGGCGATTCCACCGTCATTTTCGCTTCTGTTTGGAAATATACCGGAAATGTCTAATACAACGGTGGACTCTATTCCAACGCAGGACTCGGAGAGTGGTGCAGCCTCTCAGGCTCCTTTGCTCCCTCCGGACAAGGCCCCTAATGAGCCCATGGATGACATCGAGTTTGCTCCGGGCATTATACTAAGGCCTATGGACGCTGAATTGGATACAGCTTTGGTAACATCGTCCTCCACTCAGATCCTCGGCAAGAGGAAGAAGGATGATGTTGGAGATATTAAATATGAAGATGATAACGACCCAAGTCCTCAAATTCGCAAGAGTTCCCGCCTCAGTAGAACTACTTGCATCGTGACGGATGATGAGGGCTCTTCCAAGAGAAAGGTCCCGAGCCAAAAGACCCATAAGGCTGGTCCTTCTTCTAAAGCCTCGGATACTTTGGAGATCCCCTCTCAGTCGTGCTCTGAGACAGAGGGCGGCCCCTCGGTTAAGAGGTCCAACAGAAGGGTTAAGAGAAGAAAAAGCAGCAAAGAACCGACTATAATAGACCGGTTGCATCCTTTGCCGTTAAACATTGAAGAGCTCCATACCTCTCCAGCGGCTCACATTGGCGCTTCTGCGCTTGAGTGGCTGAATGACGTGGAGATCATTAGAGCTGGCAGTAGCTCCTTTCAGGGAGCGCTGAGCGGTCAAATGAAGAGCAGATTTGGTATACTCAAAAAGATTCTCTGCATTATGGCAGAAAAGATTGAGAAAGTTGGTGATCCGGGCTACTTGAGAAGGAGGAATGCTGAATTGATGGCGGAGTTGGAAGTTTCCAGACGGAAAACTGCGCTTCTTAAAAAGAATCTGTCAAATCTCCAGCGAGTTGTGCAGGATCTTAGGATTACAATAGGATCGAGAGATCCAAATCTCGACGTCAGAAGAGCAGAAAAGGCTACATCGCCGATTACTCCGCTACCTAAAAGAAATACACGCTCTAAAAAGCGTTCGGGATCGCCATCTGACCCTAGTGAGCCTAACTCTATAAACACAATAGAGGACACAGTCATGAGAGTTTCCCCGCTCAAGGGAGTTTCAACTCCAATCCCGGCAGTGGAAAGGAACTCAGTTAAGAAGAATAAAGACATAGAAGCAGAGATATCTAAACAAATTATTGAGTTAGTATCCAAGAGAAAGGAAATACGGTCGGTTATAAGGGAGGGGAAAGAAGGAGTTTCCCTTTCTCCGTCATCATCCTCTCTTGTCGAGAGCAAGAAGAGGAAAATTCGTATTATAGAGAATAAACAACTTGTTCCTCCGAGTAACTTGGACAAGCAACCCGCTGGTTCGGCTTCTGCCCCCAAAGCTGAAGAACCTAAGGAAGTGGCTTGGGAGGTCGCGGAAAGCAGAAAGAAAAAGAAGAAGAAATCCAAAATAAATAAGGCTACGAATGATTAACAGCCTAGGAAAACGGCGGCCAATGGACCAAAGTCTGGTGTTGAGAAGTCTGAAACTGTCAAATTTCCTAAACGAAGAAGACCACCAAGAACTGCGGCAGTCGCAATAAAGGGAATAACCGATGGCTTTTCTTATAGTGCGGCGCTCAGAAAACTTAGAGATGAGATTTCTCTCACAACTCTGAAGATTGAAACGTCTAAAGTAAGACACTCTGCGAACGGTGGAGTCATCATAGAAATCCCTGGCAAGGATAGAGTGGAAAAGGCCGAGACTCTAAAACGGAAGATTTCTGAAGTCCTTAAGGATATGGCTGTTGTCACCAGACCCGTGAATAAAAGAGAGGTCAGGATCATCGGACTTGACGACACGGTTTGTAGGGAAGAAGTTGCCGACACTATAGCGGCTGCTGGTGGTTGTGCCTCAGCTGATGTCAAAGTGGGCACTATACGAATGATGTCTAATCAATTGTATATGGTTTGGGCTCAATGCCCATTAGAGGCCGCAATAAAAGCTTCTAAGGAAGGTAAAATCAAGATTAGCTGGACAATAGCAAAAATCGAACTTTTGAAGAATAGACAGTCCCAATGTTACAAACGTTGGGGCCTAGGTCATTTACGTGACAAATGTACTTCTGTTATCGACAGAAGCAGGACCTGCTTCAGGTGTGGTGTCGAAGGACATCCAGCTGTCACATGCACCAACCCGGTTTGCTGTATCCTTTGTAAGGAGCAAAATAAGAACCCGCAACACCGTGTGGGCTCTGCTATGTGTAAAGCTGACCTGAGAGATCCGAGTCGGAGGCTCGTTGACATGGAAGTCAACGATGGCTAGGAAGATATTGCAATGCAATCTCTACAATAGCTGGAGAGCGCAGGCACTATTCGAACAGCAGGCTATCGAACTCGAGGCGGGGATATGCATAATATTAGAGCCTCGCCACATTCCAAACAGCCTGTACTGGTGTGGGAGTCTAAACAAGCTTGCGGCGGTACACTGGCGACCGGAAGCTGTGACTGCAGTTTGCGCCCTGATTCATTGTGCAAGAGATTTCGTTGTGGTGAAATGTGGGGATCTATACATCATATCCTGCTACATATCACCTAACGCAACGAGAGCTGAATTCCTGACCTTTCTCGATGAGCTCGGACTAAGTGTCAGAATTCTGGAAAACAGGATCCTAATCGGAGGGGACTTTAACTCAAAGTCCACACTCTGGGGATCACCCTCTACCAACCCTAGAGGTGAGCTGCTCGAGGAATGAGCCGCCGAGCTCGACTTGCGCCTAATCAACACTGGTAATCTGCCTACATGTGTAAGACCACAAGGTCAATCTATTATTGACCTAACGTGGTCCACTGCGGATATTAACAACTTAAATGAAAATTGGAGAGTCGCCAATGAAATTGTAACCTTATAGGATCATGAATATATCCTCATGACCATTGGACATGGCAGACGCGCAGAAACGACCTACTTTAAAAGGAGGCCTAAGTATCCCAGATGGAACTGGAAGAACATTGATCTGGATAAATTTCGTGCTGCCCTTGTATGGAGTTGCTCTGTGTCGCTCAATGAGGATGGAAACGAGCCCGTCACACCTGATCAACGAGAGAAAAGGGTTAGACTCGCTATGAGAAACGCTTGCGATGCTGCCACCACTAAAGCCGGTGGGCGTCCTGCAAAAACACAAGCATATTGGTGGAGCGAAGAGATCTCCCAACTAAGAAGGACTACAATTAAAAGAAAGAGAGTTTGGACCCACGCCAAACAGAGGGGGAGACCTGCAGATCAAGTGGATCATCTATGGTCCTTGCAGAAATCAGATAGGAAATTGCTAAGAAACGCGATCAACAGAGCCAAGGTAATGGCTTGACAGGAACTGTTGGACACAATAGAAAATGACCCCTGGGGTCTACCGTACAAACTGGTGCTGAAGAAACTGAGGCACTCAACACCCAGTCTAACGGAGACGTTGGACGAAGGAACGGTGGACAGCTTGATCGGCTCGCTCTTCCCTAACGGTGCGGTTCATGACCCCTCGATACTTTGGCCCGATCCAATGGAATGGGACGCTTCATGGGACATCCTTGTCGAGGAAGTGAGTAAAGCTATTAAGAGGAAGGCAGCCAACAACACGGCCCCTGGTCCGGATGGCATCAAGGCCAACATTTTGGCCAGGGTTCCGTGTGAAATGGCCCCCGTAATCTTAGACCTGTACAATGCATGCCTCAGGACGGGTACCTTTCCTAAGGAATGGAAAAGAACAAAACTCACCCTCATTCCGAAGGGAGAAACCTCCCTGGACAAATAAATCCCCAAAGCTAGACCCATATGTCTGTTGGATGAGATGGGGAAGATTTTGGAGCGAATAATCGTGAATAGGCTCACCAAATGGATGGACGACAATCCGGCCCACCAGTTGTCGAGCAACCAATACCGCTTTCGTGAAGGAAGATTCACCTGTGATGCTTTTTCGCGCGTCCAGGAGGTCATTGACGAAGCAGTCGATCAGAACGGGGTTGTTGTGGCAATTGGCATAGACATCGCTAACGCGTTTAACTCCCTGTCATGGCCTGCCATCAGAAGAGCTATGGAGAATAAGAAATTCCCGGAGTATCTAAGAAGAATGATCGACGGATATCTCTTCGAGAGAACAATCGAGCATATCGATGGCAGAGGTAACGTTAGGGTCAAACAGATGCGAGCTGGTGTTCCGCAGGGGTCGGTACTTGGTCCGACGCTGTGGAACATTGGATACGATTGCATACTGCAGGAGGGTGCGGAGAGCGGGTGTCAAATCATCTGCTATGCTGACAATACCCTTGTTCTCGCCACTGCGGACACGGTAGAGAGGGCCACTGCTAGAACGAATCTGCAGGTTGGTCTGGTTGTCAATAGGATAAAAAGACTGGGTTTAAAGGTATCTGGGAGCAAAACGGAAGCTGTTTTGTTCCGCGGGCCGCGGAGAAAAGTAGAGAATTACCCGGTTGTGACCGTTGATGGTGAGTTCATTCAGGTGGGTACTTCAATGAAATATCTCGGGGTTATGCTGGACAGCAGAATGACTTTCCAGACCCACTTCGAGTACATCGAGCGGAAAATGTCCAAGGTCTCTAGAGCCTTTGGCAGGCTGATGCCGAATTTGAAAGGCCCCGGAGAGGTAAAGCGTAGACTATACGCGAACGTCATCCTATCGATCGTACTCTACGCAGCACCCATCTGGTGCGATGCGTTAACGAGCACGAGAAGGAACAGAGAGAAGTTGGACAGACTAATGAAAGTCATGAACATCCGAGTCATCTCGGCTTATCGTACCGTGTCGCTGGAGGCCTCCTCCATACTGGCGAGGATTCCACCTTTGCATCTGCTGGCGGCTACGAGGAAAAGAGTTTTAATCAGGACCACTGACCTCAGAAGTAGCGGTCAATGGACAAAGGAGTCGGCGAATGCCATTAGAGAAGCCGAAACGCTTATCATGTACAGACAGTGGGAAATCCACCTAAGGAAATCTCTCCTAGCCGGAGCTCGCACGAGGGACGCCGTCTTGCCGAGTTTGGCTCTCTGGCTAAATCGGGAGCACGGGGGCATCACCTTTCATGCTACCCAACTGTTAACGGAACACGGGTGCTTTGCATCCTATTTATACAGAATTAAAAAGGTCGCGAGCCCAGTGTGCGAACACTGCGACTCCAACCGGGAAAACACGGCCGAGCACACCCTGCAAGTTTGCAACGCTTGGTCGGAGAACAGAGCGGCCTTGACCAGTGCCGTCGATGTGAATCTGGATTTGGAATCTGTGGTGCGGGCAATTTGCGAGAGTCGAGAATCTTGGTTCGCATTCTCGAAGTTTGCCAAAGAAGTTATGCTCAAGAAGGAGACGATCGAGCGAGAAAAGGAGGTGCAAGAGGCGCTAACAAGAACCGTTCGCAGACGTCGACGTAACAGAGACGACGACGACAATGCCTCATCATCCCAATGATGAGGCGATTAAAAGGGAAGTCTGGAGTCCCTCGAACGGCACCAGATACTCTCAAGCTAGGCGGACCCAAGACAATGGTCTCACCCTCATCATCATTGTAGGGAGCCATTGACCACCTGGTCACAGAGAGGTCACGAGCACTCACCCGTCTGATTAGGATCAGAAGAAACGTTATCTGGTTAGAATCGGAGTGGGTGAATGTGCGCGTGCGTGTGTTATGCGTGATATACACATACCACACTGACGAGTCTTTTCGTAAACAAAGACCAAAGGGAGAACAAACAGCAGAGGAAAAGCGCAGTGTCCAACGCGCAGCTGGATCCGAACGCAAATGCAATGTGCGTAACAGTCCTTGCGTTAGGATCAAAACAGACGAGAGACAACACACTCGTCTATGGGGGGAGGTTTTAGTGGGTATACCGGACGGTTAGGTCCGGGAGTCCCACATAACCCCGGTTAGGCCGGCCCCGGAGTATGCGTAACGCATTTCCTCCTCCTGCCTCGAGTGCAAAAAAAAAGATATTCCTTTCGTTATCGAGCACCCTATGTTGTGCCCTGATCGACAATTTCCAATCATCACCCAGTATATCTTCATAACTAACCGGGCATCCTACGTTGTGCCAGGTCAGTAAAATTTCCTCAACCTCTTATCTCTCCATTTAAGATCGTCAACAGGAGATTTATAAACTGAGATATATCTCATATTTTATTCTCTCTCTTCTCATCCGTTCTTAAATTCCCATCGCCGCCGAGCACCCAATGTTATGCCCTTAATAGTATTCCGTACAAATAATTTTGCTTTTGTTAACTGAGCATCCATTGTTATGCCCTGGTTAACGCTCTCCGCACTCTCCATACCTTCCTTTTAAATTAAAAGATTAGATTGTACAAAGATATGAATTTAGTAATGATACTGTATTCTCTATAACCAATTATCCTCAAACCTTATTCCCTTTAACAACAATCATTCTTTTAAGAAATTTTAACTTAAATAAAATTTCTAATCTTCAATTTAGTTTTACGGCACAATTCCTGAGTAATATATATGTATATTACATTCTATATAAATACACATATATTAAATAATTTTCAAGTTACGTAAAATATAAAATAATTTTCTTTGATCTCTATTTAGTTAATTATATCATAATATCCTTTCTCTTTTCTTAACAAATTCACATTAAAGAAATCTTGTATAAACTGATCATTTTATTCAATTTAACCGTTTAAATTTTATTTTAACATAAATACACCCTTGTAGATGGTCAACCCATCATACAAACTCGTTCTCAAGAAAAAACAAAAACGTAGAGCAGGAAAGAAAACGCACGCCGCACGCGCAGCTTCACATCTGCGTTGGCTCAAGCAACAGTCTTCAAAAAGCAAACCTCGGATTAAATCAATTGAGGAAGTTTCGTTGTCCCCGGATACCTTAACAAAATTAAAAACATCAATAAAAAGTACGTCTTATTTTCAAGCATATTCAGAACCTAAACGTCACATTAGCGACCCCACAAGCTTATTACCCTAACAGCACATGTAGATACTGAGAATGTTCGGAGGATATCGTAAAAGTATATTGCGTATATTCTCAGAGCATTCGAGATACGTACTATGATGTACTGAATATGTACTAAGAATGCTCTAATGTCCTTCTATTTTAGTTCATAGTATATACTGAGAAGATCTTATGGTATATACCAAGGATATCTGTAGAATGTTAACGGTATATCTCCAGTATGTTACAGATATATCATGCATATTGTGACGTGGCGTTTCGCACCCGTCACAAGGGCGGACGCGCCCGGCCGGGAACGGTCAAAAAGGGCGTAATAGTTTAAGAGATTTTGTGAGCGAGCGGCGAACTTTACGCCGACTCGCTCTTTTCCGGATGGAGGATCGGGAGTTGAGGTGGTGGCCCCGGAGCGTAATTGTTTTAGGAAGAAGAAATCCTGAGGAAGCGAATCCGGGTGAGAAGAGCGGAGTGGTCGAGAGCGGTGCGCACGGAGCGGAATCGCGCGAAGGGCCAGGTATGCGACCGATGTCATTATATTCCGAATTTTACCGAGTCGCATAAGGACTGTTACTGCCGAGTCATTTTTACAGCCTCGGAGAGCCTACGAATCGCAGTCAGCACAAGGAGGAGAAACAGGCGCCTACATCCCGAGACGAGGATAGTTAACTCCGAGGGGCCCGACACAGCATCCCGAGAGGAACTAGGGAGCACACGGGACTGATCACCCCGCGAGGATCCCTGCAGAAAAGAAAGGCCAGCTTAAATTAATTACGAGGGCCGTCCGAGATGCGTTCGGAGCCGCCAACATAACTCTGCGACGGCAGGACTCCCGAGAACGGAGAAGGAAAAATATGTACAACGGCGTGAGAGGGCCAGCGACCTGAGAGAGAATTCGAGATCGAAGCAAAAATCGATTTTCGGCCCTGAACGGCGCGCGCAGCGCCACCGCGTGCGGCTACCGGCGTGCCGCCGGCCCATCGCAAATCACTGCTCGACGTGACGGCGACCCCGACGGATCAAGGAACATCGACCGGCGACGAAGCAATTGTAAGGCCACCACTTCGACTTCCCGGTAAGCGCGGACTCGGCAGGGACCCGTGTAATAGTAAAGTTACCTGAATCGCGTTACCGAGCCGATAGGTTCGTTTGCCATTATTAAATTCTTTATGTTACCGAGATAATTGTTGCGTAGAAAGCACGGGGCCCGTGTTGAGATCCGCGTTAATAATTACTTTATTCATTAGCCTTCTTCGCCTTCGAGGGGCGCCGTACCGAGTCGACAGTTCCTTGTATCTACGTCAAATTCACGTCTCGTAAGATTGTATAGAGTCATTAGTCACTATATCGTTCTTGTTTAAGTCATTGATTTAAAGTTAATACAGGAAGAGACACGAGAAAATGGTCGTCGAAATGCTACCGAGATAAACGGTTAAAGTCGAGCATACTGTGTATTTCGAGAAGAAGTGACGATCTCCTGTTAATTTAACGATATTAACCAGTCCCCATGTAAAGATCGTAGGAAATACATTCTATATTATTTTATATGTGACGTTGTTGTCTGTGTCTTAGTCCTCTCTCTCTCTCTCCGGGATTTCGGGCCTCCTTCCCCTCGCGAAAAAGAACCACGCCACTCTACCAAAAATCATGATACCGAGCTACCGCGGTTGAGCCGTCGTGCGATTTATCGATTAAGGAGATAACGATGAGCGGTGCGGCCTGACCGTACCTGGCGCCCAAATACCGTAAGTATCGAAGTTCGTCCGCGAATAATTAATACCGAGCACGACGAAGTTGCGCGTGCTTTTCCAAGATACCGAGGGAAAAATACGTTGCAATATATATAACAAAATATTTTCTCTTATTCGGACAGAAATTGTCCGAATAAGTGAAAATCGGACATTTATCTGTCCGATTTTCCAAAAATCAGTTCAATATCTGAATTCCCTTGTACGGGAATGGTATTAGAAATTAAACTGATAGAAAAATGTTTTTAACCGCATTTTGCAGGCTTTATATACGCTCATGACAAGAACTCGAATACGGGTATAGAAAATGAATAATGCGCCGCATAGCGGTAAGCAAATAAACTACACTATTTTAATAATAGTAAATAAAGTATAAACTGTGCTTTCCAACTTTGTTTCGAATGTAAAGTTGACTGAAAAATAAATGAAAAGTTTCACGTGAAATTACATGATCGACCCCCTGAGCTAGAGTAATCGCATGTAAAAAAGTTTTTCTACATACATTTAATAAATAATTTAAATTTCGTCCGAAATGTAAGAAACAATTATTTATACTTATTTATTACACAATTCACATTTCTACAAAATATTAAACGTGATTTATGACGTTATATTTACATTTTGGACGTAATTCACATAATCTGTGTGCGATATCCTCAGAATATCCCTAGAATATTACGTATATATTCGGGATATTCGGGATGAATTCCAAAATATATGCAGAATCTACGATATGAATGCAAAATGTGATATTCTGTGTGCGATATCCTCAGAATATCCTCAGAATATACAAAATGTTCGTAGCCCATTATATATTGCTTACGATATCCTCAGTATATTCTCAGAATGTTACGTATATATATGGGAGATTCTGTATGAATTCAGAATATACGGAGAATATCATGTGCTGTTAGGGTAGAGTATTCCCCTAAATTAATATTATTTCAAGATTTATATCAAAGTATCAATTATCAAAGAGAAAATTGTTAGAACCATAATTCAGAAATTCCTCAGCCTCAGGATTTAATGTCTCAGATAAAATCTCAATTTCCTGAAGAACATTTTAATATAAATGAATACGAACAATATTTAAATATTTAAGTCACGCCACACCGTATAAACACCACTGTATGTACATGTATTTCTATAAATATCAATTATTAATAAATCTTTTATATAAGGTTAACTATAATTATCATTTAATATACATCGAGACCATATAAAAATATTTCACAAATTACAAATGAAACCTTTATCCTTGACTGAAGAAGTTAATAATATAGTAAGCAACCTATCACAATTAACCTTATTAATAATAATTGGACTCATTGATGATTACTTTAACGGATATATAGATGAAGATCTATTAATAATTCTCTTAAAACATCTTTGAACTTTTCAAATATATTTGAAATTCATATATTTGTATTTACATACGTAAAACAATCCTAGTAAATCCCTAGTAAATAATAAATTATAATCACAGTATAACCAGTATGTGCACTCCACTCTTTTTTCTGATTTGCGTCGTCCGTACTGCGCATCGCCATGTTTTTGGGTGGAACCAATCAGATGCAAGATCAGTGTGATGCTCAGGGACGGTAATACTGTGGTGTGTCACAAGCGCCACAGCTCAGCTACAGAAGATAGAATTTTTGCAAAATGAGTTAAAAGTTATAAAATTTGTAGTATTCGAGATTGCAAAAACTCAAGCAGAAATTCAAATTGTCATTTTTTTCGTTTTCCAAAGGATGGCGAAAGGTTTGTATATGTCAAGATTGTGTATACATGTTACAGGACAATTTTTTTCCTTAAAATCCTAATGCAAAAATTTAATAATTTTAGATTAAGACAGTGGGCAATTGCGTGTGGCCGCGAGGATCTTTTAAAAAAAGAAAATGTTTATTTCACTAACAGAATTTGCAGCGACCACTTTGAGGACCAATATTATGCAAATGATTTAAAAAATCGTTTGCTTCCTCTGGCTCAACCAACTCTCTACTTGAATAAAAATGATCATAATAATGTAAGTAAGGAAATGGTTGATTAAAGAATAAAAAATGATAATATATACTGTAACAGCGATAAGTTAATAATTCATTTTTCTGTTGCTCTGAAATTGACTAATAATAGGTGTGATAATATCTTCATGAAATCTAATTTCAGAATTGTACAAATATAAACATACATTCATGTGACATCCAACAAACCACTCATTCGTTGCAAGAGGAAGAAAGTATTACCTAGATTTTGGGGGGGGGGTCACCGAAATGCGTGGGCCTGAAAGGCCGTCTGTTGTATTTACATATTCAGTAATGAAAGTCAAGAACGGCATCGATTCTCCGGTTACACAAAGAAGCGCAACTCTTGACAGTCAAAGAAAACTCCGCTACTATGTGTACGGTAACCCCGTTGACGAAAACAATATTGACCTCGTACAATGTTTAAACAATACTGCATCGCTGCCAAATATTTTGGAAAGGTTCCTACAAAAGAAAATATGTAGTGGTATAAAAAATATTAATGTTCATTGTATTCCGGATCAAAGTGCGTTCAGAGATTATGTCGATGGATGGCGTGCCAACGAATGTTCTCTGCTGTCGAAAAAAAAGATGCGATCATTGCGTTAAGCTGAGAAGAATTACAAAAAGTATTACAAAAAGAAAAAACTTAAAGAGTGGCAAGACAGTTAGGCCCGTATTCATAGTCCAATCTTATATTTTAAGATTGTCTTAAGTCCGAGCTTGAAATGCTACGCAGCCATTTGATTGGTTGAATGGGATTTTAAGTTAACCTCAGACCAGACTTAAGACGATCTTAAATATAAGATCGGACTATGAATACCGGCCTTAATCATGTCTTCCAGTTGTCAAACCCACTGGATCAAATAAAGTTAACGGCGATGCAAAAAAAATTAAAACGTGAAATACGAAGGACGAAACATGTAAACTCTCGTTTGGAATTATTGACGCAGTCATTGAAAAATAAAGAAGCTGGAATCGCTATTATCCAGGACCAAACGTTAAATGAAAAATGTTTAGCGTTGAATGTACCCACCACACAGAAAATAGTTGGGAGAAATTATTGCAGCTGCGTCAAAACACGTTAAAGGCCGACAGTACACGGACGAATGGATCATGTTATGCATCCTAATGAATATTCGGTCACCCAGATATTATGAATTCCTGCGGAAAAATAACGTCATACCGTTGCCATGTACAAGAGAACAATTTGAAACTATCTTTCTCTCATCAATACCAAATGTGGCTTTGACGAACAATTTGCAAAACCGTTGAAAAACTATTCGAGAATAAAAAGCCACAAGAACGTCATGATGTGTTGTTGTTAGATGAGATTAATCTGAGAAAATCCGTTGGTTTGTTTCAAAAACCTCACGTACGTTAGTTTGACGGACTTGGGTGACGATGAACAACAATCTACAAATCTGAATGAACAAGCAACTCATGGTCTCGCCCTGATATTTCAATCACTAGCAGGCAAATATACACAACCAGTGGCAGTTTTCGCCTCGAAAAATCCTGTGAAGAGCGAAGAACTTGCGAAATTGGTAGTAAAAGCAATTGCATACGTAGAAAATATTGGGGCTAAAATACACGGGGTAATTGCGGACGGCGCAAAGACAAATACGGCGATGTGGTCTTTACTGAATATAAAAATTTGTAATCACGACATGAAGACATGGTTCACTCACCCACTAGATAACAAACGGAAAGTATTCATCTTCTCTGACACGCCCCATCTAATAAAAAATGTTCGGAATCGCTTATACAATAAGCGCCGTTTGAGGGTAATTTGTTCATTGAATGGCATTTGAAATGATTCTTCAAGTATTAAAACTCAAACAACTGCTGTATGAAGAGAATTCATATTTGTGTTTTCTGTATTTGTTATAATAATTTGAATTTTATTAGTGGTTTGTGCACTTACAATTACTGAATCTGGAATGTTGATTTAACGATTGAAATGGTTTAATTATACTAATTTCGAAAACTGTTTTCAGATCAATTCTAAAGCAAATTATGTCGAGTGGAAGTACTTCGAGATACTATTCAACCTTGATAGGAATCATGTCGGAAACCTGAGGGCATGCCCGAAATTGTCCGAGAGACGTGTTAAATTAGACAACACATCTAAAATGAGAGTGCGACTTGCTACCCAGGTTTGTAATATGATGTGTTATTAATAGTACTGGCAGTGAGCATTCGAAACTAAATTTGTTATTATTATTTATTGATAACAGCGGTGTTTTAAATTCATAAATTTTCAGTAACTCTGTAGCGTACGGGTTAGCATTCTATAAGTCGCACGGATGTGACAAGCTTGCTGGATGTGAACAGACAATTGCTTTCGCAAAACGCATGAACGATGTTTGATGCCCTCAATCAAAAATCTACCAATGAAGGGCTTACACCATATTCTCATGATTTCAAAGTATGGCAAAAGGTTCCCATAGCTATTAAGAACAATACATCCTTAATCTCTCTTCTCATGTCAACGATGAAATTGAAACCTCTCTTTCAGATATTAAAAGATTCACTGCAGTGACTGCAAGAATGGAAATCTGCTGTGCATGAAGGGGATATAAAGGCCGACGAATTTTTAACCACAGAGACTGCGACAGGATTAAAGTTGTCACTGTAATCTACGATGGATCTGTGTCGTTATCTTATCAACAAATTTGACTTCAAGTATCTGCTTACAGGAAAATTGAACCAAGATAACTTGGAGATATTGTCATTTTACCGTCATTTTTTAACGAGGTCGCTATACAATCTATCATACAAACAAGCTTACAACAATGTACTGTTTATCAAATATTTACGAACAAATAATCTACAAAAATAAAGAATGCTTTCAACTTACCTGCAACACTTACTATGTACTTGTAATGCCTACATTACTTACCGGTAATATCTACACTACCTTTGCTATAATACTTATCTATTTCTTAGTTATTATTTATTTCTATTTCTTCTATATCCAGAAGTTTTTCGGCACAATTCGACAAGCGGCCGGTTGCAATGATCATCCGAATTGTCCAACCTTCTTACAACTGTATAAATTACTATTTGTGTACAGTGTCATAAGGCCGCCTAAATATGGCAATTGTACAATTTCCAAGGAAACATCACCGCAAATCCTAGTTTTGTTAAGCGATATAAAGGCAGCTTATGGAGAAAAGTTCAAAGGAAAAAGCTCGAAGTATCGACAAGAACTTCAACAAAAGCTGGACAACATTTTACAACAGACAGATTGAGAGGCTAAAGATTAAAATTTAATTCCGACCACGAATATGCCCTTTCCCTGAAATTAGACTGCATAATTTATTATGTCACAGGTTTTCTGTTTTAACTTTTTTTAAAATCTCAATCTATTTGAAATCTTATTAACAAATTGTAGGTAATTTGTAATTGTTAATTTGTTTTGTAATTACAATTGTACGCAATTGTAATTACACCTGTGTTATAACTTTCAGGAGGGTGTCGAGGAATCCAATTGCTACTATATAATTCTATATTTGTAAACTTCTCACGTACATTGCGTCTTAATAAAAAGCGTCTTGATAATCATATTAATACATTGTCTAATCTCACGGACAACAGAGTCGCCACTTGTCGGATTGACTCTTGTGTAGTAAGGACTCGGACCCGGCCAATTCGAATGAACGGATACAACAATCTCCCACGCTTATTAGGATAGCTAACTATGAAAAACAAAAGATAAACAAAAATAAAAGAACTTCCAATAATATTCTTCTTATTTCGAGACAAAGTTATTCAAATATGCTGGGGGTCTTCGGAGCCTTTCAGATCTGCGAAATGGTTGTTGAGTTCTTCCTGAAGTACCCTCCTAAACGACTGGAACCTGTATATCCTGTGCTGGCAAAATAGGATCAGCCTCTGGAGCCTGTGCCTGTTGAGGCTGAAACTGTACTTCTTGTTGATGGTCTGGTAGAGGGTACCAGTTCCTAGTTACTGGCCCGAACTGGACTGATTTTCTTTCCGGATTCTCTTTGAGAACCTTGCTCGGACGTAGTTGATTAATGTGTCCAATAATATTATATCCTTTATCCAGATGTATCATGTAATGTAGTTGCCCAAATTTCTTCATAATTGTGCCGAGCTTCCAGCGTTGGGTTCCGCCATATGTTCGGGATTGCACTTTGTCTTCCACGCTTAGTTGTCTTACATTAGGTTTCTGGATGGAATTTTGAACTATGTGTGGAGGGTGTAACAAATCTAGCTTGATTCTAATTTGCCTGTTCAGATAGAGTTCTGATGGGCTTTTACTACATCGTAACGGTGTAGCTCGAAAACGGTATAAAATGTTTTCTACCTTAAAAGTTATTGTGCCTGGTTCGTGTTCCATAGCTTTTAATTTCTTCTTGAGGATCTGTACATATCTTTCCGCAAGGCCATTGGTAGCTGGATGTCCTGGGGCAGTGAATTTTTGAAAGATGCCATTTCTCTGACAAAATTGAGTGAATTCCTCGCTTTTGAAGGAGGATTTTCGTAGCATTGTCAGATACTAAGACTTCGGGTAATCCATGTGAGCTGAAAATGTCTTCCAGAAAACGAATGGTCGAATTAGATGTTGGGTCATTTTCGTAATCCTGACCTCTGGCTATTTAGATTTCGCATCTACGAAAATAAAAAATTGATGTTCTTGGAATGGACCTGCATAATCTATGTGGACACGTTGAAAATTTGTTTCCGAATCTTCTCAATGATGAAGTACAACCTTCTTGAGTTCGTTCTGTACTTTTGCGCATTCTGGACATGATTGCACCAAGTTTTCGATATTCTTATCGATGTTACGCTAATAACAGTACCGCCTGGCCAAATTCTTCATTTTAGATATGCCAAGATGAGTGTCGTGTAGTTCCTTTAAGATTTCGGGACGTAATGATAAAAGTATAAACACACGTCGACCTCTGAAGATAATATCATCATGCAAGCAGTAGACTGGATCATAAATCTTCCCAGATGTAAGGTCTTCTTTTAATCTTGACAGTTCTCTATCCTTAACTGTTTCTTTTATTATGGTTTTGCTTGTAATAACAGTAGATGAGATTTGATTAATTATTTGATCATTGATTTCTTCATCTTTGTCTTGAATAGCCGGATTAATTCCTAATGGTGCGCGTGATAAATAGTTGGCGTTGCCATGATCTTTCGCTTTACGATGTTCTATTTTGTAGTTGAAGCTGCTTAAAAATGTTGCATAGCGTAGTAACCGTGTAGAAGTAATGGCAGGAAGTTTAGCATCATGCTGGAAAATTCTGGTTAGAGGGCGATTATTTGTTATTAGCGTGAACGATTGGCCATATAAATACCTGTAGAATTTCTGGATTGAGAAGATAATAGGAACAGCCTCTCTATCAAGTTGACTGTAGTTTCGTTCGGCCGCCGAAAGAGAACGGGAAACAAAAGCCACAGGTTTCTCAATGCCGTCAACGATGTGAGGCAGCACTCCTGCAACTCCCGTTGGGCTAGCATCGCATGCTATCGTTACTGGAAGGGACGGATCATATAGCATTAGAATGCGATCACTGGTAATTTCATTTTTTAGCTTAATAAATGCTGCTTTACAAGCCGATGACCATAGAAATCTCCTTTTCTTTTGCAATAATTCCCGGATAGGGTATGTAATCGTCGATATATTTGGAATAAACCTAGAGTAATATGTAACTATCCCGAGAAATTTTCTTACGTCGTCGACATTTTTGGGCCTAGGAGCTTCTAGAATGGCTTTAGTTTTATCAGGACATTTTAAAATTTTGTTTTCTGCGATGACATATCCTAGGTAGGAAATTTTCTATTCGAAAAATTGACATTTCTTCTTGTTTAAATGTAGATCGTATGCTCTGAGCCTTTCCATGAAAGAAATGAGGCGTTGTTTGCATTCTATATACGTCTGTCCACAACGATGTCATCGAAATAGGTAGTAACGCCTTCGAGACCATTCAAAATTTGATCTAAAATTCTGTGGAATTCGCTTGGAGCAGTTTTAATTCCGAAAGATAATTGATTCATCTTATATGTACCTCGATGCGTCGATATAGTTTGAATGTTTCTACTTTCATCGTCAATTAATACATGAAGGTATGCTTTGAACAAATCAAGTGTACAGAAAAACTTTGCATTTCGTAAGTTGCTTAAAATATCATCAATCCTGGGAATCGGATAATGAGACCTTTTAATTGAGGATTGACTGCAATTTTATAATCAACACATAATCGAACGGAGCCATTTGGCTTCGAAATGACTACCAAAGAAGAACCCCAGTCAATGCAATCAATTTTTGAAATAATACCTTGTGCTTCTAATGTGCTGAGTTCGCTATCGACTTTATCTCAAAGTGCAAATGGAACCTCGCGAACTTTCAAGAATACTGGCTTAGCTTTTTCGCGTAGTTTTAAAGAGCATGTGAAATTTGGAATGCATCCGACTTTTGGTTCGAAAATATCTTTGAATTGTTCTAGGATATTACTTATATCAGTATTAAATGTCTTCAGAAAATGAATAGACTTCTAACTTGCGCATTCTGGCAAATAATTTCCATCTAATTTAAGTAAATTAATTTTGAGATGTCGAATCCAGGTTCTACCGAGTAACGGGGTACCATTGAAACAACGAACATAAACTCGTTTGATTTAGATTCTCTATATTCAATCGGGAATTTTACAATTTTACACCCAGTGGTTGAAAGATTTCTCCTGTGTAAGAACGGAACCGGATATTTGTTGGTTGCATCGGTATCGATAATTTCAGTGAATCATAATAGTTTTTCGGTAAAAGAGTATATAAATCCTCCTCCCGAATCTACTTCAAATTTTTGAATTTTTCCATCAATTTTTATGTCCGCGTAAAATTTCTTTGTATCTTCTAATTTTATAGACGATTTTTCGTAAATGTCAACTATTATTGTATTAATCCCGTAGAAATCTCGAATGTGTTATTAGTAAATTATTACTACTTTCATGAGCTTTTGTATCAACTTTCTGTACATTATTTTTCGTTTTTATCAGATTTGAAATGCAAACCTTTTCGACATGACCTGTTTTATTACAAGAGTGACATTTCACGTTATTATAATTGACACGACAATCTTGAACTTTATGATTGTTCCGCCCGCATCGAATACATACATTTTCTAATCCTAGCACACGATAATCGATTCTACTTTTTGAACGTGACCGACTGTTTGAACGGTTTTTACCCGAGTTATTACGACTACTGATCGACTTGAATGTTTATTTGCTTTTCTTTGAGATTTTGAAATCCGATTCACATTTTCAATTGAAGATTTTCTTGTCGTTGGAATACCTGATATTTCATGGTTATCCAATTTCGATGCTTCTAGAGCAAGAGCTGTATCTACCGCTTTCTTGAAGGTCAAGTCAGTTGTCTGAAGAAGTTTTTTTCGAATTGTTGCGTCCCGAAGTCCTCGAATAAACTGTGTGCGTAGAAAAATTTCTGCTACAGATTGTCCGCATTCGCATTTATATTCACAAGTAGCGATGAATTTCCTTAATTCCGCGATGTATGTTGCAATATTTTCTTCTGGTTTTTGTGAGCATGAGAGGAAACGATGCTGTTGCACCACTACATTCGGCTTCGGGCACAAATAGGTTTCTAATAATTCTATCAACTGTGCATACGTCTTCTCCGTTGGCAAATTTGGGGCAGTTAGCGATGTCAATAATTTCATCATAATGTTTTGATCCAATACAATTCAGCAAGACTTTGGCACAAATATCTTTATCGTTGAATACATTCTTCAATTTGAGGTAATTTTTCAGCCGCTGCTTGTAATTTGAAAAATCTTCTTTGTCTGGATCGAAACTCCCAAAGTTTGATACCAGGTTATTATTTAGATTTATTGGATGTTAAGCTGTCTGTTGTTCGGTTTGACGCTCGAGGCAAGCCGTACTTTCATGAGTTCCTGGAATTGCTTTGCATCCATCTCGCCGCCGGAATGAAAAAAAGGTTATGTGGTATCAAATCTTATTGAAGTGTGCAGAAGACGCTTGATTCCATAAAGTTGAATTTTGTTTACCTCGTCGCCAATTGTTATAACTTTCAGGAGGGTGTCGAGGAATCCAATTGCTCATTTACTATATAATTCTATATTTGTAAACTTCTCACGTACATTGCGTCTTAATAAAAAGCGTTTTGATAATAACATTAGTACATCATCTAATCTCACGGACGACAGTATCACCACTTGTCAGATTGACTCTTGTGTAGTAAGGACGCGGACCAGGCCAATTCGAATGAACGGATACAACCTGAGTAGTGATTGTGAAAATTTGTTCGATTCAATAACTCGTTTCGGTATTGCATTATACTTCCAGATTACTTGTGCAAGCAGGTTTTGAAAAAATATCAGTCATGCAGCACTTGTCAAAATGCCATAAGAAGCAATTCAAATTATACATCTTCAGTCGCTCAATTAGTAAACTTGAAAACTCGTGGTGGTTTAATTCGTGCAAATCTTCACTTTTTTCCACTTCATCCAATATGTCGAATCGTGCTTTGTAAAATATGCCTCGCACTTGTGCATGTTTTTGATTTACGTTAGATGAAGTTTTAGACAATTATAAATTCACTTTTCCATGTATTAATCACGCTTCAAAGATATTATCTTTTGCATTAGTTTATTATATACGTTTTGAGAATGCGGCAAAATGCCCATCAAGAAAATTTAAAACTGATTAAGAAATTTGTTGTTAAAAAGAAATTATCAAAATTGACAAACAAATAAATAAAATAAGATTAAAACTTAATTCAAAGTCATTTTATTATTTCCTCATTTGCAGTGTGACGTCCCGCCATTTTTTCGAACCCATATTTGCAATAACAATCAAGAAATGCTTTTACTTATAAAATACAGAACAATTATATAACCTATTCGTTCTATTTCTTATTATTAGCGATTTTTATTATTATTGTTAATTACTTAGCGTGCTTATTTTATACGCCTTATTTAGCTTAGAAATCCAATATACTTTTAATCTATAACTACAAACTATAAGAAATTCAAGATTTCCCTATATAACAGTGCCGCGACCAATCAGCGAGCTCCATTTTGGAACTAGCGACACGAACCAATCAGGCGCCATCCCTAGAACCGAACCGCGCACATGTAGCGCTCTGGAACTAACCAACGATTTTAGAATTAATTAATATTAAAACACCTTAACATAGATTTGGGGATAATAATACGTTTTAACAATCATTATTAATCAAGCTTCTATTACGACAAATGTAAGAGATTATAAAGTCATAATTACTTATTGAATTAACTTTTTATAAACTATTAAAGATTTGAAAGCAATTATTGAAATTATGTTAAAGTCTCTTAATAACTCAAATAAATAACTTCAATAAATAATAATTATGTCTTTGTAAATGATTAATCTAATTATGTAAACGCTTCACTTTTAGCTTAAGCATTATGCGATGACATAACTACTTATTAAGACTCCACTGTTATACTTTGTGGAATCATATTTTGCATATAATAATTTGCAAACAGCTTTCTTTATAAATAATTAGAACCAATAGTTAAAACTATATGAAAATTGATTAGCTCTAAAATATTATTGAAATACTAAGCTAACAATTAATTATTATAAATTGATTCCATAAACAAGAGAATTAGATACAAATTTTAATATTTTACACTAGCCTAGCATTACGAAATATTCAAGGAATAAAATATAAGATTATTCAGATCGATCGATGCATGTAACTCGGTCAAGGGGAGGTAGAGACCAGCAGATTATATCCTTATCTATATCACTCCGGCGTGTATCAAAACATAAGAAATTCGTAAGCAAGCTCCTGTAGCTACCCGGTGATTCGATTAAGAAGAATTCTATGACGGCCCTTTCTGGAAAGAGTAATTCCCACCCCCAAAGCCCTTCAAATGACTTATGACCAATGCATCAAAGTCCGATTCGATTGCCTTGTCTCAAAGGTATATAAACCGCTAATTTCGCGCTCCGATTCATTATATATTCTGCATTCATCCTTTAAACAAGTATTTCATTATATCTTCTATATTCGTCCTTTAAGCAAGTATTCATTATATTCTTCGAGCTGTATCAATCATTATAACATACATTATTCGGCGTTAAGACTTCTAATTGTCAATCGTGCGCTAGATATTCAATTGTGCAAACCTGAATAAAGAACTCTGTGCATAATTTCGAATGAATTAAATTCCACCTTACCCGCTGCGACCGAGGTCCTCCAGGAAGCGTGAAGGTAGAGAAAAGTGCAGCAGAGCTATAGATTGCAGTTACAATACGGTAAGTAACTACACAATTCCCTTAATCCTGATCACATAGTCTTAGCGAAGATTAGGAATTTGTTAATGACTGACAGCCACTTCAATCCATTACCTCTTCAATTATTCCATCGTCACTCAACAATTCGTACGCTCACAGTGACATTCTTATATCCCTTATTTAATAAAGAAAAACCCCTGTCAAGCGCTGGCACGTAGCTGACAGTTTTCGGTCAGTCAATCCTTAACTAATATAACTATTATCAAATAATCATCAAACACCCTGAATCTTCCAAACAGTATTAATACTAAAAGAAAGTTAGATTTTTAGTTAAGTAATACTACTGTTGACACTCGGACGTCGTCCAACCCTCTGTTAACCTGACGCTGAGCATCCTCTGTTATGCCCTAAGCGTCATTCTATACCTAATCCTAGATATTCCTTTCGTTATCGAGCACCCTATGTTGTGCCCTGATCGACAATTTCCAATCACCACCCAGTACATCTCCATAGCTAACCGGGCACCCTATGTTGTGCCAGGTCAGTAACTTTCCTTGACCGCATATCTCTCCATTTAAGATTGTCAACAGAAGAGTTATAAACGAAGATATATCTCATATTTTATTCGCTCTCTTCTCATCCGCCCTTAAATTTCCATCGCCGCCGAGCACCCAATGTTGTGCCCTTGGTAGCACTCCGTACAAATAATTTTGCTTTGTTAACTGAGCATCCATTGTTATGCCCTGGTTAACGCTCTCCGCATTCTCCATACCTTCCTTTTGAATTGAAAGATTATATTATACAAAAATATAAATTTAGTAACGATACTGTATTCTTTATAACCAATTACCCTCAAATCTTATCCCTTTTTTACAACAACTATCCTTATAAGAAATTTTAACTTAAATAAAATTTCTAATCTTCAATTTAGTTTTAAGGCACGATTCCTGAGTAAATATATATATATATATTACATTCCATATAAATACACATGTATCAAGTAATTTTCGAGTGACAAAAATAAAATAACTTTCCTAGATTTTTATTTACTTAATTATACCATAATATCTTTTCTCATACGAATTCACATTAAAGAAATCTTGTATAAACTGATCATTTATTTCAATTTAACCTTTTAAGTTTTATTTTAACATAAATACACCCTTGTAGATGGTCAACCCATCATACAAACTTGTTCTCAAGAAAAAACAAAAACATAGAGCAGGAAAGATAACGCACGCCGCACGTGCTGCTTCACACCTGCGTTGGCTCAAGAAACAGTCTTCAAAAGGCAAACCTCGGATTAAATCAATTGAAGAAGTTTCGCTGTCCCCGGACACCTTAACAAAATTAAAAACTTCAATAAAAAGCACATTTTATTTCCAAGCATATTCAGAATCTAAACGTCACATTAGCGACCCCACGGGTTTATTAGAATATTCTCCCGAATTAATATTGTTTCAAGATTTATATCAAAGTGTCAATTATCAAAGAGAAAATTGTCAAAACCATAATTCAGAAATTCCACAACCTAAGGACTTAATATCTCAGATAAAATCTCAATTTCCTAAAGAACTTTTTTATATAAATGAATACGAGCAATACTTAAATCTCTAAGTCACGCCACACAGAGACCATATAAAATATTTCACAAATTACAAATGAAACCTTTATCCTTGACTGAAGTACTTAATAACATAGTAAGCAAATTACCACAATCAACCTTATTAATAATAATTGGACTCATTGGTGATTACTTTAACGGATATATAGATGAAGATCTATTAGTAGTTCTCTTAAGCAATCTTTGAACTTCTCAAATCATATATTTGTATTTACATACGAAACAACCCTAGTAAATCACTAGAAAATAATAAATTGTTATTCTGTGCCCCCAGGCCTCATTTTCCCTAGATCTACAAGTCAGGTCCTAGCTCTCGGCGTCCCTAGGGTATAACCGGTGCATGCAGGTTGCCCAATAAAATAGAGAGCATCCTTTTTCTTTTGCTAACCTAGGTATAGTGAAAGGAAGAATTGTCACTCCAGACGTGACAGCAGCTTCACTAATGCTTAGAACATATATACATATATATACATTTTATATATATAATATACATATATATAACACATATGTATATATAATACATATGTATATATGTATGTATATATATTGCAACGACTTTATATTCCCGGTGTGAACGGGCTTTATTGCCGTCCCGCTCTCGCCGTCGCGCGGATCTTCTCTTTTGCGCCAACGACGGGGAGTTTTCTCGTTGAACGCGAGAGTCGAACGGGAAAGTCGCCGACAAAAAGGGCGAAGGAATCAAGGGAAAGGATAACGCGCCGAAAAGGAACGGGTTGATAGGAGTTCCGCGCGTGCCGTGTCGAAAACCGCATATCCCACGCGAAAATCGAAGATTGGGCGCCAGACGCGATCTCTCACGCGTCAATTCGCGATATCGCGCTAAATTATGCGAACGTTAATTATCGGTGTTCGTCACGGGCGGGCTAGCTCGCCTAACGGCAGAGGGGCAGGGTGTTGATTGACGGAATGCAAACTTAGGCAAGAAGCGACCGAAACAGTAGGCACTAAAAACGGACGAACAATACAGACAGTAACGGACGCACACAAAAAAAGAAAAAGCGAATGAATAATATAAATAAAGCCGGGTTTATTACAATCGAATATTGAATTAAAAGCAGTGGAAGATAATAATAAAAAGCGCGGCAAGATGACGGAATTTAGTTAATTACAAGATTAATAAAAGAAAGAAGTAAAGATATTGGATAATAACCGGTTCGTGAAAAATAACAAGTAGATAATTGAGAGAGAATAATTCGGTGAAAAGAAACAGTCATTAAGAAATCGAAAAAGTAACGTTATTGCGATCCCCGAGCGGGAAATTCGGCGGACAGAATAAATAATTTTAACAGATCTTAAACCCGACTCAAAACAAGGCGTGAATAAACGGTAAACATAATCTCGGAGAACAATAAGATTCGCGAGACAAGACGAAATAATTACGACACGTAAGAATTCGCATTCACCACACTCGGCGGTAGCGATCCGCGTACGAGACTGGATGCTCGACCCGACGGATCCAATTCTCTCACAACGACGTGCAATCATACGTCGGACATTTCCCGACGGTAAAGTATAACGACGATTTTCGGTCTTCACGGCCTCGCCGGCCGCTTTAGATCGCAGTGAAGTCTCGATACTGACGCGAACAATAAACGAAATCAACACGCCGACACAGGCGATCATTACACGCGACGCAACATTCTCTCACACATTCGCTTCGAATTGGTCGATCGCAACGACTCGCATCTCTAAGGCGACGCACACTCACTCTCGTGCATTCATACGACATATATTCGACATGCTACCACGACGCTTAATTACGCACAGCGAAATAATCACGACGCGAATCTCCAGAGCGACGATACTTCTTTAGTGCGATCGCAAAATCTCAACAATAAATACACTACACGAGGCCTGTGCTCTGCAGGCTCCGGGGATCGAGATCACTTGTCGTCGTGGCTGTGGCACTAAGAACTTTAATAATTGCGGGACTTAGCCCGGACACCAAAAATCACTAAAATTACAACGACGACGACAGAATAACGCGATCCCGGACGCGATCATACGTGGCGTATCTAGTGGAGGGCAACCTCACCGGCACCTCGTTCCTCTCAGGCACAGCAAGGCGGCAACGGCTCGTCCTTCTCAGAAATTGTGCACGAAACGGCAATACGGTAGCGGTAGGCCGAGGTCCTCTCCAGCACACAGGTCGCGACAGGCTGATTCCCGGATTCTCTCGATCCAGGATCGATGGCTCGGGGCTTTCCCCAATGCTGCGCACGCGGGGTGCGTGTTATCGCGGTCAATCACGCGACGGCACGCGACGGCACGCGACAACGCCGGTAAGCGACAATTCCAAGGCCGTGTCGGAGGCGCAGGTACTCGCGGTATTGCCGAATATAATCGTAAGGCCCGTTCTCGACAGGGCCATCGCAGAGTTTCCTCCGCGGACTTCTCTCCGATAGAATCCACGGGCCTTGCCTCTGCTTTTTCCTTCCTGCTCGTGCTCCGCGTTCTCCGCTCTCGATTTGTGCTCTCTATCCTGTCGTGCTCTCCACGGAATTTTGTCGTTAGCCGGGCTTCTAAGGTTTCCTCTGCCTCGATTGCCTCCGTACGCATTCGCTCGTATCATAAAAAAATAAAAATAAAAATCTATAACGCTTGAACGAAATGAACAATAACAGACGCCTCTCTGGAGACTGCGGCACGGTTCTCGTTATTTTTCGCCTGCCGCGATTAGGGAGGAACTCGGCGGACGCGCGCGGGACGGCAACGTCACAATATATATGTGTGTATATATATATATATATATATATATATACATATACATATACAGGGTGTCCGATAATTATTGACACAGCCAAAGTGTGAAGGTAGATTGGCTCAATCTGAAAAGAAAAGTCCTGTACCATTTTGCTAAATTCGCAATAGTTATTGCGTTATTAATTAAAATATCTGAGCTAATGAGCGCGTGGGAAGCGGTAGGCCGGAATCGGTAGGCATGTAAGATGGCTTATTTGTTTACGTCTCTTAGCAATAAAAGCATCATCTGAGCGAGAGGTGGAGTCACGCAGCGAGCGGCGAGCGACGTGTGATATTTGTTGCTAAGAGATGCAAACAAATAAGTCATCTTACATGCCTACTGATTCCGGCCTACCGCTTTCTACGCGCTCATTAGCTCAGATATTTTAATTAATAACGCAATAACTATTGCGAATTTAGCAAAATGGTACAGGACTTTTCTTTTCAGATTGAGCCAATCTACCTTCACACTTCGGCTGTGTCAACAATTATCGGACACCCTGTATATATATATGTATATACAGGGTGTTCCCGGGTTAAATGGCCAAACTTAAAATATGAATTTGGGACCTCAAAACAAACAAAAATTTCCTCTGGAAGTTTGCTCGCAAAAGCTTCGTTCAAGAGATATCGACTTGTTAAGTTACAGAACCATAGGAATGAATGTCAAAATATTTCTGTTTTGTCTTTGTTTTGAAGATTGAAGGTCATTCATAGACTTCTGTTTTTTACAAACGATTTCGCGCAGTGTACCAAATAATTGTTAGTTCATTGAATACTTTCGTGGAGTAAAGTAGTACAATATGCCTCGTACATATTCTAATAGTGAATATGCTGATATGGTATATTTATATGGGTTTTGTGATGGAAATACTAGCGCTGCTCGCCGTGAATACGCTGCGCGATTTCCGAACAGAAGATTGCCAAATAAGCATGTATTCTCTTTAACATTTCAACGACTGAAGGAAACTGGATCATTTACAATGGTGCCCAGAGCTCATGGAGTTTTTGCACCGCTGCAGAATGAAAGAAGGAAGCCATCATATTGCAGCATTTCGACCAAAATCCATCAACAAGTGTCCGAAGATCTGGTTCTGAATTAGGAATTTCACCTACAGTTATATGGAAGACACTCTCAGCTGATGGACGTCATCCATTCCATATTCAATGTGTCCAACATTTATTACCGGCTGATATACCACGCAGGAGAGCATTTTGCGATTGGTTTTTAAACCAAACAAATAATGATCCACAATTTTGGCAAATGATTTTGTGGACAGATGAGGCTACATTTACCAGACAAGGTATTCTCAATCAAAGAAATAGTCATATTTGGTCACATGAAAATCCTCGAGCAATCGTGAACAACATTTCCAACACAATTTTCAGTGTAATGAGTGGTTAGGAATAATTAATAATACTTTAATTGGACCCCATTTTCTACCAGTTCGTTTGAATGCAAACAATTTTCTCGAATTTTTGAATACTCAAATGGATGACCTTTTGGAAAATATTCCTTTGAATTTGAGAAGAAACTTCTGGTTTCAATTGGATGGATGTCCTGCTCATTATGGTAGAGGTCCTCGACAATGGCTTAATGTTCATTTTCCTGGAAAATGGATCGGTCGTGCTGGACCTGTAGCTTGGCCTCCACGTTCACCGGATTTAACGCCTTTAGATTTTTTTGTATGGGGTACTCTCAAGCAAAAAGTATATGAAGTGCCTATTAATGACCTTCAATCATTACAACGGAGGATAGTACAAGCGTGCGAAGAAATTACAGATGTACAATGTCAGTCATCCACTCGTTCTGTGATCGATAAGTGCAATGCTTGTCTCCGAGCTGGAGGCTATCATTTTGAACAAAATATTTAATAATTATAAATTTTGGTTACTGTAAAGCAATAAAAAAGCAATAAAAGAGATAAACCTAGATTATTTAAATATTATTCATTCCTATGGTTCTGTAACTTAACAAGTCGATATCTCTTGAACGAAGCTTTTGCGAGCAAACTTCCAGAGGAAATTTTTATTTGTTTTGAGGTCCCAAATTCATATTTTCAGTTTGGCCATTTAACCCGGGAACACCCTGTATATATATATATATATATACAGGGTGTCCGATAATTATTGACACAGCCGAAGTGTGAAGGTAAATTGGCTCAATCTGAAAAGAAAAGTCCTATACCATTTTGCTAAATTCGCAATAGTTATAGAGTTATTAATTAAAATATCTGAGCTAATGAGCGCGTGGGAAGCGGTAGGCCGGAATCGGTAGGCATGATAAGATGGCTTATTTGTTTACGTCTCTTAGCAATAAAAGCATCATCTGAGCGAGAGGTGGAGTCACGCAGCGAGCGGCGAGCGACGTCTGATATTTGTTGCTAAGAGATGCAAACAAATAAGTCATCTTACATGCCTACTGATTCCGGCCTACCGCTTCCCACGCGCTCATTAGCTCAGATATTTTAATTAATAACGCAATAACTATTGCGAATTTAGCAAAATGGTACAGGACTTTTTTTTCAGATTGAGCCAATCTACCTTCACACTTCGGCTGTGTCAATAATTATCGGACACCCTGTATATATATATATATATATATATATACACACACACACATATATATATATACATATATGTACACACACACACACACACACACACACACACACACACACACACACACACACACACACATATATATATATATATATATATATATATATATACAGGGTGTCTCACAACCTCCGTACAATACTTTGCTAGCGTGTTCTAGAGGTAAAATAGAGTCAAAAATTCGAATACAAAAATTTTGAAGCTGCAATAGTTTTTGAGTTATAAGCGATGAAAGTTTGCCAATGATATCGCATAGAATTCGCGCGCTCAGGCCCGTAATTACACATACACGCGTACCGATCTGTCATTTGTTATTGATTTTTTAAAGTTAGGTGATATTGATTTTTACTGCACAGCTGATTTTATTTTGTCGTTTTTTATGTACAAGGTGTTACACGTATATCGTACATTATGATGACAGGCTAATATTAACAAATTATAAATAACGGAAAACATTTAATTCTTAAATAATTTAATTAATGAATTTAATTATTAAATAAAAATTAAAAATAATAATTATAAATATTTATAATTATTTTTATTAAAATTTATATTTATATTAATATTTATTTAATAATTAAATTAATTAATTAAATTATTTAAGAATTAAATGTTTTCCGTTATTTATAATTTGTTAATATTAGCCTGTCACCATAATGTACGATATACGTGTAACACACCTTGTACATAGGAAACGACAAAATAAAATCAGCTGTGCAGTAAAAATCAATATCACCTAACTTGAAAAAATCAATAACAGATGACAGATCGGTACGCGTGTATATGTAATTACGGGCCTGAGTGCTGCGATATCATTGGCGAACTTTCATCGCTTATAACTCAAAAACTATTGCAGCCTCAAAATTTTTGTATTCGAATTTTTGACTCTATTTTACCTCTAGAACACGCTAACAAAGTATTGTACGGAGGTTGTGAGACACCCTGTATATATATATGCAGGGTGTCCGGTATCAAACAGACCAATGCGATCAAACTTTTCGTTGCCGTGCGACACTCGCCGACTCGCCGCTGGCACGCCTAGAGCATACGTCCTACGGTCTAGCCGCGCGAAACGCGCGCTCATGAGCCAATGCTTTTTAATTAATATTTTAATAATTATTGCGAAAATTGCAAAATGGTAAAGGACTTTTCTTTTCAGTTCACTGCGCTCTACCTGCTCACGAGCGTTGATCCGTTTAATACCGGATACCCTGTACATGTATAATTGTTTTATATATTGAAGTATATGGCCCGTATTCTCAGCTCACATTTATCGCTAAATGTGCCTCTAAAAGTGGCTTGTAGCCAATTAGAAGGCTTATAAGCCAATATGTATATATATATACTTAATAAAATCTTTAGCCTACATAACAAAACATAATTACACAAGGAAAGTATTCCAGCTGTAAAAAAATCACAGATTTTAAACTGTTTTTGCTGTCAGGTTCTGATACTTATCCAAAACAGATAAACATTCTATATAACATTGGATTTTTACTTGGAGTTTACTCTCAATGCATAAATTAAGGCTTTTGCCATTGCTGCCTTCTCTCCATTATCGTCACTGACAGGCTGTTAACGCTTTTCTGATAAACTATGCATAAGTATGTTTATAGCCTCAGTCGTATTGTCTATCATTTTAGACAGCTGTTCCTGCTCTTTACGAGACTCCTTTAGACTCAGAGTTGCAGATGGTGAGGAAAGTAAATCCCTTCTTGCAATAACCAATGACCTTGGCTAACTGAAGATTCTGAAGACGTTGATCTCTCTGATGCTGGAGTTGAGATATTCAAGCCATCACTAAAAAGATTCGGAGTCCACAGATTGCTAAATGATGATCCAGATGCTGACTACGATGCTGACTGCGATGCTAACTGTAGTGCAGACTGTGGTGTTGATGGGGAGAACTGAGTAATTCTTGTACTCTCTCGCACAAAGTCACTAAACATATTGTGATGGTCCACATGTGGTGTTAAAAAGAGAAGGGAGTAGTATAAGTACCATGTCTTCCGTGACCCCTTAGAAGTGTCATTTCCTCTGTACTCGATGGCTCATACATCTTCTCAAGGCGGTGTTCTCGAGTAAATTGGGCGCGAAGAATTTTCCACTGTTTCTGCACCATGTCCACTGCAAATTAGAATGAACTATAACCTCTCTAATCTAATCTAATCTAAACCTAAACTTTGAATTATGCGACCATCTAATATCCATAAAATATATACAAACTATCCAAATCAGTCTATGCTTTTATCTCAGAATTAAGAAATTTTTTGGTTTATTTACCTGACATATTGCAGGCACTTGCGATGGAGCTCCATGTATCAGCGACGAACTTCTTGTCTTTATATTCTTTGCACTTTTTACCATAGAGACAAGGATTTTTTTGGGCAAAATTGGCGAGGAATTCGCCAAAAGCTTCATTCACCTGAATCTCTTCATTTTTTTGTCCGACATATTATTTTTTAGTTATGCACTTCGCGTTCGCGATAATCGTCGTCGTCGTATTTAACGCGACGTTTATTCGTTTTCTATCGCCCCAGATAAAAGTTAACAAACTCCGGAAGAGAGAAGAAACACGCAACAAGAAACACGATTGTCGGTAAAACAGTGCACGAAGAGACAAGAAGTCAAGAGGCAAAAAGCAAGAAACAGGAAGCAAAAAGCACATTGTAGATTAGTTTTTATATATCCTGACGTGCAACCTAACACTGCACACGTTGGCATTTATGAATAAAATGTCAATAATATTATTTTATTCTCAAAAACGAACAGAAAACACTGAAAACACTCAATCTATTCAACACAAGGAACACAAGTAATATTGGAGTATCAGAGATATTGGATAATACTAAGAGGTTATGTTGTGATCACGTGGGCAAGCATGTAACATTCTGCGCCATCTGGTGTCGGGGGTCGTTAACGGCGTCAAGTATTCTGAGGAAAGTAATAAGAGTTTCACTCCCCTGGTCAACATATGTCTCACAGTACCATGGCTAAATAGAAAACAAGCGGAATAATATAACAGAAGAGCAAAGATGTTTACTTATCGAATTTATGAAAATTTATCCACAATTAGTATCGGGAAAGTTTTCCAAAATTTTTACGTATGATCATGTCGCAAAGTTATGGCAAGACGTAATCGAAATTTTGAATGCTTGCAACGGTGCCGAGAAAAATTGGAAATCATGGCGCAAGGTAAATGCAATATTACCTTGTGCCAAATTATGTATTAATTTTTTCATAATTATATTTACATTTTTATAGTTATATTTTTTCATAATTATATTTACAGGATATCCACCAATCACTAAATAATCCTAGAAATTAATTTATAAAAAACAATTTATTTTTAGTGTTGGCAAGATTATCGCTCTCGCAGTAAAACGAAGCAAGCAGGAATAAACATAGACGACGACGTAAAACTGGAGATGGGGCACAGTGCAGTGCAGTTCTTACACCAGACGAAGAACAAGTATTAGAATTAATTCCATCATCATTATCTAAGGGTCATGTAGGTGTTTTGGAGTCATGTATGGACATGACTTTTGACGAAGAGGTTTGTAATTAAAATCCTTTTACAAAGCATATTTGCTTAGTTTAATTAATAATTAGAATTATGAATTGCTTATATCTATAAGATAATTTGAATGATTTGCCATTAGCAGAAACAGAAAAAGTAGAATTCCTTGATGATGACTATAATGCCGTTCAAACTTCATTAGCTACTTTCGCTATACAAACAATCACTGAAACATTAAATCGAAAATTACGATCTATCTACGCTTACGCAGTCGAAATGGTCATCCTCAAGATAAAAGATTAATGAAGTAAAAGATTCTACGCGTATTATAGCTGAAGTTGCACAGAAAAGACATATCTTTTACAGAAGAAATTCTGCGAAGAGGTCGTACAATGTAAAAAAAGAATGGCCAAAGCTCAGAAGAGAATGGCAATAGTTGCAAAAAAATATGCAACAGAGAACTGCAAAATAATGTGATTGTGTTTTTATAATTTTTAGTTTTTTATTTAAATTTTTCTTTAGCTTCAAGAGTATTATTATCTCTAAAGAAATGTTTTTTTGTTACATTTTAAATTCGTAATTTTATACATGTAATAATATTTTTAAGCAAGGGACGTCTTCCTATTGTGATATTCCCCAGATAGCACAAGGATGTCCTTAAGACATCCAAAGGGCATCCAGGACATACATGTAGGATATCCTGAGGACATCGCATTTTAATTCTCGGATCTCTGGACGTCCTGAGGAAGAGTAAATGATAGCCGAATAAAATTAGCCTCTGGAGAATCCAGGGGCGATCCTGTGGAACATCTAAGGATTTCTGTAGGATATGTTAGGGATATTTTTCGTACGTTTCAAGGAGCAAATTCTGAAATTGAAATATAAATTAAGATTACGTTCTGTTATTTACTGCCAATACTGAAAATCTAATACTGAAAATAGTTCACGTTCTTTAATATTGAGGCTTTCGTGGTGTACATGAATATTAGGTTTGGCTTCCGGGTTTAAACCGTGTAAATTCTTTATCTGATTCCGACGTTTCGTGAACATTTCAGTTCACTTTATCAAGGAGGAAGTATTAGGTTGTTCCTCCCTGATGTCAATAAAGAATTTATGCAGCTCAAACCCGAAAGCCAAAGTTAGCCAAACCTAGAGTTCCTAGAAGATAGAGTCTGGCCACTCGATTAGTTTTGAAAAAATATGGCGGCAGTGTATATATGAACGCAGCTTGCGTTTACCACGTTGTATGCAGTGCGTTGTATAAAATAAAATTTTGTTTGGCTACAAATTGATAATAAAAGTAAGTAAAAATTATTCTGTATGTGGTTTCTCCAAGCAAAATAAAAAAAACAATACAATGAAAAGTTATGTTATAAATATTTGTTATAAAAATTGTCATCTTAACCTCACATTGTTCTTAACAATACCTGAAAAAAAACAATCTTATAAAATAGTGCAATAAAATATGAATTTTCAAAGAACCCCGCACAAATCTTATGTAAAATGGATCCCAGACGAATCGGCTGAAAAAGTAGTATAATGTAGTTTGTTATGTCCTGATGAAAAGTGTCCATATGGGCACAAAGTCCAAAAATGGACAGATTCCGAGTCATAGAGCGTCAAACATCGATCGGAAAAATGGTTTCATCGGCTCATGGTAGCTTAATGTGTACAGTCATGGTAGTGTATAGTAGTGTGTGCCTGTGTGTGTTGGCGTGCGTGCGTGCGTGTGTGTGTGTGTGTGTGTGTGTGTGTGCGCATGGATAGAGATATGCAAAATTCCGTTTTAATCTATCACCGTTTTAATCGATTGAATTATAAGAATGTTTAAAATCTTCATAATAAAACGTACGTTTGCACCACGAGGAAGTTGTGCAATCGGATTTTGCACATCATTTGGCCCTAAAAATATTTTCAAAAATGCAAATCAATCGGCCCTTTTTAGAGCCAAATAATGTGCAAAATCGGATTGCGCAACCTCCTCGTGGTGCACATCGAGTAACGCTGATGCCGACGGTAATTGCTTGATTAACGTTAATTAATGGCTTACGTACGTTTCATTATGAAGGATATTCTTAGAATTCAATAATGAACTACATTATACTACTTTTTCAGCCGATTCAACTGGGATCCATTTTCCATAAGATTTGTGCGGGTTTTTGCAAAATGCCAACTTGTTGTTTTCCACAATGCAAGAATTATTATCAGAAAGATTTTCACTTTACTCGCTTCCCGCAGATCCCACCAGAAAAGCATTATGGATTGTCAAAATTGGGACACACGATTGGAACCCCTCAAAAAAATGATTTATATGTGAGGTAAAAGAAAAAAAATTTTATATTATTATATTATTAATTTTTATATTATTGAAATTCAAGTTAATTTTTCTTTATTTTTAATTTAAAAATTTATAAAAAAGAGTACAAATTATTCGCAAATTTTTTATGCAAATAAATATAAATTGTTCGTAATTTTCTTCTTTTATTTTACTCCTTTTTAAATTATTATACTTCCCAATTAAAAAAAACAATTTCTTTAAATAACGATTTCTATTGGTTCCACCATATTTTTCCAAACTTTGTTCCGACCAATAAGGAGGAACACGCACCGTAGCCAGACTCTATCTTCTAGGGACTCTAGCCAAACCTAAAGTTCACGTTATGTAAACTCCTTAGCACTTTCTGCACTTGAAATGAGATAAATGCAAATTCGGATGTTCGAGAGAAAAAGAGCAAAGAACCCAGTGCAAAAAAACAAACCTAATGTACTTAGGATGTCCTGGGGAATATCTCAGACTCTTGGATATGTTTGGGATAATTCTAGGACGTTGTAAACTATCTGGAATAATAGACAGGCCAGATGTTCTACAAACATCCTGTGGTTATCCAGTGGACATTTATGGGACATTTATATTTTATTATAATACTAAAAATTTTTTAATTATATTAAATATCCTACATAACTGAAAGTAATCATATATGCATATTAAATTTTTATAAAATAATATATTTATAATCATATCTTTAAAACGTCCTAGAAATGTCCTGAACCGTTCTGGACATATTCAGGATGATCCTGAAGACGTCTTGTGCTGTCTGGGATATATGTATATATACAGGGTGTAAATGAATACCTGTTACAAACTTCTAGGGTATGTAGAGGGTTCAAAGTAGACCAATTTTTAACAAGGAACTCATATCCGGAAACGCACCATTTTTGAAAGAGTGTACCAGAACATGCTTCGCAGGTGCAATGCTTGCATCGAAGTTGGTGGTCGTTATTATGAGCAATTATTGTAGCCATCTGTTTTGACATTGCTAAACGTTTTTGTAGTGTAATGTAAGCAAATAAAGTTATTATGAGAATTATTCCTATTACTGAACATACCAACAGTTCCAGTCTACAGCTCGCAAACAGTG